>HG995356.1:3624098-4224098 GCA_905333045.1 Lysandra bellargus
CCATTATAATCTACATATTTTCCCTTTAAATTTCAGCGCTAGTCTAAATGTCATTTGTCGTTGATTGAATATGAAAAGCTTTTAGCTGCAACTGGGACAAAAGAGCCACAAACAAGAGAAGTTTGAGCGTGTTTAGGAAAATTCTTCGTAATGTTTGTAAAGGTAAATTGGTTTGAGGCGGTATCTTTAACATAGTTTATTTCTTACTGGAAAGTCGTGTCAATATACATGCTTATACTTTATGAGACACGAGAATTTGTATCGCACGAAAATCGCAATATATTATATATTATGATTTTTATCCCCGAAATAACGTAAATTATTATGCTAAAACAACAAAGTTAGAGTTCCTGCAATATAATCAACAAAATGAAAAAATGAATAAATAACGACTAAGGTGCACGACTAATAATTTATATATAAATATTTATTTACATTGATACCTATATAATTAATGAAATAAATATTTTATATCTGAAATAGCAAAATTCCATTGAAATTGAATTTCAAAGAATTGCCGGCTTAATAATAATCATTTCATTCAACCTTTAAAATATTTCAGCTTATTATTTTAACATTAAAGTCATTAACAACGTTCCAACAGTCATATTTTCTGAGGTAGATTATCATGGTCGTGGGCAAATATTTCAAAATTTAACTGAATGTTTTCAATAGGGGATCAAAGTTTGTATGCTAGTTTTAGACACTATGATTTCACATTGGTACCTACCCGGCTACAGCAAACCAGGGAATAGGAAGGGTGGAAAGAAAATTCGCAGACACCCATCAAGCCTATACGACCTGCAAACCTTCAAGAAAAGAGCGTATTCCCTCTTAAAAGGCCGGCAACGCACCTGCAGCTCTTCTGATGTTGCGAGTGTCCATGGGCGACGGTAGTTGCTTACCATCAGGTGACCCGTTTGCTCGTTTGCCCCCTTATTTAATAAAAAAAAAGGCCCGTAAGGCCCATATGGGCCGCGATAACAAAAGATTTCCAGGAATTGGTGATCGACGGATTAATATGTAGCCTGATATAAATAAATAAATAATAAAATAAAATAAATAATACTCTTGTGTGGAGTAGGAGAGAAAATAAGATGATGTCTTTATCATTTTACCGCGATGCGACAATTTGATGCCCAGTCTGGTGTATCTGCCAGGACTCTCGGAGTGGAACCTATCGCTTTTAGGGATTATGGCCTTTATGACACGGAACCCATCGTACGCGAGTCCAACTCGCACTTGGCTTATTTATTTTAATCTAAGCATCGATTTTAATAAAAAATTTCTTGCAGGTTGCACAGACAACACAAATGGCCTGGGCCCGGACGGGGTGCAGGAGATAGAGTACACGGACGTGGACCTCGGGTTGACGCAGCGCGGCCCGCACTTTGACGTCGCGTACTCGCGCAACGTCACGGCGCTAGTGGGCAAGACGGCGCAGCTGAATTGCCGAGTGCACGACTTGGGAAATAGAACGGTAAGGTGTTTCATTGAATGGAACTGCTTTAGGCGCGTAGAGAGTTAAATTCCAAGGTTACGTTATGACAAAGAGGTTGCCAGACAATACAAATGGCTCAGGCCCGGACGTGGTACAGGAAATAGAGTACTTCAACGCCACGTACTCCCGTAACATCACGGCGCGGCGCTAGTGGGCGCAACACAAAAACAGCGCAACTGAATTGCCGAGTGCACGACTTGGGAAAGAGAACGGTAATGTCGGATTTTATTTCTGAATGATTGTTGAATTATCTACTTGTTCAGAAATGCAAAAGGAAGGTAAACAAACCTGATCTGCCTTCAAAACTTCGCCTTTTCTTTTGAATTGGACACAAAAAACACAAGAAGACGTCAATGGACGCAAAAAAGACTGTAAGCGTAGTAAAGATAATATCTTTATACGTAGTTTACAAATAACGAATGTCTATGAGTACGTTCAATTGATCTAGTGGCGCTACTAAACGATTTTCATTGTAATTTGTACGACTTAATGCGGCAATCTTGTCATTAGTATATGACATGTATGATGTGGGATAAGTATTACATTATTACAATGACAACTCAACTTAACAGTGTGGCATCTGACGCAATATGCACTGGTCAGTACACTGAGTCAAATTTTGGAACGCACCCTTTAATAGAATGATGAAATTCTCCACGTGAACAAGTTTCCAGGTTATTCCTAGGCGTGCAGTTGACGGGCGTTCCAAAATGTCACAGCGTTGCGGAAAGACAGTGCGGAACCGAGCACATGACCTGGGAAATAGGATTTATTGCATTTTATGTTGACTGGCAGGAATTGGTTAAGCCTGTTCCAGGTTGTTTCTAGGCTTCGAAAATAATGCCTTTTAAGTGTCACACACACAGTTGAGTTTCTTTTTAGTTTAATCATGATCTGATCAAATTACAAATAAGTTTTGCATGATTTGTGTAATACGGGTGATTTATAATGATTTAGGTTGTAAAAGTAATGTAAGATTGTTTTCAGAGAGATTACAATTTAGAAAAGTTGAAAATACGAACTTATTGTATCATAGATTTGCACGTTACTTTTCAAACTAGTGGCTATAGTAATTTTGGACTCCAAAAAAACCTCAAAAAAATGTAGCATATTAGATTTATCTTTGTCTTTGTTCAAAAGTTATATTTGTTGAACAATTGACCAAGGTTTAGTGGTTAGTTTCGCGTGAGACTTCCGTTATTTTCAGTTACATCCGCTTATCCATGCACCTAATCACAATGCATTGTCAAAACTTCCTTGCAAGCCTGTGAGCTATAATATATATTATATTTTGAGGTCCTCTTCCTCCAGGCAACAACCACATATCTGCATCGATCTGTTTCCGGGTCGTATTAATTATGTACAGTAATTAAAACACGCTTCACCGCCTGCGAAACTATAATTATAATTATATTGATGAAAGCGTGATGAGCGTGTAGTTCCTATAGTTAAAAGTAGAGACGAGCCACCTAAGTAATATCAAATGTACTTTAATGTGAAGTTTTTTTTTATGAAATAAGGGGGCAAACGAGCAAACGGGTCACCTGATGGAAAGCAACTTCCGTCGCCCATGGACACTCGCAGCATCAGAAGAGCTGCAGGTGCATTGCTGGCCTTTTAAGAGAGAATAGGGTAATAGGGGAGGGTAGGGATGGGAAGGGAAGGGAATAAGGGAGGGTAGGGAAGGGAATAGGGTAGGGGATTGGGCCTCCGGTAAACTCACCCACTCGGCGAAACACAGCGCAAGCGCTGTTTCACGCCGGTTTTCGGTTTCCGGTCGAGCCGGCCCATGTATAATAATAATTTAGCATATTATATATAATATTATTTGGCATCAACAAATAAACACGGCAACACGTTTCATCATATTAAATTAATGCTAGAATAAACACAAATGTAAAGCATTTTTATTTGAATAGACATAATTTCAAAAAACCTAATTTTGGCAAAATCAAGTTACCACTTTTTGCGTGTACCTTGTACTCGTATATCACGTATACACCAATAGGTTGAGAACCCTTGAAATATACACTAATATAAAGTTGTACAATGTCAGAAGTTACTGTGTACACGACCTTTCGCAGTTTGACTTTCATCATTAAACTGTTAGAACATAATATAGCTTTATAACTAAGTCAAAGTCTTGTCGACTTGGCCTTAATTGTTCATGTCAAATTTAAATTATTGAAAACTTTGTCATTGGTTTTGTTGTCCTCTGAAGAGTTTAGGGTTAGGTCTTTATTAATATAAATAGTAATAACTCCCACACCGGTTTCGGTGACGGTGGCCGATTTTATTGAAACCACAAATTACGCAGTAATTTTATAGTGCCCAAGTGGGTACGCAGTACTCTCTATTCCTTTACTCTCATAAAGTTGTGGGACGGAAGATCGACATGACTGGCCAGAGATCAGGTGCAGGACCGACTTTTTATATAACCATTCGACGTATAGGTTATCTTACTTGTCAGACAATCAGGTGTCCTAACCAAACTTAGAAATTACATGTTTCCAACGCATGAATCGAACCCACGACCTCCGAGATAAGAGCCACTTCTAAACTACTGGACCAAGGAGGTGTTAATGGTAATATTATAATGATTTCACAACTGTACTACTTGTCGGAGCGATCGGTTTGGAGGTTTGTTATAATATAAGGAGGCAAACGAGCAAACGGGTCACCTGATAGAAAGCAACTACCGTCGCCCATGGACACTCGCAACATCAGAAGAGCTGCGTTGCCAGCCTTTTAAGAGGGAATACGCTTTCTTCTTGAAGGAGCCTTGAAATCTTGAAAATTTGGAAAGAAATCAGCAATGGAAGGATCACCAGCCCCACACCACTACTGTAAAATATACTTATTTGTATAATTGTCAGGCTATTCACCTGTATAAGTGTATTTATAACAAATTAGTATATACTTATACAAATTACATAAGCACGTAACCGTAATTCATTAAAAAGGTATCTATTCTAATGAAATAATGAACCCGTGATACAAATTAAATTTTAATTCGGCGTGGGATTGATTGTCTTACGTATCTTGTACTGTCCCTTTTTGGATGCCCTTTTATAATATGCGGGTTTTTTGTGAAAATTTTTAGGTTTCTATAAATAAAGGTGTCGGTTTTATTAATCTATATTCTATTTAATATATTCAATTCAATTCAAATTCAATTCAATATCTTTGTGCAAATAAAGCTGATAATGAATTGAGTTTGAATTGAATATACTTTTCTCAATTCATATTATAAAACTAAAGAAATTGTTCGAAAGCGCTAATATCTTGAACTGCTGGACCAATTTTTAAATAATTTCAGACATGTGTATTGTATACAGTAGACCATAAGGACGGACATAGATTAGTTTCTAAGGATAAATGTATGATTTCCGCGAAAATTCTTATTTACGCGTGCGGAGCCGTAATATAGCATTTAGTTATAAATAATTTACTTCACGTTATTCCATGATGGACAAACAGGCGATCACGAACATGTAAACCAGATTTGCCCTTCATTGCTGCTACGAAATGAAGTGTATGATGGCAATCAAGTTTAGCCATTATAGACCTTTACGTGCCCTAAGCCTTTAGAACCTAAAACCCAGTGCGGGTTTAGGGAGCTTTTCGAAAAAGTATTTTTGAAAAAAAGAATTTAAAACATCAATATGTTTAAATCAAATATTTTTCACAAAACATTGAGAAAATGTGATAATGGAATGGCAGTGGCAAAACGAAAATTACTTTCGTGCCCATAAAAACTATCGCGATTACGAGCTTAAATGGAAATGCTTTAAACGAAATTCCGGTAAAATCTTGACATCAAACGAACTTTATAATTAATTTAATTAGCAAATAAAATTACAAATGCGGATTAAATTTAATAAATTTCGTACGAAACGTATTTCAAAATTGCGACTTCGGTACAAGATAAGCGCTCTTTGATATCCAATTTGTTTGATTTCGTCCACGAATTTTGGAGTGTTGTATTGTGTAATTCCTTAAATTTAATGTTTCGTTCATAATATCTAATGAAAATCACGAGAATCATATTTTATGTATCCGATATGAATGTATAATGCATGTATGTAATGTAGAAGGTTATTATTTATTCGGTTTGGTTACTTCGCAGTATAAGTACACTTATATTCATGAGCAAGTTTTCTAAGGCATCAATTACTTTTCTGCTTAGAAAAGGTGTTTCTTAAAAAGCCGTATCAATCTTGGCACTTGGGTATGTAATATGTATTATGTACAGCAAATTTTAAGTAAACGTACGAGTCTTCTATTTCTATGCAACATTAATAAAGCTTCATTCCTTATTCAAAACATTCCATTTCCTACCAAAATACAAAATTGTATTCTCATGAAACTAACTACTCACTAAACTAATTTGAGTAATACTGTTCTTCTGTTAGTAGACTGTAACTGTAAAGAACAAAATTTTAAATCGTGCTCCTTGGACAATTGGACTATTTCTTTTTTTTTCTGTTCTTCTTTTTCTTAATGAAGTAAATACGTATATATTCATTCATTATTTAAAATGAATTACATTAGGCTTCGTCCACATTTGTATCATTCTCATCTCCGATCAGATCTCCATCGCGTATCAAAATGATACGCGTATCATGATACGCCCCGATTGCTATTAACCGCGTATCTGATACGTGTCGTATCAAATACGCGCATGATCGGCAGAAAGATCTATAGGCGTCCACACTATGATACGCATACTTGATACGGCGCGATGATCGCGACGGAGATCTGATCGGAGATCTGATCGCGCAAATGGTACAAATGTGGACGAGCCTTTACATTTAATTTTGATTTAAAAATGTCCTGATGTTAAAATCAAAATTAAATGTCCCGCGCGAGATGGGCTCAGTCCAGCTTTTCGGGGATAACTCGTAACGTACAGCCTTCTGAGAAAGAAAGGTGCGTACTGCGTAAGGAAGATAAGAATGTGGTACTTGGGAGGTAGAGGGGTGGCTTTTCTATAGCAATTTTTGCTGTCTAATGTCACACAAACGTAATTTAAACACAAATAAAAAGCTAAAAATTCAAAAACTTTTGATTTAATACTTCAGTCGGAATTTCCAGGAATTGCTATTGTATTCTATTGTTGTCGGGATCACCGGTGCTCGCGCGGGGCCTGAAGGATTAATACGTTTTTTACTATGTCCCGCTTTTCACGTAAGAATGCTATTTTCACTCACTAAGTTCCAAAGTCCCGACTTGGCCGTAACACAAACCGTAGTCTAATGTAATGTTGTCTTTCAGGTATCATGGATCAGACACCGGGACATTCACCTGCTGACGTCTGGGCGGATGACGTACACGTCAGACCAGAGGTTCATCAGCGTCCACAACCCTCACACGGAAGACTGGATATTGAAGGTAAGAGAAAAGAAGAGCTGGTTAGAGAGACTTTAGCACAAGGCAGGCTCACTTTGGGCTTAGGAAAAGAAGGGAAAAGAGACTAGACCTATCTACAGACCAGAAAACAGATAATGCAAGCTTATTAGCAATTGGTAATAAGCTACCTTAGTGATTTCAATTGTTTCACAGAAAGAAACTCCATGGTATATTTCGGTAGAATATGTATATTGTGTACCTAAAATGAGTCAGTATTATTTAGAATTTTACTGCAATATTAAAAGATTTTTTTTTGACTTCAGAAATTATAGACCCTGAACAATCAAAAATTATAGTGAATTTGTAGCAAAGTATTTCTCTATTCTTTATAAAAATTAAGCGATTTAAGTCACTAGCAAGACGTAATAACTATACTTAGTTTAAAACTTTCTAGAATTTTCTTCAACATTTTTACTTCACATTTAGTTTCTCTCAAGTAAATGTGTCCTGGAATAGCTGAAATGCTTTAAATAATGAGAACAATCTACTCTCAGCTAACACTGAGAATATACAAGCACTCAAATCAACTTTACTTAACCAATCCCTTTCTTTCAAAATTGTTTTCACCGCTGAACTTTTATAGACAGTTTCAAAGACGTTCGAAAGACGACAACGACTCTTTTCTTTGGATTTTTGTTATTGTCTGTCCATTAGAGACTTCATTGTACTTAATAAAATAAATATTTATGATGAAAATTAGACTCCTTTTATATTATTAATAAGAAGACAAAAGTTTTCAAATTCTGAAAACTGCAAATTAGGAAGTATCATTATTATAATATTGTATTGTGTTTCTTTTACGCTTACCGCAAAATATTTTTAATGAAATTTGATAACCTTATAAAGACACATTGGTTCCAGTCTCGCGGTAAGTGCACGGTTCCCGCGTATACCTAATAATATAATAAATAAACCTAACATAGTATGACACTTTAAAACATAATATTTCTTTCACTTGATATGTGAACTAACCTAATAAAGAGACTTTACAGCTATTTACATTCTACATTTTAGCCGAGACAGCTTTGATCATAATCTCAGCAGTTCCTCAAAATAACGAAAAAATCTAAAGTTAATCGCCAAGAGAAGCGTCATTACAAATTACAATTTCGCCTCATAAAAACCTTATTAACAAGTTCTGAAGACATAATCTTCTGCAAAGCCCGACTTCCATTCCAAATGAAAACCTAAAATAACATTTAATATTTGCGTTGATTTAGAATTCAGTTAGAAATTTTATAACCCAACTGAATTAAATCCCCCGCCATAGTTAGAAGTTACGAGTAATAAGGTGTTCTTTTTTCAAACGAGTCCGCCATTTTGTAAATTGAATCCCTTTCCCGCTATTTTTTTTTTATTTATACATTTGGTTCGACAATGACTGAGAGTGGAACTGACTACTTTCCCAGTATTGTGTTTTTTTTTTTTTTAATTTATTTATACATTGGGTTCGACAATGACTAAGAGTGGAAAGCTGACAAAAATTTAAAAATTTTGATTACAAAATTAATACAAAACAAAAAGGTTTTTAACGCTTTCGCAGAAAATTGAGGAAAAGCAAATTAAGACGATTACAGTTAGAAATTCAGAAATAAACGATATTTATTTATAATAAAAGAGCAATAAACTTAACTTAGATTTATTAAAGCCGGCGAAATATTTTTAACGGTTTACGACGCTTTTAATTTGCGCTTGGCTTGGTCCCAGATTTGTTTTATCACTTCAGCGATTTGAGTAAACTAACCAATTGTTGACCTATAGTAATGAAAACAATTACAGATGCCGATTTTTATGTTATATTTGGCTTCATACCAGCTTTTAATCGTTAATAAGGAGATTTTGAGTTTTGTCAGTTATGGAACATATAACATCGCTCTACAATGATAAATTAAAAGACGATGAGATTCTGAAATATGACGTACATTATTAATCAATATTTTGTTGCCGTATTAATGGCAACCGTATAAAGGCAACCGTATATTGAAACATTAAACCTACGTTCCTAAAACGTTGGATACAATTCGTTTTAAGAACCTAGGCAATGGTCTCATTGACTGCTAATAACAATTTACGTCATGATTTTACTGTAAGTTTGGTTAACAGTACGGACAAATACATTACATAGCTTAGTTATAATCTAGCATACTTATAAAAACCTTTTAAAGGAGAAAAAGTTATGAGTCGCGCACAATTTTAGGATTGCTTGGCAAAAATTAATAGATTATATGCGCTGATCACCCCATCCAGTGTCACCAAGCGATCTTTAACTCGTACGGCCTATATCCCACTTTACAAGTAGGGCAAGCAGTAAACAACATGACCAACCAACGATCGTGTTCCAGATAAGGTTCCCGCAGCGACGCGACTCGGGCATCTACGAGTGCCAAGTCGGGACCACGCCGCCCATTGGACACAGGATGTACCTCTCCGTTGTCGGTAAATCACCTTCTAAAGATTTATTTATTGGGTCTTTATTTGTACTATCTGGGAAGTTGATTCATACTGTGGGCGGACCTATATGTCATTTGGTTGGGCTATGTCAATTCAATATATTAATCCTTCAGGCCCCGCGCGAGCACCGGTGATCGCGACAACAATAGAATACAATAGCAATTCCTGGAAATTCCGACTGAAGTATTAAGGCTTCTTACAAAAAAATCCAGCGACTGCCATCGACAAGTGCCCTTCGTCTGTAAGAAGCCTAAGGCCGGCCATAGAAGGACAGCATCTTGCAGTCGAAATCGACTGCAAAATTCGGTCGCCGCATCATCTGCAGTTTTCATACTAAATTCATAATATCCGAAATACCCTTACCGCTCGAGCAGTTCTTGAGCGATCGGTGCAAATTTCAACGCGACCGCTCTAGAGCTGTCGATTACGAAATCCCTGCAACTTGCGGTCCGTCTATCATGGCCAGTCTTAATTGGTGATTTTTCGTGATGGCTTACACAACGCGACCATATACATAGGTTCATTATCTGCTAAAGCATCAACTTCTTTGATTGCACATCGGTATCATAAAAGGTTATCTTGTAGCTGTATTCCAATGTTAGATGGATTATCTATACTTTGTATAGACTCGTGCCTGTCTTTATTTTGCAAACCAAAACACGGAAAATTGACGATTCACGCTCGACTAGGCTGACAAAACATCGGATATTGTGGATAAAAATAGTCCGAATGTCTGCGCCCTATAAATAAATCGCCTAATGGCGCCAAAAGCCTTTCCAACGTCAATAGATACTTATATAATTTATTTTTTGTGTTGCATATTATTGTATGGTTTGATAAGCAAGTAAATGTTTCAAATATTTCTTTACGATGAACAACAGAAGGTGACTTTTCGATCCTGGCGGCAAGCAACCGACAAAAATTATATAATAAAATGCTATTTTTGAAAATGAAACCCATAGCTGGTTTCATTTTGCTCTATACCACTACAAAGCAGCGGCATCAGTCGCTAGATGAATATAGGTAGAAACTAGAAAATGAAACCTATAACCTAGTTCATAAAGTGGCATTTTATTTGCATTTTTTAAAGTCTGCTGTTAACGGGCTCCTAGACGATCAATTTTACTGTGCAATATCATGTATTGTGCAATATTATTGACGGTCTAGGGCAGGGGTCACCAAATGGCGGACCGCGGTCCGCATCCGGACCGCCGACCTATTGTGTGCGGACCAAGCATGTTGGAAGATGAACTTCGTTAAAAATAAATTTGGGTCTCTACTTACTGATGAACATCTCCAGGATTTAATGTAAATAGCTTGCACAAATTTCACTCCAAACAAGCAGCAAAAATGGTACTTTTCTCATTGATATGGAAATAAAATATACCTTTGTAATTTCCGTAATAACCTTTGTTTAATATTTTTTTTATGTGTGGACCGCGAAGGTCATTTCATTTCTTAAAATGGACCGCGAGCAAAACTAATTGGTGACCCCTGGTCTAGGGTGCAATTAACCTTTAAGTACACGCGTTGTTTTGGGTAACGTTCCGTCACGCGTGGGGGTCTAGAGGTACCCCAATATAAATAAACGTATAAATTCAGAATGGTTTAATAATTTTTAAAACCCGTTTTATATTATAAGAATAGATATTATTTTATTTTCGAAAAGCATTTATTAATAATAAACTAACCATTATTTAGACAGTAAAGAACATTTTTATGAACTAACCAATCTCGTGCATAGAATTTGTAGGGCACATGTTTAATGTACTAAAATTCAACAAAAATGTCTACTTCTGAGTAACTCATTGTTTTTTTCTCATAAAATAAGACTCAGAAATAAATAGTCAAAATAAAAATTAACACTAAAATTTACAGAAAAATAATTGACAACCCTTGAAAAGTACGACCTTAAACTAAAATTATTCCTTGAGTAATCTAGATAAGTAATAAATAATTTTACTGAATGAGACTTGCAAATAGTTTTATAATAAGGCTTACGGGCAATAATAATTAGTTCTGGGACAATAATAGCATCTTCGCCTCATTTTTGGTGCACTAGGTCTAGCTACCTCTAACTCTTTCAAAATGTTTCCAAAAACTTTCAGAGACATTAAATTGCATAATATGATTTGAGCAATTTGATTTTCTGTTAGTCGGCAACAAATTTTCCATTTATACATAGACAATTAAAAAAAACAAACAAATAAACACATAACCAATGTGAAAAAGTACATACGTTAAATCACGGGTGGGGTCTGCAGGTATCTCCACATAAGCAAAAATGTAACTTCTCTTATCAGAGGAGCGACGGACTTTTACTCACTGAAAAACCTCGCGTTGCATTGAGATTAGCCGAAAACATGCGATCGTAACTTGCCAATTTAAAAAAATATCGTCAAAAAACAGCGCGTGGGGTCTGCGTAGACCCCGCCCGTGACGTTAAAGGTTAAACCTTCCTGCCAAATTTTGATATATTGATCCTTGTTAAAAATAAAAATACACGTATTTTTTCTTTTATAATCACTCAGTACTAAAATGTTGAGAAATAGCTTCCGAAAGTTATCGTAAACAACACCACAATTAATGGACACGAGTCACGACGCGTCGCCCGTGCGTGACGTGCCCCCGCGCGCGCGCCTCCCACCCGCTTCACCCCCGATCATTCCCCCGTGCTGCGAGTGACCATTCTGTGACGATTTTAAATGATTACTCGCGGCGCGAAGGAATGAGAGGGGGTGCGCGGGATGAGGCGCGCGCGCGGGGGCATGTCACGTGCGGCCGATTCGTCGTCGTCGTCGTGTCCATTAAATGTAGTGTTTTTTAGGATAACTTTCGGAAGCTATTTCTCAACATTTTAGTACTGAGTGACTATAAAAGAAAAAATTCGTGTATTTTTATTTTTAACAAGGATCAATATATCAAAATTTGGCAGGAAGATTTAATTGCACCCTGTATTAGATACGAATCGCCTTCGAATCTTATTGTCAAATAAATTGCACACTAAAATTGATCGTCTAGGGGCCCACTGATGCTCACTAATATTATCTTCAAGCAGAACCCCTCACCACGATCCTGGGTGGTCCGGAGCTGTTCATCAACATGGGCAGCACCATCAACCTGACGTGCGTGGTGCAGCACTCACCGGAGCCACCGCCAGCCATACACTGGACGCACAACGACAAGGTATGATGGTGATGATGATGATGATGATTGTGATGATGATAGGGAAGATGAGGATGATATACCTAGAGACAATGCTGCATTTGTGAGGAAGTTATTTAAAATTGAATTTTATGTATTGCACAATGATAGAATAGGTAATAAAATATTTAAAGTGTTGTCCCTACTATGAAGAGGTTATAAGACTTGCATCAAACCTTTGACACTATCGAACCTATTTGAATTGTCCATATGTAAAATATAATATTGGAAAGAATAATTGCTATTTTCTAAACGACTTAAAAAAAGGAGATTATCAATTCGGCCCTTGTGTATGTAATATTTCCAGAACTGCTCTTTTCGTGTGTGTTATTCTAAATCATCATCTAAAAAAATGTGTGCTGAGTTTCAAAAGTGTATGTATATTGTATGTTTGTACTATGTTTTTATGTTTGTATTCGCTTAATATGTCAGGAACTACGGGTCCGATTTAAGTGATTTTTTTGTTGTTGTACTAGGTATTGTTCAACTTTAGGAATACTAGAGGCTTAATCAAAATCGGCTCAGTAGTTTTTGAGATACGGAATTTTAATTCTTAATTACGTTCAATTTTGAAGTCGGTTTTATCTTTATAAAATACTTTTATCATTGGAATAAAATTTTCCGCGGCTTATTGGATTAACGACAATGCAGGTATAACCGAACATAGTCTATAACCAAATTGCAATACATAAAAATCAATTTTAAATCACAATCTTACGTCTCGGTGTGAATGAAGTGTCTAAAACACGAGTTACCAATGTTAACCCATGCATGTTATGTAACTAATAGGAATCCCCTTCAAAACTCCTCACAAGTTTGACGCTAGTAATCTTTACACAATTTATTACTAGGAAGCAAACGCGTAGGCAGAGGATACTAAGCTAGAAGTGGGATTACAAACTTTCACTCATTTCCGTCCTCCATCATTCTCTGTACAAGTTGAAGTTATTTATCAATCAAGGGATTAAAATAGTCTTATATGTCACATAGTTGAAATGAGATTGATTATATCCTAAGACTGGATTTATATGCGTTCGCCCGAAAGCGCGGTTTGGCGGCTACATTGTTAAGTACCCCGCAAATGATCAAATTTGTTTGACAAACATGTTTGACGTAATTTACGTTTTCATCAAACAGCAGTGCAGACGAACAAACGTGCATCAAACAAGTTTGTCAAACAATTAGCTAGAATCGATTTGAGATCATGAGATCTTGTTTGACAAATACAGCGGAACGCGTTCAAACACCTTTGTCAAACGCTAAGCCAATGAAAATTTTCTTCAAACACGTCAAACACGTAGTTTGTTTGACAAACGCTTCAAACAAAGCTGTACACTATCAAACTGTTTGGCAAACACGTAAAATTTGACAAACAATTTTGATCGTTTGCGGGGTACTTTATAAGCAATGGAAGTAAGTTACAGCGCTACTACACAGTTACTTAAGTCGTTATATGTAATAATAGTAGCTTATGATTTATTCTAACTGCATGACGCCCGCAATTCCGTTGCGCTAAAATTCGTTTATCGCGCCGAAACTACATTTTTACGCAACAAAAGTTTATCATAATATGTCCTTTCCCATCTCTCAAGGTAACTCGACACCCCTCTTTGTCGGTTCAGCCGTTTAAGCCAGGGACCGAAAAGGTTACCCATTTTGGTGTTTTAAACTGTTTAATTTATACGATTCTCTGAAAAACCCTAACATGCGCATCAGCCGTATATACAGCTGAATTAACGGTATAAATAAACCGTTTATGACTAAGGTTCATTTTCATTCGTTTTTCTGTGTTAAAAAAGGATAGGTGATATTGTAAGTACCGCGGAACGCTACGATCGGAATTGCCATTGTATTCTATTGTTGTCGCGATTTTCATGGCTTTGATCCCAGCCGCGGCGCCCCCCACTAATTTGTTGTCTCTTTCGGTTATCACCGCAGCTATATTAAACCGCTTAAGACAAGAGCATAGTTGAAAACCCTGCATATGGATATTTAAAATAAAACGGTTTGTATCGATACCGCTACAGCCGTATAGCGGATTAATAGGTCCCTGGTTTAAGCGTTCACGCTTGAACGGCTGAACCGATAAAGAAGTGTGTACATTACCAATACTTCAGTAACACAGAAACCGGTAATGGACACACTGTTTTGCATATTGCAAATTTTTCCAAACCTATGTAAGGATGCATTTTCCGATACATCTAAACATCCAAACTTACCACCGTGCGTTTTTCGCATAACTTTCTGCTACGGACGGTAAAAACGTCTGAAACGAATTGTCGCCAGCAGTATTTCCGACCCAATACGACCTGCAAACCTTCAAGAAAAAAGCGTATTCTCTCTTTGAATGCACCTCTTCTGATGCTGCGAATGTCCATTGGTGACGGTAGTTGCCTTCCAAAATGTGACCCGTTCGCTCGTTTCCCTACTAATTTTATAACCAAAAATCCAAACATCCAATCATTTCTGGTGGCAAATGAAATTTGAAAGCTCTCATTGTGTTGAAGTATTAATTTACAATGAATAACTATCGTTACTGTATGCAGATTGCTCGAATCAGCATAATAATATTTGAGCGCAATTGCGACGACGAAATATGAGACTTTACCAACTATATCCAACAATATTTTAGAATTCAGCCCAAAAATATTCGTTACATCGCCAGGTGAAGTAAAAAATTCCAACATGCTATAGTATACGAAATATAGAAAGAAACTAGAACAAAACGACCAATATTTGGAACGCCAGATCTGGGCTACCGATGCGGCCTCGACACAAAATTGAAACGGGCATTAAGATATAGCAGATCTGTTCTCGACACACTTGACATGGATTTAGCCTCGATAGTCCTTCAAAGAAATCTAAGCGTTTCTTATTTTCTATTGTTAGACCTATTTGTAAAAGAGTGTAGGAGGAATTATCGATTTTATGCGATACTAGCTGATCTGGCAACGTTGTTTTGCCATGTGCGTCCTTCCACACAGTATTATCTAACAGCTTAAGGCGACGCCTTGATAATTTGGTTGTAGCGATATCGATTTTTCTCAGCAATGACTAAAGCTAAGAAATTAAAGTTCAGTGTCAGTAAGTAGGTAAAGTGTCAGTATTCATCATGTCCTTGTCATTGAATTACCCATAGCATAACACGATTGGTCAACTTTTATAACACAAAATAATCAATCAAAAAGACCTCTGTAAAAAAAGGATTCTAATTTTGCCAACAGAGAGAGAGATTGGTTCAAGCATACACTTTAATTTGCCCATAGCTTATATGAAATATATATTTTGTCGCTTATGCCCTTTTCATTTCTTGCTGTTCCATTTCTTCAATCTAAAACATAATATCCAACACGGTTTTTTTTTTACTTTAACGCGGCGTCACCTTAAGAAGGAATGTCCCCTTTTCCTCTTAAATAGAAACTAAAGGACGCCCGCATCTCCGCTACGCCAAAATTAGTTTATCGTGCGGGAACCGTAATTTTTTCCGGGATAGCCTATGTCCTTTCCCGGGACTCAAAGTATATCCATACCAGATTTCAGCAAAATCAGTTGAGTGGTTTGGGTGTGCAGAAGTAACTAATAGGCAGATAGATGGTCAGATGGATAGAAATTTACACTTTCGTTATAATTATAATATTATAGTATGTGTATCAGTAACAGTTGTCATTTGTCACGCATTTGTATATACGAGTGTGTCACGGCGATCACACACACTCCAACAGGCGATCAAGAATGTACGCAGTTTGGTATGCTACAACTTAATTGTACACTCGAAATAACGTGGTCGCATGATTCTTAGACCTATAAGAGTAAGCTCACTTTTTTCTCAGGCCTATAAGGATAAGTGCACTTTTTAATCCTTTGTACCTAAGTCCTGTGCAACGGTTAGACAATCGACTCAGAGGGATTCGGAGAAATTGGGTAACAAACACTGCGATATAAGAGTAATTGGGGTGGGTTGGTTTACCACAGGCGTTGTTATAGGTAATACAGTTAATGTTAATTTTAGCAATAACTATAACAATGACCAAAGAACTTGACAAATGTCACTTGCGCCATGATTTTATTTTTTAACCGACTTCCAAAAAGGAGGAGGTTATATGTTCGTCTGTATATTATTATTTTTTTGTATGTTCAACCATAACTTCGCCGTCTGTGGACCGATTTTCATGATTTTTTTGTTGTTGTACAGGGTTGAATCCGAATTTAGTACCATGTTTACAAAAGTGGTGATCTGATGATGGAATCCATGAGGAATCGAGGGGACTCCTTGAAATTTGTATGGAAACATATAGTGATTTCAATTTTTTCTGAAGCATTCGAGGTAAATACTACCAAAAAGTAAGACTTCGCACCAGGTTATACCCTGGATCCGAAGGTACCGAACAGAACTTTTGAATGCTTATAGGTACAGGTTCAGGGATTTCGGCGTTGTTTATACAACTGAAAGCATAAACCAACACATCAATTTGATTGATCATCATCATCACAACCATAATTATACCATGAGTTATCACATTATGACCAAATTATTGGTACTTTTCGTGATATTTTGCATCGAAGCAGATGTTTTTGATGATTATTTCGCTGTTTGTGGACCGATTTTCAAAATTCTTGTGTTTTTGTGTAGGGTAGATAGTAATTTTATATAACAATTACGAAAGTGGTGAGCTGATGATGGGATCTATGAGCAATCGAGGGAAATCCTTGAAATTTATCAAAATACTCATAGTGGTTAAAATGTTGTTTCTAGAAACTTAAACGTATGTTACGAATAAGAGAAATTTCATATGAAGGTGTCTGTTGGTCCAAAGACATTGAACCAAAGATATTGAATTAAGGTAAAAACAATAATAACATTAATATGAACTAAAAAGTATTAAATAATTTTTACTATCTAATAGTGCTTTTTTACGAATTCGGCTAAACCTCATCTATTTCTGTACTCAATCTTCATAATTTTGAAGTCGGTACCAGATAGCTGAATCTTCAGTCCTCTGACAGAATATTTGAAACTTTTGGAACTGGCACCGACTTCAAAATTATGAAGATTGAGTACAGAAATAGTTGAGGTTTAGCCGAATTCGGAAAAAGGCACTATTAGATAGTAAAAATTATTTAATACTTTTTAGTTCATATTAATGTTATTATTGTTTTTACCTTGGAAGTCGGTTTTAATTTTTTGTTAAAAATAATAATTACCTTGGAAATCTTGGAAATCGGTTTTAATTTTTTTATTAAAAATAATAATAACAGCAAAGTTTAATGGGGTTGAGAGCATAAAAAAATAATTATCCGTATAAAATTGACGAAAAAGAATTGTTATGACAATAATGTAAGCCTTATGTCAAATTTAACGTTAGCGATAACCAACCAAAATTGTGCGGTAACGGAATATCGTTGAATAATAAATATGGCGTCTTCTTCTTCTTCTTTTTTAAAGGCTTGCTCAGTGAGTTGCCAATGTCAGAGTGGTTTAGAAAGACTGCTCTGGCGTCATCGTTAAAATTTGACAGTTAATTTGACATTTTGTTATAGTTAAAATTAGTTGTTGCAATCCAGTATTAACAATGTAATATAAGATTATTAGACCGATCTATTTATAAAACAGCGTAGGACGAATAATCAATGTTATAACTTATAGGATATTTATTAAAGATATTTCAAACTCCAAGGTACAATTATGATTGGCTTCATAGTTATTTCTATTTTAAGATCGATTTACTGTTTTGCGACGGGATGTTTAATCCTTTGCAATTTTTATATAACAGATACGTACATAATAATATGTTTATTAAATAATATAATACAACATCCATACTTAATATTATAAATGCGAAAGTGTGTCTGTCTGTCTGTCTGTTACCTCTTCACGCCAAAGCCACTGAACCGATTTTGCTGAAACTTTGCATGGAGATACTTTGAGTTCCGGGAAAGGACATAGGATACTTTTCATCCCGGTAAAATGTACGGTTCCCGCGCGATAAACCAATTTTTGCGCAACGGAGTTGCGGACGTCATCTAGTTTATTATAAAGTGACTAAAATCCTACCAATGTAAAAACCTTATGACGCCTGCATATTCATAATATGGTTAAGTTATTTTTTTTATCTAATACATATATTATATACTAGCGACCCGCCCCGGCTTCGCACGGGTATCAAATATATAGCCACTGAAAAAATGATTAAAATCGATTCAGCAGTTTTGATTTATATTCATTACTAACTGTCCCGGCAAACGTTGTTTTGCCATTTAAAATATTTCTACTTCATCAGTTGATACAAATTCTTACCCCCTCTTTTGTCCCCTAAGAGGCGTGGGGTGAAAAATTGCATACACCAAATGTTAAGTTGGAAAAAACAGTTAATAATATGTCAAAGTAAGTCCATTAAAGAAAAAAGTTTGATACAAAATCTGACCCCCTCTTTGGTAAGCGAACCAAAGTCACTAAAAATCCCCCTTCCCCGGTGGGGGGATTTTCAGTCACCAAATGTTGAGTCGGAAGAAGAGAAATATATCTGTGAAAACCATATGCAAATCGGATCAGTAGTTTTCGTGTTAAAACAAAAGACTTATACAAAATCTGACCCCCTCTTTCGTCCCTTTAGAGGTGTGGGGGGAAATTTTTTTATACACCAGATGTTAAGTTGGAAGAAGGCAAATATATCTGCGCAAACCGCATTTAAATCGGATCAGTAGTTTTCGTGTGATAGTGGAACAAACATACAGACAGACAGACAGACAAAAAACTAACTAAATTTTTGGCTTCTATACCGATGTAGTGACACCCCCCCGCTTATTATTTTTTTTTAAATATCTTTAATGTGCAGAATTTTCATTACTACAGTTTTATTATAATGTATAGATAGCGGTCGCCCGCGGCTCCGCCCGCGTGGATGTCGGTTACCGCTGCAAAAAGCCTACCCAGGAAAGACACGGTCAGCAAAATGATTCCCAGGTCAATTCACAGAAACATTGACGACGCAGTCATTTTCCGCAGGCTGCACAGATTGTCTTTCTGTGGATTTTAAAGTTGTTAATGATGAGAATATTTAAATGTAATTAATAATAAGTTTTCACCTCTGATGGTAGTCCCGGAGTGCAAACCGTTGTTTTAGGATAAATAACTAAAGCGATTATTGTAGAGCTTTTCTATAAACAACATTAATTGACATTAAGTTATTTTCAGGTAACAAAATATACTGATGGTCGGGATCCACGACTCGTGATAGAGCAAAACATTATTTTCATAAATCTATTCCTACTATTTATCGTTAGTGCAAAATAATTTTTTACACGAAATTGGAGCCTTTTGAAGGGTATAGGCAAATCAGTAGGGATCATTGGTATTCTTGGTATTATGAGCCAATTCACCAGCTGCAGGGCCGGTCATAATCTTCGCTACTGTGCACCCCCGCCTTGGTAGCGCCCACTTCGAAACGGAGACCAAAATATATTATCTACATAAACTGTACTTATTGATGAAATAATTCATTTTGATAAAGATTAATAGCATGAGTAAAATAAATGCGTTTAAATGTAGTCCAAAAAAATCAAGATTTTTAAATAAAATAATGGTTGTTGTACCTCATTTGACATAGATAGGTATAGTGTGTCGCAGACTTTTTTGTAGATATTTAAAAGATCTACATTTACTTAGAACATTGTATGGTTCTATTTTTTATAGTTTAGGCAGCGTACGCAAAATAAGTAAATTTTCTGGTTGATTTTTTTCACCTTGTGTCAGAAAAATCCAAATATCTTACGGAACCCTATATTTTCCGAAATAAAATATAGCCTATGTTACTAACAAACAAACAAACAAAGTTTACCTCTTTATAATATTAGTATAGAATAATAATCAAAATTAAATATCATGATATTTACAAATTAACATATTATTTTGTAATGTGAGACATTATTATAATGATCAAAGAGCAACCATAAGAAACATGTCATCAATATAACTTTTATAACAGTCTTAAACATTTTATTATATAAGATAACTTCATATGCTAATATTTATGTCTAGACTATTCATAAAGTTTTGTCCATAAACACATGTCGTAAAACAGCAGTAAAAGCCACAAAATTTGTGCCATGATTTTAAAGCCAATACGTATTTCACTAAAAATAATATTCACAAGTTTTATGAGTGTGACAGTTTATGATAATATTTTTGTTGTGTTAAGGTGCTCCCAGACAGAAGTTACCTATATATAACGTTAGATAATATTTTCATCTAAAATTTTTAACAAATTATAACGAAAGACGTTTATTTTTTGACATGTTGCAGCGTATGTTACACGATGTTATAAAATGTTATCGTGTTACACAATGTTTTATAACGTTATATAACTTCTGTCTAGGATCACCTTTATATTTGTCAAATTCTTAATATTATAATATTTTGTTAAAAAATGTCTTTTTCAATTATGTGTAAGCCTATAAATGTCTAATTAATGATTAATGAGAAAGAATATTATAAGTAAAGATAAATAAATAGAACATTGTAAGTACTTGCCTAGTGACAAAAATAATATTATGTGAGTAAATAAAAGAAAACAATAAGAACTTGGACGAAATTATTATAAATAATAAATATAATTAAAATGTATTTATTTCAGGCATAAATTTACCCATACAGAATATATAAAATATTATGTAAAATTAAAATTAAAATAAAATAATGTTGACACTGTAAAGGGGTGTCCAGTCATAAAATCACTTCTTGTTCTGGTTCATGTGAACAGAGATCCACCGCAAGTACATTCGATTATTGTAGTAGTCGTCAGAGATAGCCGCGAGTATCCTATTGCCAGTGCTGCGCAGTCTGTGCCAAAATACAGCCACCCGAGATCTAATGAACTCCCGCCTCCGCAAACATAACCGAAGCACTGCAGCTTCGCGGGAGCCGCATAAGAGTTCGGTATGCATCATTATACTGAACTCTTATACGACTCATCAACTTTTGTTTGAACGTTATCCAAAGCTGGCAGGTGTACATGCTAAGGCAATACGCCTTAAAAAGTGTAGTTTTAACGTCCCTGCTGCAGTTGGCAAAACGTCGAGCGATCATGTTAGCTCTGACGGCGAGAGCCCTGCGCTCTCGCTCAATGTCAGCGTCATCCTCCAGCCGGTCAGTCAGCAGGTGACCTAGATACCGGAACTGCTTAACAACACCTATCTCACATCCATTCAAGTACACTTTGGGTACTACCTCCGGACCCCGACCAGATGCGAAAACCATGACTTCGGTTTTGGAGACATTATATTTCAATCCATGCGCATTCGCATAATGCTCACAGACCGATAACAGTCGCCTCAATCCTTTGATTGAGGGGCTGAGGAGCACCATATCGTTATGATTTGTTTCATGCATTTTTAACTTTAGTTATATTTTGGTGGTTTATCGATCGCGCTGTATCTATGATATAACGTCTATGTTATTGCCAACCCCAACTTTGCCATGATTTTTTGCCCCTACCTCTCCTTCGTCTCCTTTCATTATTCTTCTAAAACTTACCTAACCCCGCGGGATTAAAATAGTAATACCCTTGCCACTCTAACCCATTCTTTTCTCCCCAGGAGATAAACTACGATTCCCCCCGCGGTGGGGTCTCCGTGATCACGGAGAAGGGGGAGATGACGACGTCCCACCTGCTGGTGCAGAAGGCGCGCGCACCCGACTCCGGCAGGTACACATGCGCGCCCGCTAATGCCAACCCCAGATCCGTGCTGGTGCATGTACTGAGTGGTGAGTACTGACTGTTACAACATAGACACCCCCCGGTGGCGTCTCTATGATCATGGAGAAGGGGTAGATGACGACGTCCCGCTAACGTCACCGCTGGTGCACCAAGTGGAGTTACTCACCATGCAGACTGTTTGTTTTGTTAATTTAAAAAAGTAACTCCTTCGTTACAGCTACTTTTTAACTGAACCTTTATAATATACATAATATTTAAAATTACGCAACAAATTTGTTGAGAAGCTGACATAGAAGTAGATGATAAGAAAAAACGAATGCCATTTTTGCAATCATACAGGATTTGACTCTGCGCATACAAGTATCGGAGAACAGCAGCTAGTCGTAAACTGAAGTAACTTAAAATATGCTACCTACCTAATGATGTAGTTTAATCATTTAATAGTAGGGGAGAGGAGGGTGCTATTTTTGTAGTCACTCGAGCGTCATGGAGACCTAGTAGGTTTTTTACATTAGGTAAAACTGATAAAAAATAATAAAAGCGTTTTTTTTAGCGATGGGTTCAGAAACTGCAGCCATTTTAAAGTTTTGAAAAAGAAAATATATTCAGAAAATTGCTTATTTAGATAAATTATAAATATATTTTCGATAACAAGGACTAAATAATTTAGTTTAGTGCAAAATAAAATATCTGCGAAGGTTAGTTAGGAAAATATGAAGCTTTATTTTTTATACATATTTTAAAATGTCCCTACAGGCTTACCTTTTTTTTATGAAATAAGGGAGCAAACGAGCAAACGGGTCACCTGATGGAAAGCAACTTCCGTCGCCCATGGACACTCGCAGCATCAGAAGAGCTGCAGGTGCGTTGCCGGCCCAATAGGGTAATAGGGGAGGGTAGGGATGGGAAGGGAAGGGAATAGGGGAGGGTAGGGAAGGGAATAGGGTAGGGGATTGGGCCTCCGGTAAACTCACTCACTCGGCGAAACACAGCGCAAGCGCTGTTTCACGCCGGTTTTCTGTGAGAACGTGGTATTTCTCCGGTCGAGCCGGCCCATTCGTGCCGAAGCATGCCTCTCCCACGTTTAGCATGGCTCTCCCACGTTTGAATCGTCAATGCTTTATATGGAAGCTTCTTTGGGTTATACATACTAAGGCCGCGTTTCCACTGACGCGGAGCGGAGCTTAGAGGTGCCGAATTGACCAATCACCATGCTCGAAATCTTTGCTGTCATTCCGCTGGAATAGCACGATTGGTCAATTCGGGCACCGCTAAGCTCCTCTCCGCTCCGCTCCGCGTCAGTGGAAACGCGGCCTAAACATCCCCTATCTTAATCTGACCGATCCGATGACATTTCAATAGTAAAAAAAATTTAACCCACCACGTGAGAAATCTAATTTCCATACCGTGATAACTAGACACAATATGTCGGAAGCAGGTCGGAAGTCTATACAAGCCCAAAATCCCCTCTTCACTTCCCCAACTATGATTAAATCTAGCATTCTCCATCAAATGGGAGCTTAATATTATGCAGTACGTTATGCATGGAAACTAATATTTTGATGTAACCCATCATTATAAAACGTTAACGTATGCATTACTAACTTTCACCAATTTCAAACCTTAGCTCAACAGTAGTAAGTTCGAAATTCCATCAAATATTTTAAGTATTTTGAAGTATGCGGCGTTTTGAATTTAGACCTTGCTGTTAAAATAATAAGATTGAAATTCGGTGAGCCGGGTACGGCATTGACCCAAATCGAATGCAGGCTGCATGTTTTGTTATTGGGCACCAGATCGGCTGATCGTATGTGATTAATAACACCTATAAACATCTACCATTTTTTATCACTTTTATTGGTGAGATTTTCGTGCAGAAATGTGGATGGATTTTTTGGATGGCTTGTCCATGAATTGCGTCATACAAATTTCGTGTTTTTAGATCTACCTTTGACGAAACTTGTGATAGAATAATGTTTACTGTAAAACTCTGCGCCTAGTGGGACGGCCTCCCGCCACATGCAATCTTAAATGCATAATATACATAATAATTTTCTGATTTAAAAGCAACATAGTAGTCCCAAAATAAATTATCTTTTTAAGAACTATCAATTGTTGGTCGCAGACAAATCAATATTTATTTTCGTACGATAAAAAACAAAGATAGATTTTCTTGCCTGTACTGCAAAGTTAATGACAAAATTTTGGTTTGAAATGTGACCGTACAAAAATTATTACCTGTTCCATCGTTTATTATACTATTAGGCACTTAATCTGTAACAGTATATTTTATAGAAGGCCCAAAATATGTTTTGCAGAATTTAGGCTACTTTATAGTAAAACTAAAAAGTGGCACAAGGAAATTTACCAAGCCAATACTCTTCAAACGTCTTAAAAATTCCATTTCTTCATCGACCAAAACTACTTACTTAAAATAAAATTTAAGCAGATAATAATTCTATCGGAATTTTCTCTATAGAATAACTCGTTCAAGACTTGCACGGCATCCTTTACTCGAATTTTCAAATATGTGTCAGCATTTCTAAGGGTTTATTCTATTAAAAGACCCCAAGGCAAAATTGAAATTGGGGACAAAGCTTCCACAATTTTGGTTCATATTTCGACGTCACTTTTTAGTTCTTGATCAATATTACAGTTATTTTATTTGAAAATTAATCCGTTTTAGTCACAGTTAGATTTAATGATAGTCATACTAATAATAAAAGCAAAAGTTTGTGTGTATGTTACTACCTAATTCTTTACGCGAATAATGTAAATGAAAAGGCATTAAAATACAGGATAGATTTTGTCCCGACAAACGTTGCTTTGCCATAATATAAAGTATTTCGCCCATATTATTTTATTGAAGTGACTAAATAAGTATGTCGCCATGGCAACGTCGATCGCTATCTCGTCGCACAATGGTCGCCGTCAGTCTCAGGTTGTAATAATTTACTATTGTTTATTCAACAAATGCATTTATCAATATAATATATAGTACTCAGTAGCCGATTATCAGGCCTACTGAATCTGCATATAAAATTTGGTAAAAATCAGTGAAGCCGTTTCGGAGGAGTTCGTGGACTAACATTGTGACACGAAAATTTTATATATAAGATTATAGGCTCTGAAAGTAACTTATGTGTTAGCACATAAGTTACTTTTTATATTTAAAAAAATATCAACAGCTAAACATACAACCTCCTCCCTTTTGGAAGTCGGTTAAAAAGAAATCTTACCGTGGTCGCCATAACTAGGTTTGCCCTAAAGTAAAGGCTGGTATAGGTCTACCAGAATTTGATGGCAATTTTTGACAGCAGATTTTCAAAAAATATCCTTGATCATTGGATATTTTTTTATATTTTCATGTTTCACACACAAAATAAGCCGCTAAAGGAATAAAAAAGGATGAAAATGTTTTATGCCAATTACCCCGGTATTGCTAGAGTCAATTTATTTTCTCACTTTTTGCCATCAGATTCTGGTAGACCTATACTAATGTTTGCCCATACTCTTTAAATATTTCGCAGTAAATTCCATAACATTTAATTTAATCACAAAAATTGAATTGAAAGCACAAAAGCTAATATTTAATCAAGTAAAGCCCCGCGGAACTTTAAGCTTTCGCTCGTAACTCGCTAGATCGAAGTCGTAGCAAATTTTTATTGCTAGGCTTTATTCTGCGAACTTTCGCAATAATCCTAAGTGAACTTTTCTGTCTCCGCGTTTTCCCGAATTATGCCATTGCTATAAATTCTCGACGAATATCTTCGGTTATTTCTCTTGCATGTATTTTTAATTTTCGTATTGAAAAGTTCCATTTTAATAGCAAAAGATTGGGTCGACCGTAAAAGATTTGAGTAACAGCGTCATAACATTTTACTTAACCTTTTTAATTTTAACAAAAAAGCGACTAATAGATAGACCTATTTTTGAAGTGACAACTTTTCAAAATGTTGTGCACTTTTTTGGGATGTGCAGAAAATGTTAAACTCACGTCAAGACACGTGATGTGATCTAAAATTCGTAAGGAGTGAAGTAGACTGTCGGCACGGCGTACGGTGCTGCTGTAACGTGTTCACTTTTGCCGGCATTCCCAGAGTGCAACCTTTTATAACAACAGTTTAAATAAATAGTACATTACGCACCTAGGGCAGGAAAATAAGGAATGTCTCAGATCACATGTAATTGTCGGCCGAGGCGAAGCCGAGGTCAACGAATATGTGATCTGAGGCTTTCTTATATTTTACTGCCCATGGTGCGTATACTATATTTTTTCTCACCTCCGGGCGGAAAACGTCAACTTTCTTCCCGCTGCGCTTACCGATGTTGCCGTTTTCCGCCTCCGTCGATGAGAAAATAGTATACGCACCATGGGCATTGGGCAGTAAATAAAAAAGCCTCAGATCACATCACAAGTGATAACATTTTTTTTTTTCTGTCCTAGATGCGTAATGTAGGTACTATTACTAATGGGATAAATTCATGAAAATTCGTACTAAAATTTCGTGCTCACTATGCTCTAGCTTGCGAGCCACCTGATTATAAGGATTATATAACGTAACAAGCATCTGGTATTTTATGATAACATAATACTTTATTATATAACTTTGTGCTAGCTTTCATCCGCTTAGGCTTAGTATTCCACAGGAATTTTGGACTAAAAAAACCGGTACTTTTACTAAACCAAACTACAAAATCAGTTTAGTATTTTTTGCGTGAAGAAGTTACAAACAGACACTTACGCCTCCTTAATATTAATATCATTAGCAGAATTTTTTTATATAAATTATACATATACTAAAAAACGTAATCTTACCGATATTCTTATAAGTGTAATGTACACATGTGTTCCGATGTAAATAACCCAATTGTTACACAAACTACCTAACTTGGTAACTAAAATATGTCGTGACAAGGTTCCTTTGCATGTGCACTGACACAATAATTTATACCTATCCAAATATAACAGTTTATGCATTCTTGGTACTATTTTATTTTCTAGTGCCTTTTAGTGCAATATAAACTTGAAATTTTAAAGTTTTAAAATATATCACGGAGGTACGACAGCACCTATAATAAATCCCTCGGTATTTTCGATTCACTTGTTTTAGCGCGTTTTTAAAAATATCACATTCTATGGCGAGAATGTTGGAATAACTTGACGGTTTCTTCAAATAACAAAAATGATTTATGTACTGCAATTTTATTATTATTATAAAGAATTTAATACCTTAGTTTTACATTGCACAATGAATAAATTTGTGCAGTTCTTTTGAATAATACGATCGGATGTTCGACCACAAATTACATTTCATGAATAATAATAATATGATTTCATGGATATAATCATATTATATAATATATATACCTACGTAAAATGTAATCACAAGCGAAAATAGGTTATAGCCTATTTTGGAGGAATATATCCCTCGTGGTCTTAGATGCCTATAACTGTATATAATTATAGATGTGTGATGCCTATATTTAATACCAAATGTCTACGAATAATATAAACTAAGGAAACGTAACTCCCATACTATTACCGTTTAAAATTTGGTTCCTTTCGAACTGTCATGTAACGTCAGCCTTTATTCCGCTCAAGGCCACCTAAATATTGCAAATGTATTAAAATGTGTACCTAAGGTAACTTTTTTGACAAGTATTTTGGAGCATGTTTTTGACGGAGTTACTCTTCCTTAGTTTTTATTATTCGTAGCTAAATGTCATAAAAATAGGGCAGTAATTTCGGAGCTTCAATGCTAGCAATAGACAAAATATAAACTTCTCCCGGATGGATATTGGATACCTGAAATACTCGTTGCTTAGCTTCTAACTTTTTGTAAAAAACAATTGCAGCTTATACTAGAATAACATTGTTTTCTCACAAAAACTAACAAACTGAAAATACTGATCTGTGCAATTTGAATAAAAAAATTCACGGTGTAAAACAGAACAGAACGCCCAAATAAAACGGTTGAAGCAATTTCAATTAATAAAAAACCGTTAAAAGGAAAAACACTTCGCAATAATTGTTTAGTAAAGCTGGATAGAGTCCAAACGCAGAGCCAAGACCGTGACAAAATATTATGCACATACCCGAATATTAGTGTTTGATCTAAAGCCGATTTTTGGCGGAAGCCGAAATAGAAGCCGAAAGTTTATTAAAATTTTGAAGGAACTTTTATCCAGATTGGGCTTCTATTAGAAATTTCTAATTTGGTTTAATTTTAAACCATAATGATGTAGAAAGTTTTAATTGACTGTAAAATAATATTGAAATAACGTATTACAATAAACAATTCTTAAGATGACTTTCCAAACTTTGCCGTAAGCGACCGCGACCGACAAAAGTTAAAATAAAATGCCACTTTATGACATAGGTTTCATTTTCTACCAACGCTATTCTAGCGACCCACTGCTTTCTACTGACTTAGAGCAAAATGAAACAAATCATAAAATGAAATTTTATTTTAATCTTTGTCGGTCGCAGTCGCTTGCTTCTTTGATCGGAACCATACCTTAACGAAAACACGTACATACACCTACTGCTGGCAGCAGTCGTCACCTCGAAGATCACGTAATATATAACTTGGAAATTATCGATTCGGATTCTGGTTTGTTCGAATTCATAAAATATCTATCGTTCGAATACAACAATTTCCTCTGGGAAATGAATAAAGGACATAGCAAAATTTTCGAAAGTTCACTTGTTATCAGCGTTCGTTTTCTAAGAACCTTTGGTGAGCCTTTTTTGAAGCCGAAACCGAAGCCGAAGCCGAAATCAGGCAGCTTCAGCACAGCACTAGCGAATATTTTATCTAAATATTCGCTTCCGTTTGTTTTTATGGCGGTTTTATTGTGGCGCCTAAATTTTATGTGAATGCTGACGAGTTGATTTAAATAAATGGAGGTTAGATGGTTTGGAAAACCTTGGTTTGTAATAGGTAAAGCATATTTTTCTTTCGCACCACTAATATAGAAACGTATCTAATGTTAGGACCAATAACACCCTTACAGTGGACATGGGTGGCAGTGACGTCAGGACTACAATGACCTATGTGGGAAAAAAACTCACTCCTTTGCAACAGGAATTTACAAAATTGACGATTGCTGTCGCATATTATTCTTACAAGCTCGTGATAAATGATGTAATTTTTTTCAAAATAAAATTAAAGGAGTAAAAATTGTAAAACTTAGGCAAGGCTAAAAATTAACTTCTCAAAAAGCAAAAGCTCCGTGGCGCCGAAATTCGTTTATCGCGCGGGGACCGTAATTTTTTTCGGGATAAAAAGTATCCCTTGTCCTTTCCCGGAACTCAAAGTATATCCATACCAAATTTCAGCAAAATCGGTTCAGTGGTTTGGGTTTGAAGAGGTAACAGACAGGCAGACAGACAGACACACTTTCACATTTATAATATTAGTATGGATTTTCTATACATCCCTCTAATCGCTATCATTGTTTCAGGCGAGCACCCCGCAGCGATGCAGCACGGCGGACAGCTGCGCTTACAGTACCCGCTATCCGCTGCGCTCCTCAGCGTGATAGTCACCCTTATGGGCTGCTAGTAGCACTGTGAGTGGTATGCCAGTTACAAACGATTCTTATTGTTTTCATGGATTTACGTAAGACTTTGCAAAGTACCATCGAGGAAATTGATATCCTCGTTACTTTGAGTACAGTAAAAATAACGTTATGTATGTTTGAAGTTGAATCCGTTGTATAACCAGAAAAAGTATTTTTTTACTAATTCATAATAAATTTATTTGTGCGGTTCGTAATGACTTGCGTATAATTATTATATCAATTATATCAACATAGTGAAAGTAAAGGAAAACAAATGTTATATATTTATTTTCCTTCCAAATGTGACTGAACATTAAGTGAAAGAAAACAAAAAATGTAAATATTTATTTTTCGTTCAAATGTGACTTTCTAACTTTTTATTTTGGCAAAAAGTTCTTCTTTTTGCTAGTTCATGTAAAAGAATTTTTTTCGAGTGTAAATATTATAAATGTGATTTTTAGTCTACAAACATCGAAAATATTCGAGATAATTCTAATAAAGAATGTTGTCGACACAAACACGAATTTGACGATATGCCCCTGGGTAAAGCTCGGTTTTAATCAAGGTTGTTTGCACGATGGATAATAATTATGTCTGCTATTTATTTGACTTGTAACTCCACGAGGCCTCGCCCTTTTATGTATAATACAATGTTCTAATAATAATAAAATAATTATATTACTTATAAATAATATTTACAAAAAATTTACATGATATAAAATATTTTATTATAATTAATTAATTTTTACTTCTAATAATTACTATAAAATATATTACTAAAATATAAAACAGAGGGAGAATAATAAAAAAAAAGAAAGACTATATATAAAAAACTAAATCTAACCTCTATCTATCTATCTAATAATTAACTTATCTATGACAGAACATGGTACGTACTACATACGCAGAAGGATAAAATGATTTATTACATGAGTGGTTTAAAATTAATAACATACATTTTCTGTTTAATTCGATAAGTCGTTAAATATCTCTAAGTGCTGCCGTTAGACAATTGCATTCGATAATTTATTAACAACATTAACAAAATTTTCGAATTCATGTTGTCTAAGTACCTTGTTAATTTAAGCAAATTGTAAGGTTTTTAAATCAGATAATAGATGAATTAATTGTTTATTTTATTAGTGAAAAACGTTTGAGTTTTGTTTTTAGCTTTGCAGAAACGCTGTAACTGGCATATAGTTAATATTAAAGTATACTTCGAGATAATGAAGTTTGTGTGGATGTATGTCTGACATAGCTTTTCAGCAATTAATTAAATTAATTGTGTGTTAAGGATAAATTTAATTAAAAGTTCAAATCTAAAGTTTACTGAATTGTTAATTTTTGTATTTACTTAATTTAGAATTGAACTTAAAAGTTTGGTATGTGAGAGACATTATAAAAACAAGAATGAACTAGGAAGGTAAAATTAAATTAATAAATTAATTACTATTAGTTAAATTTATAACTAATAGTTAAGTGCGTATCGCACATTATATATGTATAATTTGAAATATTTTTTACTACACTTTTTCTAATTGCTGTTGGACTTCACAAAAACGACTTTGTTTTTTTTTGTAAAGACTAAAGGTCGATTTAGACCACGACGCATAGATGCTTTTCTAAATTTATATGGATTTGACAGATTTGCAAGACTCCTCACAAAATTGAAATAGTTAGGTATGTCAAATCCATACAAAATGCTGCGTCGCGGTCTGAATTGACCCTAACAAAAACCTTTTAGTGCGTAATAGCGTATTCACATTATTTTAATCCAGTGATCCAATCCATTGCTTGGTTACTACTGGAATTATGTAAAGAAGTACTGGAATTCACTAGAGAGCACTAAATTAAATTCCAGTATATGACAGTTTTAGTAGCCATAAAGTTCTTGGACCAGTTGGACAATTAACATATTCAGTTTGATTGGTACTAAGCTAACATTATATTGCTCTCGTTAGATACTCAGCTGCTTAATTTCGTGTCCCTGTAGACTCGTATGGAGCTTGAATCGTGTCCCTCTTAAGAAGATGCATCATTTAGATGCATGCAGATTACATCTCAATCCATATAATTGGCGTTCACTGTTCAGATAAAGATGATATTCCAATCCTCGCGGCACGCAAACGTGACCGATACAAATAAACTTTATGAGCTAGCTTTGTAGCGTAGAGCAAAATCCATACTAATATTATAAATGCGAAAGTGTGTCTGTCTGTCTGTTACCTCTTCTCGCCCAAACCCCTAAAGCGATTTGGCTGAAATTTGGTATGCGGATACTTTGAGACCCGAGAAAGGACATAGGATACTTTTTATCCCGGAAAAATGTATGGTTCCGCCGCGATAAACGAAGTTTGGCGCAACGGAGTTGCGGGCGTCATCTAGTATAAAAATATAGCAGGTTTTATTTTGCTCTACGCTACAACAAGGCATCGGTCGCTAGACTAATGTTGTTAGAAAATGATACCAATAGCCTATTTCATAAAGTGGCATTTTATTTAAATTTTAGTCGATCGCGTCGCTTGCTGCGAGGATGGGAAACTCACCTTAATACATTTAGGTTTTCCGAGCTGTGACGTTGCTAAGGTCGACTAAAGCGGGGAATTGACTACCGGGCTGCCCGCCGGCCGCCGGCACAAGTCTGCCGCTTGCCCCTATTGAACACACACAGAACGGGCAAGTCAGTCGAATAGATAGAGAGCTGTAGCTCGGTCGTGGACTCATAGACTCGATTTTTTTTTAACAGATGCTAGATCAGCATCGGCATTGATTTCTTTGGATTTTTCAATAAGTTCGCTGTAAGCGGCTTTACGTAGATCGGTGTTCATGTAATCCTTGCTTTTATAACTTTCCACAAACAAGGATGCGACCGGTAAATGGAAATAAACGAATGTCAAAATTGTTTTTGTTGGTTTTTCTTAAGAGTCCGTATACGAAATTTTGCCGATTTCGCTCATTTAACAGACGTGATTTAACAGTTAAAATACAGTATTTCTATAAGTTTTAATGCACAACATGTAAGATCATTTCAATTATAATATAGTGTTGGAGCTAGATTTTTTATTTTTTTTTAAGTAAATAATCCAACTCAAACTCGCGACAGTTTTGTGATTTTTGCTGTAAAAAGTTTAGAATATCACCTTTTTATGGATTGTATTGACGTCTTAACGGTATGAAAAAAAATACAATGCACTGTTGAGAAAGTCGTCTATAAAGTGTTGGAATTACTTTTTACCACTTCAATATAAAAAACCCTTTAAAACAGAAAACCTCTATCTGCCCGCTAACTTGGCGATCGTCCTTTTTCACCTGGCATATGAAAGACGGGCGTGAGTGTGAAGAGAGCAGTAGAAAAGAGAGGACGGGCTCTTAAGATTAATGTTTGTATTGTTTACAATACTATGTTTTAAAATAATATTTTAAGTGCACTTCAGTCGCTCTCCAAGGCGCAAATGACGACGGGCCGCCCGTCGCGACCATTCATGTACAGACTTGCCCGTGCCCGCGCGGGAGAAATGCGATCTCGCGGGCAGGCTGCGGGCACGGGCCGGCGGGCATGTCTGTGCCCGTACCTAGGAATTGACGAGCAGACATGCGACAGACCTGCCCGTGACGGGCGGCCCGTAGCGGGCGGCCCGGTAGTCAATTCCCCGCTTCAGGTTTATCATAAAGACATTTTATCTTTACACACGTTGATTTAACTAAATTAATACCCTATTAGTGTATTGTGTTTGATTCCTTCGATAGAAGTTCAATGACGCGTACACCCTTTGAAGGTAATTGTAGGGTAAATAAGGGTATTAATTAAAGGGACTATTCTATGATTAATGACTTTGAAATTTAATATTTCGTACTTGGAACGTCGTTAGAGTTAAGTCACATGGCTCCGTTGTGTCGCCGCAGCAACGGTCCAACGTTTGATGTACACGAACTTTCCTAATAAATATATTCATGCGTATAACAATTCAAAATCTGCTGTCTATGTCTGTCACCGCAGCGACGACGCAACGCTTTTTTTATAATTTAAGGGGGCAAACGAGCAAACGGGTCACCTGATGGAAAGCAACTTCCGTCGCCCATGGACACTCGCAGCATCAGAAGAGCTGCAAGTGCGTTGCCGGCCTTTTAAGAGGGAATAGGGTAATAGGGGAGGGTAGGGATGGGAAGGGAATAGGGTAGGATAGGGAAGGGAATAGGGTAGGGGATAGGGCCTCCGGTAAACTCACTCACTCGCCGAAACACAGCGCAAGCGCTGTTTCACGCCGGTTTTCTGTGAGAACGTGGTATTTCTCCGGTCGAGCCGGCCCATTCGTGCCGAAGCATGGCTCTCCCACGTACATTCATATTTTCATCTTCATATTTTCACGTTTTTCACTAATGTGCATATACAACGCGAAAATAACATCGATGAGTAGGTAGATGAAGTGGGATGACGTAATGACGCGTTGCGTAGTGCGCTGTCACCCACTTGTAACGTAGATGTGGCACAGCATACATGTACGGTATTTCGTTGCAACAACGCAACGCAACTGAGCAAAGTCAGGCTTTGTTTTGAAGAAGGGTGAATAAAAATAATGTTTTTATAAACAAAGAGAAAAAGGCAACACGAAGAAACTTACCAAATCCTTAAATGAACGATAAACATCAGAAAAAAGTAATTTAAATTATTAAAAATAATATTAATATTCATAAAAATGTAATTACAACTTTAGATATGCTTTAGTAGATACTTTAAATTCGATCAAACTCGTCAAAATGGGCGACATCTTGTAGAATTTGCAACTCCGTTAAAATTCAAATCCTCTCTCAATTAATATAAAGACATTTCAAAGTTTAAAATGAATTTTAGTTATTAATTAAATGTGTCAATAGTTTAAATCCGTTCGTTTTGCTAAAGTGAAATTGCTTTGTAGTCTGTTTCAAGAAATTAATCAATATTAATACGTCGTTTTTCTGCGTGGTAATAATCTTTATGGCAGTTTTTTTTTATATTTTAATAGTAACCAAACCTTGACTGACTGATGACAACTCATCTATATATAAATGAAAATCACTATATTACAGCACAAATCAATAGGCGTGATAGTTTTTCCGTAAAGTGCTCAGGTTGTGTGGTATACTAGGGCTCGCTTCGCTCGCCCTGATAACAAATGTTACTAAAGCAAATTATTGATTAATACACAACTAAATTTTACCCCATAGAAACACTAAACTTACTCGAGATAAAGGCAACTTACCTATATTGTGTTAAAACAGAGCCATACCAAAACTGATCAAAATATTATGGTATTACAAAAAGTGTCCTACTTTTTGTAAGTTATATCCATAGAACATGCAACTAATAAGTCAAATCTAATGTAATACGTATAATTAATGAGGATTCAAAGAAAAATTTACTATGTCTCTTACATACTAACAAAAACAATTTTCGATTGATTAAATATGTCGAAATAAAATAGTTCGATAGTCTATACGAAAAATTGTACATACATTTAGACTAGCGTTTGTTTTTACGAAATAAATCTATAAATTAAAATCTATGTAAATATAATAGGTTGAATATAGAGAGTGTACGAAACTTATAATAATTCAGAATTAAAATATAATGTAAGCTAAATAATCACAATTATAATTTTCTTAGATTACAAAATGTATAGGAAAACTGCGCAACTAAAGTGCTGCGAACTGTCACCAATAATTTTAATTTTGTATTTGATTTGCTATCTACAGTTATTAGTTACATATTATAGTCCGTGCAATCCACGAAGACGCGCCCCACCAATTTTTGGGTGGTATATTTCCCTTTGACCGTGACGCTTTCTCTTAGTTGCTATATTTATTGTAGTGTGCGCGTGTACTCATAGGTAAATAGTGTGTACCGATAACACTCAAACATTGGCGAAAGCTTGCACACATATACTATAAACGATTAAGAGGAATAGTGGGGCGCGTCTTCGTGGATTACACGGACTATAATATGGTCCCTATACAGGGTGCAATTAAGCCTTCCTGTCAAATTTTTTCCAGGGCTTAGGTATCATTAGGAGAGTCCATTTAACCAAAAAAAAATTGGTTGTTATTTTTTTTCAATGACATATTTTATCCCATTTAAAATCGTCGCAGAATGGTTACTCGCGGCGCGGGGGAATGATCGGGGGTGATGCGGGATGAGGCGCGCGCGCGGGGGCACGTCACGCGCGGCCGACGCATCGTGTCCATTAATTGTAGTGTTTTTTAGGATAACTTTCGGAAGCTATTTCTCAACATTTTAGTATTGAGTGACTATAAACGAAAAAATACGTGTATTTTTATTTTTATCAAGGATCAATATATCAAAATTTGGCAGGAAGGTTTAATTGCACCCTGTATTATGGTAAATTGGTAACCCATGGGATATCCTTGAGTAAGTTTGGCTGCCATATAATTGCAACGGTTTTGAATATAGCGAGCGACGCAACGACGCAACGCAATGCATTATGATCTCAGAATTAGAAGCAGTATGTAACCAAAGGTTGACAAAATTACTACAGTCAAATTGACTTAATGTGGCACCAGCGGTCATTGACTGGGAGCTATGTGAAAAATGCTCGCACTGTATTTTGTTAAAAATAAGAAAAAACTGAACTCGCATAAAGACACAGACTATTATAGATTCATCTGAAAACCTTAGAATGATAATCTCCAACTATTGATGAGTTGGAAGTGTTAAACTTCATACTCAATTCAAGTAAAGTATGCAAAAAACGATTTAATATACAAGAAACATGTGTCACTTAATTTTTTTATAGAAGTAGTTTGTTGTTGTAGTTGAAAACAATGAAATATGACAAGTTTTTTGCCAGGGGGTCAATGACCGCTACTGACAGAATTCAGCAATTTGAGAATAGCGATGACAACCAAATACCGATGTAGCAACAGCCCTATAAAAAAGTTAAGCAATATTATAAGTTATAATAAAGATGGCTTAAAAATATGCTATATTATAATAGCATAATATAGTATTAGATATAGCTCATAGCACAAGAATAATATCGCGCACCATACATAGCGTATAGCAAGCCAATAATATAGTACAGTACAGTGTGAACGTCTCCATAACAACGTTTGGTGCGCGATATTTTTGTACTATGAACTATACACTATATGCTTTTATATTGTAGCGTAAACTGAAACCAGCTAGGCTGCCTTTCCACCAGCGGGGCTAAAATTGTCGCTTTGTTGAATCATGATATGAATCATAATATGATTCAATTCTTTAAAATCGCAAAATGCAACTCTGCTTGCAATTCATTTCTGTATTTTTGTACTGATTTGACATTTATCAGTTTGACAGTTTTGACAATTCATTTGCTGAATTGATTGAGAGGAATTGCTAAATGTTACCATTTTAGCCCCGCAGAGCTGAGCGGCGTTGTGTTGCGAGGAATGTGTGTTTGAGAACCAATACAATCGCTTCATTGACATGACTTTGCCATAACATCGCTTAGCGCGGCGATGCTATTATGGTGCTCCCAGACAGAAGTTATAAAACATTGTGTAACACGATAATATTTTATAACATCGTGTAACATACGCTACAACATGTCAAAAATAAACTTGTCTTTGGTTATAATTTGTTAAAAAAGACAAAAATGTTATCTAACGTTATATAACTTCTGTCTGAGAGCATCTTTAGTTATCAAATACATATTCCTCGCAACACAGCTCCGCTCAGCTCTGGTAGAAACGCAAACCGCTACGCTGCTACGAATCGCTACGAAGTGCTACGCACTACGTCGTAGCAAACACTCCATAAAAATATAAAATAATTATTTTCGCGGCAATCAAAACTGATTTTTTAAAATTAAATAAATAACATTTTAACCATTACATAAATTCTTTTTCATTTATAAATTATTATACTTTATTTATTCACTTTATAACATATAGACACATTACTGTATGTAGACACATTACTGGTATGTATAAAATGATTAATGCAAGTTTGTGATTACGATAGTGACATTGTTTTTAATAGTTCCACGTAAGAGGTTGTGTAAATATATTAATTAAGGTGTTAAGATAATAAACATATTGATCGTCAACAGACTTTCATTCCTATTTTTATGTTTTTGGATTTTTACAAAATTTAAAACAAAAAATATTTTAAAAAATGGAAACAAAGTGTGCTTCTGTTTCTTGACTTAATCTGTGGTATAATTGTAGAATATTTATTTTGGTATAACATATTATAAAACTAATATTATCAATTATTAATACTAATTTATGTAATACTAAATTTTCCATTCTTATTGTTGCGAACGGATCAACGCCGATTTTCAAGTGGCGCAACCAATGAACACGAAGAATGACGTGATATGCATGCGCTCTCATTGGCCATCGTTGAGTGACGTAGAACGCTCCGCCAATGCGGTCATGGAACATTAACCTTCTTTACTGTGGCGTTAATACGTTATTAACTGTTAAAGTCTTAACATATTAATAATTGTGGAGCATACTCCCAAACAGAAGTTATACAACGTTATAAAACATTGTGTAACACGATAACATTTTATAACATCGTATAACATACGCTAAAACATGTCAAAAAATAAACGTGTCTAATCTAAAATGTTATCTAACGTTATATAACTTTTATCTGGGGGCACCTTTAGAATAGCATAAAGAACCTTAGCCCGTCGATCGTGGGAAAACGAGACATAATAGATATTCTATTATATCTCGTCACCGGTGACCGTATGGGGCTTGATGAATTAAAAGATAAAGAAAGAACGAGCAGTATAATAAATTACAGAATAAAATAAAATTATAGTAAAAAAGGACACTGACTAAAATAAAGCAAAAAAAATATAATAATACTATCACGATATTTTAATACAACCTTATTATACTGATACCACATAATACGAAGTTCGAGGACAATTCACGGTCAATGTTTTGTCCGCCCTTAATCATCTTGTGTCACCCTTTCACCTTCAAGCCGTGACATTAATACCAGAGGGAACACCAATGCGATATTTGTATTAGGTAAGTAAATAATATTATTTTTGTGATGGAAATGTGTAAGTAGTTTTGGAGTGTTGTAATCTTTTTAATACATATTAGAGAGTAGTAAAAGTCTTGAATTATACATTGAGCAGAATTTATTCGAGCAGAGTTTCACCTTACACGTCTCAAAGTTAATTACAGAATGCCCCCATCAATGCAATATGGCTGGCTTTTATACCATTTTACATAAAAGGAATGAACTTCCGTTGACAATCCAAATATATAGGTGTACCAGAATCTGATGGCAAAAAGTGAGATAGTAAATTGACTCTAGTCTCTAGCAATACCGGGGTAATTGAAATAAAACATTTTGATCCTTTTCTTTTAGCAGCTAATCTGTATTAAACATGCAAATATAAAAATTTATCCAATGATTTAGGATATTTTTTGAAAATTTGCTGTCAAAAATTTCCATCAGATTCTGGTAGGCCTATAGTAAAATTCATTAAAGAAAACATTTAAAGTAGGTATATAATTCTAAATATTATTGTACTTCTCATATTTAAGACAATTATTTACTTAAATATGAGAAGAGGAAATTATAACGGAAGTAAATAATCCTCCCGTCCATTTATCTATTTGTCAAAATCAATTACCTTACTTATTAATAAAATGAATATAATATTATGTAGCTTGTCCATTGACATGCGCTAACATACTTTAAATTCGGTATGTATAACAATGCATACCGAACTCTTATGCGGCTCCCGCGAAGCTGCAGTGCTTCGGGTATGTTTGCGGAGGCGGGAGTCCCTGATTTTTTTGCTATCATTAGATCTCGGGTGGCTGTATTTTGGCACAGACTGCGCAGCTCTGGCAATAGGATACTCGCGGCTATCTCTGACGACTACTACAATAATCGAATGTACTTGCGGTGGATCTCTGTTCACATGAACCAGAACAAGAAGTGATTTTATGACTGGACACCCCTTTATATCGTCAACATTATTTTATTTTTAATTTTACATAATATTTTTATATTTCTCTATGGGAACATTTATGCCAATGTTTATGCCTGAAATAAAGACCTCATATTATTTTTTATTTATTATTTGTTTAAGCGTAATTTTGAAAATCCAAAATAGGACATTAATATATATATATATATATATATATATATATATATATATATATATATGTAACTGCTAATGTGCGTAAACCAGGTAGACTGCAGATTAACAAGGTATTCTGCAGATTATCTGGGTAATTTAGTTAAAGTGCAAAAAGTTTATTCTATTCACATTAAATTACATAAAACAGGTTCTTGTTTGAATAAAACATGATAATTAGTTGTAGAGAATAATTTATTATAATTTTCTGGACATAAACAAAGGAATAAATTATTAAATTTTACGTAAAATTTTACTCCACTAATCAAATATAACAGTTCGTATCAACTAGAATAAAAGCAATCAAAATAACAATAGTCTTAGGTTGACAAGCTTACGTCAAAGTTTTTAGGACTTTTACGAAGGAAGAGAATGCCAATCATCTAGGTTAAGTGCAAAAATAAGCTTTGTTTATTTTAAATTTTCACACTTTAACGGATGGTATCATGGATTCTGCAGATTACCTAGGTAATGTGCACGTTAACGTATTCTGCATTCTAACGGTAACATATATACAATATACATACATAATATAGTATACATTTTATTGCAAAAACTTGAGAGTCAGTTCATTGCATCGTCGCGTGGCGATGTGTTTCTTGGATTGTGTCTTATCAAACGTTATAACGTTAGTGTCAGTTCGTCACATTCAAAAATGACCCTTATTCACTACATAAGAAGAGATACATTAAAATAGACTTGTGGCCCACGGTGTTGGTCTAGCTAATCTAATTGACCGACTTCAAAAAAGGAGGAGGTAATACGTTCGGCTCTATGTACCTTTTTTTTGTATGTTCAACCGATCCGATTTTCAAAATTATTTTTGTGTTCTCTATAGTACCAGACCCTAAAGTTTCAGATATTCTGACATTACTGAACTCACGATTAAATTATCTGGTACCGACTTCAAAATAATGACGACTGTAGTATGTACAGAAATAGTTGAGATTTAGACGAATTTGAAAAAGGCACTATAAAAGAGTAATGAGTTATTAAATGCTTTTTAGTTCATATTACTATTGTTTTTACCTTGGAAGTCGGTTTTAATTTTTTTGTTAAAAATAATAATTTTGGATGTCTAATGTACAAATTAATCTCATATCATGTTGCAATATGAATTGACTTATTCATAATCTGTCGACTGAACTTTATACAAGTTAAAACCCGACCAAATTACACCGAACCTACAGGGCTATGGTCGTAAGCAAGTCGTGATCTCTCAACTTGGTATAACATAAGCCTGGCAGAATTACAAAGATCTGCCACGAGCTTACGATTAAATTACTCTGATAGTACTAGTTTAATTCTTTTTGTTATATTCTATCACTAGATGACGCCCGCTACTCCGTAGCGCCAAAACTCGTTTATCGCGCGGGAACCGTACATTTTTCCGGTACAAAAAGTATCCTATGTCCTTTCCCGGGACTCAAAGTATCTCCGTACCAAATTTCAGCAAAATCGGTTCACCGGTTTGGGCGTGAAGACGTAACAGACAGATAGACAGACACACTTTCGCATTTATACTATTAGTATGGATTTGTTACATGTAGCAAAAATATCATGATATTTCCATCATATTATTCTCTCAAATCTATAGTCTTAGATATATCATTCAGTACCCAATTACTGCGGGCTTCACAGGCTTAGGGACAGTTCCTCGAAGGCCCCCATAATCACGCTTCAGGGGCATTATTAGGGGCTTGTTTTTGGCCCTTTTGTCCCCATTCGATATATTGATTATATTATTATGTCACTAGGCGTGGCAAATATTGTCTGGGTACGAAAAATATGCCCAAATCTCAGACCCACTTTTAAAATACTTCTTAAATGAGACTGATAGAACTGATAGTAGAACGTTAGAAGTAGTTATATTAAATAGATGAACTCACAAATTTTCATCAAAATCAGTCGAGGTGTTTCGGGGTAACTTGGTAAGATGTTATTGGTAAGTTTAGATCCTTTACATTCTTGTATCAAAATGTTTGTATGTTTCTGTTCTCTCTCTTCTTTTTTTATATAATATAGGGGGCAAACGAGCAAACGGTCACCTGATGGAAAGCAACTTTCGTCGCCCATGGACACTCGCAGCATCAGAAGAGCTGCAGGTGCGTTGCCGGCCTTTTAAGAGGGAATATGGTAATAGGGGAGGGTAGGGATGGGAAGGGAAGGGAATACGGTAGGCTAGGGAAGGGAATAGGGTAAGGGATTGGGCCTCCGGTAAACTCACTCACTCGGCGAAACACAGCGCAAGCGCTGTTTTACGCCGGTCTTCTGTGAGAACGTGGTATTTCTCCGGTCGAGTCGGCCCATTCGTGCCGAAGCATGGCTTTCCCACTTATAAACAACAGCTGAACCGACTTTGATAAAAAGTAGCATAACATTACTGTGAGTCTAACGAAAAGATCTTGGAAAAATGAATATCTCCTGACTCCTGAGTGAAAAATAAATTCAGAAAATCGCAGTTTTAGGCAATATTTATAATTAGAACTTAACGCTCAAATCTGAAAGTTAATAGTTATAATCAAAATGTAATAATAATACTAACTAGAACTAAAACAGAGGGTAAGAATCCGGTAAGCTTTATATTGTAAAGGTAAGCTTACAGTAATTTAATTTAAAACACAAACTAATTTTACTAAGTAAAGCATATCTGTGCTATCTGGGATAAAAATGGGAATCATTAGCGCTATTAGGAAAAGTCTTAAGGTGGCTTTCGGATCTTTGCCGCGAGCGACCGTGACCGACGAAAATTCAAACGAAATGCCACTTTATGATATAGGCTATAGGTTTCATTTTATCTACCTCGGCGGCGGCGTAAGAGAGCCGCCGGCGGCAGCATGGGTGATGGGTCGCTACGCAAATGTCAGTAGAAAATGATACCTATATTTTATGTCATAAAGTAGCAGTTTATTTGAATTTTACCGGTCGCGGTCACTCGCGGCAAAGATCCGAAAGCCACCTTTAAGGTGCTCTTATACAGGGTGCAATTAAACCTACCGGCCAAATTTTTAGGGCTTAGGAGAGTATATTTAACTAAAAAAATGCGGTGTTAATTTTTTTACGATAACATATTTTATCCCACTTAAAATCGTTGCAGAACGGTCACTTCGCGGCGGTGAGTAGAGCGGGGGTCGCGCGGGGGGTGGCGCCTCCCGCATGCGCCGGCGTCGCAGTGTCCATTAATTGTGTTGTTTTTTAGAAAAACTTTCGGAAGCTATTTCTTAACATTTTAGTATTATGTGATTATAAAAGAAAAATACGTGTATTTTTATTTTTAACAACGATCCATATATCGAAATTTGGCCGGAAGGTTTAATTGCACCCTGTAGTGGCAGTGCTTAACAAAGATTTAATTTGAAGACATATAAAAGAAATATTTATACATAAAAATTATGTGTCACGGTGTTTGTCCGTGATGGGCTCCTAAATTACTGAACCGATTTGAATGCTATTTGATTGCTATTTGATTCAACTTGAAAGATAGGATAGCTTACATTTCATTTTATAGTCACAGTATTATTTTACTACAAATTAGTTGATCAAATGGCGATATCTGTTGGCTGGATTGAGTAAATATTTAATTGATGGCGCTATGAATAAATTAGGAGGGAAGTTAAACGAAGTTCGTCAGATCATTTTGTTATAATATAATCATAAAATTATTTTTTGTTATAAAAAGAAACTCAATATGAAACTGGAAATGCTCAATACGAGCCACTAACCAATCCATTATTGTCGACACACATTTAACGACGGGTTTATAAAATGAGTGCTGTCAGCTGAGCTCTTTTCTAGAATTACTCGGGGGATTTCAAATATTTTTAATTTTTTTCAATCTCTTTTTTATTTAGGGATTTCAGCACACATAGCGGCTATATCAATCCCATCTTATCAACTTAAAACTAACTTCTTATAATAAAGGAGTACAATAATTTTGCATAATCAGAATCCGGTTCAGCCAATATAACATTAAAGATACCCTTATTCATTAGAGGCACTTTAATTAAGTTGAATAACTCATTTCTTTTATGAGTATATCGTCACATTCCACCAAAACCTTTTGCACATCTTCTGGCCTTCCACACATTTCGCAATCAGGAGAATCAGCAAATTTTTTTGATGGTATGTGTCCTGAACGTAGTCTATGTGCAGTAACACTCTGGCTCCGACTCAAGCCTGACCTATGAAACCATGATTTACAGCAATATTAACTGTGTGCACTTATTCCGCTTTATTACAATTTCAATTCTATCATCCTCGGGTTAATATCATAAGAAATATAAAGTAAAATAAGTGCAAGAAAAGTGTATAGTTGAATAGTTATATTACAGGAATCTGTAAACTATACTTACTTAAAGCCTTAGGTGTCAGTTCAAGTAAAGACTTGGTCTCAGTCCTCTTTAGAGCCATCAAATTGGAAGCGCTAACAGGCTCTTCACTCTTCACGTTAACTCGCTCGAATGACAACGTTCAAGCGCTCACCTCAAACTGGTTGGCGAACTGTGAGTTCATTTCACAGAGGTAAAGGAGACGAAAGGTAACGATGCTGTTAAATTCGACGTTCGAAATCGAACTTTATTTATTACAAGAGAAGATATAATTTTCGTTGTGGTGGCTGTGTCAGGTCGAAGCTTAATAATTATACTAGTTTCAGATGTTACGTGCACGTCTCACAGTAAATATCGACAGTGTGATTCAGGATTGTAGTTTTGCCATCATGACGGTTGCGGTTGCAACCGTCAATTTTGTGACGTCAAGTCCGGCTTCGTTTCATCGTTTCAGTTACAGTTTTACAAACCCTTAGCGGGCCCCTAGACCTACAATAATATTGAACAATTTATTTGTCAATAAGATTGAAAGGCGGCCCCGCATTCAATATTAACCCTAGACAGTCAATACGTGATATTGCAATAAGATTGACCGTCTAGGGGCCCGGTTAGACTCAACTCACACTGGGGCTGAAAGCGACACGTGTCGACGCGCTAGAATATTTTCATAGCAGGTACTTAAATAATAGAACAATAGAGTTGAATGTCCTGTAGTCGAAAAACATGACGCGTCGGTTCGACTATGACCAGTGTGAGTTGAGCAGTGAGCTATACTATAGATGCGAGGCTGATACTCATGAACCATGTAAACGCTACCTGGGTCCGGAATTAATTAGAAGGTCATAAGTTACTCAGCTCGTAATCATTTAACGTAACATTTGCCGAATCTGTTGCCTTTAGTAACGAGGGGATTTGGAAAGGGCTTTAAAAAGTATCATTTTGGACCCTTCAATTGTGAATCGATTTTGTGGGGTGACTGTGATTTTGTTTTAATTGAAGAATCTTAAAAATGTTTATAAAACCCTTCCATGCTGATACTACAATGTTATGCGAAAGTGTATTTACTTGTTACCTCTTTACTCTTAAGCTGATGAAAAGATTTGGTTACATATAAATGCGAAATTGTGTGAAGAAATTTGGCTTTGACATACTTTGTATTCCAAGAGACGACTTTGAATATATTACTTTATAAGAAATAGATAGATTCCCGCGGAATAAACTAATTTCAGCGAACTTAAGTTGCAGGTAACATCTAGGTTCTACTAGAATACCGTATTTAAAAACTTAATGTATTATGATTTTACAGAGTAAATAAAACTGAATATTGCAATATTATTATTTAAACATAAACCAGAAAATTGTAGGTAATATGTAAAGAAATCATCCCTTTCTCTTCAATATTATCATGGCCACCCCAGTCTTTATAAGTCAAAACTCTTTCCGTAGTTCGTACGTATTTTTCCCAAACCAGGTCAGATTGAGTAGCTCTTTCAGGCGGGATAATAATTCAGGAATGCCGTGACTCGACAATTTGCTTTATGTTCGGTGCTTTTCAATACTTTTTGCACCGAAACCGTCAAAATAGACCCATATTTTAGCGTTATTTGTCCCGCTTGTGATAGGCTGCGCATAACGTTGAAATCGCTCAGCGAAACTCAGGGGGTTGTATACAAGACAATATATACCATTCAATAAATTCGTTCATAGCCGATATTATTATATTATGGCAGACCTACGAATTTGGTCGGGTTATGTTAATTCAAATTTCCTTTCCATAGAACGTCTTTTTTTACACTGACGGCGCGCGTTAATGGTGCGCTCGTCTTCTACGCGATTCCATCGCGTTTTGGCAGATAATAAATAAAGTTTAAAACGTGTCGCCCTCCTTGCGTTTGTTGAGCGTTCAATTTGCGTTTGTATCGATACAAATGAGCGTAAAAAAACGTCGTGTGGAAGGGCTCTTACTCGTGATCTGCCGGCAAAGTTTGATATGACCCGACCAAACAAAGTTGATCCTCCATCCTGCTTATGAATCATTCACTGATAGTACATAATCTTCCAACTTACAATAGCTACCAAGGACCCGACAGCGGTAGATCGCTATTTACCAATAATGACCCATCTGCTCTTGGGATCAGACGGATCGGCCAGTACCCACCAATATAAAAAGGTATCTTCAACCAGATGATGCCCGCAACTCCATTTTTTCCAAAATTCGTTTAGCGCGCGGGAACCGTACATTTTTCTGGGGTATAAAGTATCCTATGTCCTTACCCGGGACTCGAAGTATCTCCATGCCAAATTTCATTAAAATCGGTTCAGCGGTTTGAGCGTGAAGGGGTAACAGACATGAGACAGACAGACACACTTCGCCTTTATAATATTAGTAGGACTAGTTGATGCCCGCAACTCCGTTCGTTAATCGCGCGGGAACCGTACATATTCAGGGATAAAAAGTATCCTATTTCCTTTCCCGGGCCTCAAAATATCTCTATACGAAATTTCAGAAAAATCGGTTTAGTGGTTTGGGCGTCAAGAGGTAATAGACAGACAGACAGACACACTTCTGATTTTTTTTGGATACAATATTATATTGAACTAACACTGAAAGATTTTTTCAAATCGGACCAGTAGTTCATGAGATTAGCGCGTTCAAATAAACGAACAAACAAACAAACTAACAAACTCTTCCGCTTTATAATATTAGTATAGATAGGATATATTACCTACTGCAATATTTTCACGCTAGATGGCAGCACCAGCATAGACAGTAAACAAAATTCTTTATTCGACGTTTGACAACATATCAATATTCTTATATAACGTGAACATCATATCGGATTGTGGTCAGTTTATTTACTGTATATGCCAGTAGTGCCCTCTACTCCGACCTTAGCGCTATTCCCTATTGACAGACTAGCTACTTACGGTGTCGAACTGCCTGTTCCAAATAAAAAAAATGAAAATTTTACTAATTAAATACCAATGCAATCACGCCAACATAATGCAATAAAACCTGCTTAACTCAGCAGAAATAGTTTCACCTTCACTCTGCTATTATATGAATTGTCCCTTCTCTTATCTGCTATAAGCGTCTTTGGGTCGATTTTGGACGTTGAATGCTGAATTGACTTATCAGAGATCGTTGTATACGAAACCAGTAAGCTGTGAACACATGGCATTGCTAGTATATAATATTATGCCTCCTGGACACTATACGAGAAATACCACCATACGAATATTATAAATGCGAAAGTGTGTCTGTCTGTTACCTCTTCACGCCCAAACAGCTAAACTGATTTTGCTGAAATTTTGTATAGAGATACTATGAGTCCCGGGAAAGGACATAGCATACTTTTTATCCCGGTAAGTAAGTAAAATGTACGGTTTCCTCGCGATAAACAAAGTTGGGCGCAACAAAGTCTTGAACGACATGTATCCCAGACTCAAAGTATCTCCGTACTAAATTTCAGCAAAATCGGTTCTTCGGTTTGGGCGTGAAGAGGTAATAGACCGACAGACACACTTTCGCATCCATACTAATATTATAAATGCGAAAGTGTGTCTGTCTGTCTGTTACCTCTTCAGGCCCAAACCGCTGGACCGATTTTGCTGAAATTTGGCATGGAGATACTTTGAGTCCCGGGAAAGGACATAGGATACTTTTTGTCCCGGAAAAATGTACGGCTCCCGCGCGATAAACGAGTTTTGGCGCAACGGAGTTGCGGGCGTCATCTAGTTTATAATATAAGTAAAATATGGATAGCTTTTTTGCAAATATTGCGGTAAGTATGTATATTTGATTTTTCGCCGCCATATAAACGCAAGCTAAGGGTCCGATTACACAGAGTTAATAGTCGAGTGTCGATGCGGGAGGCCTCGCTCAGAATAAATTATGGAATTTACGTGAGACCTGATAGCGCGGTTTTGCGGCTGAACGCAGATTATTAATATACTAGTGTAGACGAGACGTTCTTTAGTTCACCTGGGAGGCCGAACTTTGTTTTGTTTTGTGGTAATAGAATAGTAGTATTCTGTATTACTAGTAATTAATATTATTAATAGTGGGGAGACCGAGTATTTCACGTTGATTTGAGTGACTTATAAATAAAAATATAATATTATGAAATTAAAGATAAAAGAGAGATAGATATTTGTTTGTCTTTCAAAATTACTTGGGAAAGATTTAAATGATTTTAAAACGTACGTTTCAAAAGACAATTTGATTAATAAGCAGATTGCGGAATTATATTACTTGGTCGGGTTATGCTAATTCATTGTAAGTTGTGATCATTGAGCATAGACTGAACGTGACCGCCATAATATTTTGCCTATGAGTCTAGATCTACTAAGAATAAATGCTATAGAACAGTAACTGAGTGAAAATATGGTTTCACGAAATACAAAATATTATATTATAGACAAGTTCCACATTCAAATTTTCTTGCCATCGCATTCACCGCCCGCTAGCCAATCACAGCGCGGGCCAGTGTTGCCAGATCAGGGGATTTCCCCCTAGATTTAGGGAGTTTTCGACCAAGATAGGGGCAAAATAGAGGCAAAATATTGGGTTTTTCCCCTAGATTTAGCTAGATTTAGGGGGTTTTCGACCAAGATAGGGGCAAAATAGGGTATTTCTGGGGGGAAATCAAATAAGTTCAGGGGGAAATCGCCGAGACCATCTGGCGCGGGCGCACAAGAAAAGCAAAATGGCTGCCTGAAGCGTCTCGCGTGTGTACGTCTCTGAAAGATTATTACAAAACTATTATTATAAGTAACTTTTTAGTGGTTTAGTGACTGAATTGTGCTCAATATAATATATTTTTGTGTGCATTTAAATAGTAAAAGTTTTTGTGCAACCAAAGTGTCAAAATGTCTTGCCAGCCGGCCGGCGAAGCCCCGTCGTTGGTGATATTTCGTCCGTTCCCGGTTTTCCAGGTAAGTGTTTAAATATTTCTTCCACTAGGGATTCACAGGGCATTGAAGAATAATCTTTAGGCAAATGCTTTTCAACGAGGATCATACACAATACACATACACAGGCGGACAGAAACAAATAGTTTATTCACCATAGTTATTATGTTTACAATAATTATTATTGACGGTCACATTTTCGTAAAACTTTCGAATTTTTAGAAAAGTAATTATTGCAGCCGATTTCAATTAATGAGAGTTAAATTATTGTTCTACAGTCGGGGCATTTTAATAGGCCACATTTGACATCTGTCAGATTAATCTCCATAGTGAGGTGAGCTGCGTAAAAACATCGACCAAAACGAATAAATCTATACGGACTTGAAATAAAATATTTGAATTTTATACGTTTGAAACAAACTCCTGTCCCATTATTACTTTTTCTTTTGCAAATTCAAGGAGCAAAATAAGACAAGTACATAATTTACAAAAAAAATATGCATTTATTCGCTTGAATTATAAAAACTGTTAAATGTAGTATTATCATTATTCATTTCACATAAATATGTGTCACTTTTCACAACGTGGTTATTAATTTATGGGGATATTTCGTTACAAATAATCAATGCATCGATACTATTTATTCGCTTTCGATTTTTAGGGTAACTTCCCTAGAGTTTAAAAAGAAAAAAGTCAGCTGACGTAACATTCTAACGACGTGCAAATATTAAGATCAGAATTTGTTTATTACGCTTAGAATTGTTTATCAGTAAAAACAAATCGTTAAATAATTCGTATCGGTCATATTTACAATAAATATGTAATCGTAATTGAAAAAAGTTAATTGTGCAGTTATAACAAAACGAAAACATTTATTTTTTATGTACGTCGCTATAAAGTTACCAGGTACAATTTTGATGAACTGTCAAATGTGGCCTATTAAAATGTCCCGACTATAAGTATTATGATTTATGGTAGTCTAAAATAACAATGACTACCATAATACTAGCGTATATCAGAGGTAGATATAGAAATATGTCATAAAATGGAAGGTCAAGTTCATAATAATATTTAGATGTTAAAGTCGCATCTACGCACAAACTAATCTCCATGAAAATGACATTCAAGCGAAATATTCGGGGTCATTCACTGATGTAGGCCCTGCTTAGTAACGGCTCACATGTAATATAGCCCTAATGTTTTCTTAATTACTCTGTGATCTTGTATGCCACTGCGTATTGCAGATTACGCAATTTCTACTATATTTCACAACCTGAGCACTTTTGTGGTACACTTTACGGAAAAACTATCACGCCTATTGATTTGTGCTTTAACATAGTCATTTTTATTTATGTAAAAAACGGTGCGAGCCCTCACATAAACTCGGCTTTTAGCTAGCAGTTATCGACAAACGTTTATGGTTTTTCTCTGCTTATTAATAAGTTAGAAAATGCCATCAACTTCGTACCAATATCGTTGCCCCAAACTATATTTTGGCAATGAAATTGTCCTTTTCAGAGTCACAAACACACACCAAATTCAGTTTCAGCATTAATAGCACATTGGAATAGATGACTTCAAGCTTAAAATTCATAAACAATTGGGGCAACATACTACGAAGTTCATAGTATTTTTTATTAAACTAATTAGTATTTAATATTTTTCTGCTAATCCATAATCACACTAATAATAATAAATTCCTTCGATCGGGGATTCTTGGAAATGCTATTGTATTCTATTGTTATTATGATCACCGGTGCTCGGGTTTGATGGGTTAATCTTTATAGTGTTTTTTTTTTTTGTCTGATTTGAAATAATAGAGTACTGTGGCAAAAAGTATGGTATATAATATAAACGAATGCCGGAAAATATAAGTTACCAGTTATAATATTTAGCATTAATTAGAAATTCCATAAATATGTCAAACAGTTTGGTATAACTACGATGGGTGTTGGTATTAACAAAACACGTTGATTATACTAAACTTGTGCCGCCATAGTTTTGGTACATATGTAAACTTGAGACTTTATAGCGGGCGTGTAGTCTAGGAGGTGACTGGAATATATGAGATACTAACACCGTTTTAAATATTTAGCTTCTGGATTTGCTATATACATGACACAAAAATTATATTAGTTGCTTTTAGGTTTTCAGTAATCTGAAAGATTTTTTCAGTATCTGAAAAATGTATCTAGTTATCTGAATTTATTAACCTAACTTCAGGAATCTAAAATAATCCTGAATTAATATTACTGAAATCAGGATTCTAGGTTCAGGATATAATATTTTAGAAAGATGGATTTAGAAACCTGAATGTTTTAAATCGAGAATAATGTTTTGAATGAGAATTGAGAGCACACAATATAATTGTTTACCAAGAAAACTGAACATGAATTGTCAAAACTGTCAAACTGATGAATGTCAAATTAGTACAAATTGTGTGAATCACTAGACATATGAATTGCAAGCAGAGTGATCATTTTGCGATACTTAAAAAAAATGAATCATATTATAATTCATAACATTATTCTCCAAAGCGACCATTTCAGCCCCGCAGATGTTTCATATAACTCCAACAATTTCGCTTCATCTCCCGGCCTATAATAACGAACCCTCATACGTTCGCCGTGGCTATGACACTTTCATTAAGTCGAGAGTATTGAGAGTAACAAAATTTGGCGAATACGATACCATAAACTAACCAAATTCATTTCGGAATTCGGACTGGTCTTTAGCTATAGCCTAGTAAACAAATGCTCGAAATGCGGGTGTGCTTGGAAAAGTCGAAAGCAGAAATTATGACTACACCACTTTGTTTGGACTAGTTAGGAGATAAACATACTAAAAGTCCTGACCCCTCCGAGGTGCGCCGGAGGGGAGGGGATGAAAAGAACAGGCATTTAAAAGATTTTTTAGTAACTTATATAGCAGGATAATGATTACTTGCAATTACAAACAATTTTGAGCCTCATACCGCAGAAAGACTCAAAAAATGTATTTTTAGGTAAAAATAGTCTGCACTAACCATAGATTAGGATTCATTATTATTAACTTGACCATTGGCAATAAAAATGTTGAAGATTTTTTCTCATTAGAATGAAATTTTCAGTTTTATAAAACGAAGTAATGATTTGTTGGTTACATACGAAAGTTTTATGGCCATTGAAAAATCAATGATTTTTCATAAAGACAAAAACCCAGAAAAGTTTTTTTATGTTTTATTAAAGACCATAAAATAAGCTATTATTTATCTATTTACTGTCTTCAAAAATTCCTGATATTTCAGAAAATACAAATATCCTTAGGTCGTATTGATGTGTGTATTTAAAAATCGACCAATTTTAGAAGCTCATAGCAAGGCAACGATTGGAGATAGATACAAAGTGTAAAGGACAAAGTTGTAGAGAATTTTATTAGCCTTTCTTATGTAGTACAATAAAATTTCGTAGGAAGCACCGTTTTCGTAAATTAGTCTAAAAACCAAAAAATGGGTCCTTCTTTTCCCCCCCTCCCCTCCGGCGCACCTCGGAGGGGTCAGGACTTTTAGTATGTTTATCTCCTAACTAGTCCAAACAAAGTGGCGTAGTCATAATTTAACATAATATAAATCATAATATTGAGTGGTGATTGATCTCGTATAATTGTTATTAAGTTGACCTCCGTCATAGTCCGCGAATTTATAAGTGGTCGTCGGTGGTACTGCGTATATTCTACGTATCTTATTACAATTCGTTAAGACTGTTAAGAGTCATACGGCATACCCCAAGGCCCAAATATCAGGTAGATAGATACATTTAAACAATACATTTAAAAAAATCTAAGTGAACACGTGCTGAAAAATGCTCGCAGCGCGGCATGCCGCATGCCCTGACATTCCGGTTAGAACTTGAATACGATGTTTACGCTCGCGCCGCGCGGCGCGCGGCGACGCCGTTGCCTCTGCGGCGCCGACCACCGTGTACATTAAACAGCCTATAATTCGTGTTGTTATGTATATAATTATTATTATTGTATCCATACCTATGCCTTGTACTATTATCTATTTTGTGCCATGAGACATCGGTGACCTTAACACGACGTGATATAGATGATGATGACGACGATGATGAATTTGAATTGCATGGTAGCATATGCTTTATGTTCTTAAAACAACGCCGAAACTCCCAAACGTGTATCTATAAAGAGTCAGGAGTTCTCTCAGCATCTTCGAAACCATGGTATACCTTGACCCAATATTTGACTTTTTGGTAGCATATTCTTAGTACACTTCACATAAAACCAAAATCACCATATGTTTCCATATAAATTTCGAGGAGTCCCCTCAATTACTCCTGGATCCCATCATCAGGTCACCACTTTTGTGAACATGGTACCAAATTGGAGTGAAACCTAATACAAAAAAAAAAACAAAAATTTAGAAAAGCGGTTCACAAACGGCGGAGTAATCGTTGAACATACAAAAAAAAATCTACAGCCGAACATATAACCTCCTCGTTTTTTGGAAGTCGGTTAAAAAATTAGAAAATATATTTGAGTTTCATTCATTCACATAAATACATAAAGAACTAAATATAAACATAAAATAAATTGATTATTATAAAAAATTTTACTAATTTTGATATCTAACACACGGGTATGTGAGACCCACTCCAACGTCCGTGTAACACTTTTCTACCCACATTGTGGTAAAACCGCAATTTTATTTTCTTAGTTTCATTTTAAAATATCTACTGATATTATAAATGCGAACCTGTGTCTGTTTGTCTGTTAATTTTTCATCCCTGAAAACGCTAAACCGATTTAGACGAAATTTAGTATGGTATTTTAAGTCCCGGCAAAGGACATAGGATAGTTTTCGTAGTAAAAAAATGATCGGTTTCCGCGCGTTCAGTGAATCTGTAAGCGGATGTCATTAGTAAAATTTTACCATAACATCACTTTACGCAGCATGATTTTTCTTTTCACCTCATGAACTGTCCAGAATTTTCTGGAAACCCCAAAAATCACAATGGGCGATCGAGTAATATTCAGTAAACATCCGGAGTTCGTCCGGGATACAGCTTGCTCCCTTTCAGCACACCCCAGGATATACAGGGTGTAGTTGGCTTATTATCGCAACAAAGTGAGCTCAACGTATTTTATAGTGGTGACATTATGGCCGCTGTTACACCGTTGCAAACCCATAATGTATATCAGTATTTTATATGCAAAGTATGACTATTTTTCTGGCTTTTCATGTTTAAACTGATAAAATAAAATAGATTTAATTATATTATTTTATAGATATACTTTCAGTCCGAGGTCCTCTATATTTTTCTCACTTTGTACTGACAACGCCTTTTAGGGCCGGTTCACAAACGTCGTGTCGTACCAGGACGCGGCGTCGTTTCATGATGCGACGTCGCGTCGTGGGAATCTACGACGAGCGTCATAAAAAACTACGTCACGATGTCGTAACGTGCCAAGGTACACGGCATGACGTCGCGTCGTAGGAACTCACGATGCGTCTTCTTTGAATTTTGAATAACAACTGTCGTAACGTAGTTTTTTACGATGCTCGTCGTAGATTCCCATGACACGACGTCGCATCGTGAAACGACGCCGCATCGTGGTACGACACGACGTCGTATCGTGTTTATGTGTCCCGGCCCTTACTCTGAGACTTTTACATTGATTACGGTGACAGGTCAGGTACGTTAAAGAGCAGTAATTGTTGTAATTATTTTGTAGCACTAAAGTGTGTGCACAGTACATAAGGCCTTAGTGGGATGACAGACACGATAGAGGTAAATTATTTTCGTGTCAGTTATCCCACATACCAAAAACATAAGTCGATGTTCTACATAAGTCGATTTTGCCATCACGACTTGTAAAGAAACTGTAATAGTTTATTGAATCGCATTTTTTATTTGCAAGCAAACCATAGTTTAAAAACCTCATGTTCGATTCGGTGTAAGAGGCGTCCCATAATAGACCCACTCAGACTCAACCGGAAATTAACCCGCACGCGGTTCTGTTGGGAAAAATTTAACGATCGGTCTATCTGACCCACGATCGCTGTCACGATAGTTTAGCGCCATTTTGTATATTACCAAGATGGCCACTATTGAAATAGTCTCTTTCGAGTTTAAAATGGATTTAAGAAATGTATATAATATTTTCGTTTTCTCACTTATTTCTTACTGAGCTATGGTGAAACAAAATACAAATACAGTTTAAAACCATATTATTATTCGATTTTAAAATTATAAATACGAATGTATGTCTGTCTTACAATTAGTCTGCCTGTTACCTTATCATGTCAAAACCGCTGAACCGTTTTGGACGGGTATGTACCTAATTAATTTTAGTTTCGTTAAAGTACATTGGATAGCTTTTATTGTTAAAAATGTACGGTTCCTAGACGAAATCGAATTTTAGGGTTTAAAGCGGGGAATTGACTACCGGGCTGCCCGCGGGCCGCCCGGTCTGGCACAAGTCTGCCGCTTGCCCCCATTGAACACACACAGAACGGGCAAGTCAGTCGAATAGATAGAGAGCTGCAGCTCGGTCGTGGACTCATGGACTCGATATTCTTTTTAACAGATGCTAGATCAGCATCGGCATTGATTTCTTTGGATTTTTCAATAAGTTCGCTGTAAGCGGCTTTACGTAGATCGGTGTTCATGTAATCCTTGCTTTTATAACTTTCCACAAACAAGGATGCGACCGGTAAATGGAAATAAACGAATGTCAAAATTGTTTTTGTTGGTTTTTCTTAAGTTTAATGTTTGTATTGTTTACTATGTTTTAAAATAATATTTTAAGTGCACTTCAGTTGCTCTCCAATTTTGATTTTTGACAAATATAAAATAAAATGGCCACGATGTAGGCCTCCTTTTAGGAGCAGAATATGCGGTTCCCCTAAGTCCTAACATCTTATAGCTATGTCCACACTGTGCACTTTCGTCTTAAATTTTCGTCATCTTCTTTCATTCATCTTTCGTATTGGCGCATTCAATAATTGAATGCGTCAACGAATGCAACGCCAACATTGTCATTAAAGAACAAAGCGAAAGTTTCGTATACGGTCAGAGGGCATGCATCGCGGGCATGCCTCACGTTCGCTATTGACTACGCTATAACGCATGCCCTTGATGAACAAAAAAAAACATAGTGTGGCCAAAGCTATTGATTATGACAGCGTCTGATAAAAAGTAATACTACTACAGATAATGAACAGCTGTCAGCGACGCAGCGCTGGCGATGAAAGATACAAAAAATATGTCTTTAATAAACGTTCAATTTCATTTGAAATCTTATATATAAAAATGGATTTTCAAATGTGTTAGTCGCGCTAAAACTCGAAAACGGCTGAACATATTGGGCGAATTTTAGTCTTAAAATATTCGTAGAAGTCCAGGGAAGGTTTTAAAGTGACACGAAGTTCACCGGGACAGCTAGTCGTTATTAATTTTACCTAGCATATTAAAACGAGTATATCGGTATTTAAAGGAGCTCTTATATTTCTTGACGTCGAAGATACACATTAAAATTTTACAGACTTAGGATGGGTTGCAACAACTTACTTTAACTATAACTGTAACTTTAATTATAACTATAGTGCAAAATATGGCGTTCGACGCCCTATTTAACCATAATCGCTCATACTTATATCTAAATTTTTTCATGAAAATTTATACTATGTTTCACAGCGTTATATTTTTCCTGTCGATTTTTACGGATAATTAATGATAATTCAATTTTATACTCTCAATCCCATTACTTGTAGCTTTAATAAAAAAATAAACGCAACAGACATCTGACAATTATTTCTGCGGTCAAAGTTAAGGTTAAAGTTAAGATTAATGCTAAGTTAGCCTTAACTATAACCATAACTTTAACCATAGCTTTAACTTAATTAACCACGCCTCTGGTGCAACCAACCCAAAGATTTTACTGGAATATGAAAATTGATTTATAATAATATTATTGTTATGTTATGTCATATAACATGGAAATTTATATTAGTGAGTAGATGACATCCGCAACTCCGTTGCGCCAAAATTCGTTTATCGCCCAGGAACCGTACATTTTTCCTGGATAAAAACTATCCTATGTTATTTCCCGGGATACCTAGAGTATCTCCATACCAAATTTCAACAAGGTCGGTCCAGCAGTTGGGGCGTGAAGAGCTAACAGACAGATAGACAGACAGGCACACTTTCGCATTTATAATATTAGTATGGATTACTAGCATTGCATTCTCAAAGTATGCTCCACGGAGCCCTATCGAGCTCAACAAAAAGACAAAACTTTATTTTATTGGGAGGATCCTTCAAAAATGAAAAAAAAATGGTTCCGCCACTAAAATGTTTGAGAAGCGCTGTTTCAGGGTGAGCCTCTAAGGAAGATTTTCTGACCAAAAAGGAAAAGAAAATGCTGGAGAATGCCTCAACATTTGTCAGATCAGCTCTTAATTTAATAATATGAAAGTTATTTCACGACGTCCGCGTCGTGTTGATTCCGGCAATAACTTAGGAAACACAGCCTTGTTTTTACCTCTTATCGTTTGCGGCGGGGACTTATTTCGTTTGAGGTCAATTTTGACCCTAATCTTAAGGACTGACAGCTAAATCCGCATTTACATAAACACGAAAACAAAAACACCACCGAAAGAAAATGATTTATATTTCTCGGCAATAAAACCCAGATTTGTTTAACATAAATCAGGGAAGGAATGCAAAATGTTTTATAATTGAGATTATTTGAATATTAAGGTGTTTAAAATAACATGAATGTTATTGATTGGAATTTAAAAGCGCCTTGAGTGAGGTAAGGTTTACTGGAATAAACCTACAACATATTTTATTTTCATTTTTAAATAAACAAACATTTTCGAAACATACTTAAGTAACCAGCATTTAAAAAAAAATACTTATCAGGCCTAATTTAGTTAAGTGATTTGTTGTATTTATTGTGGCCTATTCACGTTGGCAAAACTATGATTGCCCCATTTCGACGTCAAAGATATATAACTATGCAATCATAGTGCTTAATAAATCCATTATAGCCCAACGTGTTAAGACTTAGGTTTTCGCTGTGCAAATATTTTTAGTAAGGGGGTTAAGTTTTATGATTTGTATTTTCACCAATAGGTCAAAACGAACTTGCCTCTATCAATATTGTTTTACTTTTATAATAATATATTGTAGGTAATGTAGATGAAAAACTAATGTAGTATCAGTGGCTGCAAGTTTTTTAACAATTAAAACAGGCCTAAATTTTGAAAAAATCATTTTCAATATTGATTTAATATAAACTATTGTAACAGAACGTACATTTTGTCAGACTCAATAATCAGAGCTGCAGGATTAGACCCACCGCACACCTGAGACACGACTGTCTTAAGACAGACTATCGCATAATAAAAACACTAGATGCGCACATTTGAGACAAAACGTCTCATAGACAAAGTTGTCTAATGCGCCCCGCGACAAGTCTGACTAACGACTGTCGGCTTCCCTTTGAAGTGTATGCGAGCGCGCACATTTACGACAAAACTGTCTAGCCACAATAGACATAACTGCCAGTAGTTCGACTCAGGGCTCGGAACTAGTTACTTTCCGCGAGAAATTAACCAGGTTAATTTCAGAAGCAATACCTTTCGCATCTCTATTTCGCTCTGAACGAACACTTATCTAAAAACCTGGTTATAGAGCGTTTTAACCTAGTTAAAAAATACCGGTCCCGAGCCCTGGTTCGACTGCAAAGAGACGGACAGGTTTCAATATATTATGTCAAATTCGTCGTGTTTCACTAAGATTATGAATGGAATGTGCCTCTCACAGGCTGATATAATTTATTTTTAAATAATAGATTTCAAAATCAGATTCCGAAAATTTTAATCACATGTGCCAAAACATAAACAATTGTTAGCATCACAGGCGGCCTCAGATTAATAAGTGCCATCTAGCGGCACCAGATTATTAAGTGCCATCTAGCGGCCACTGGTGGTACCGCATCCTAGCTCCAATAATCGATGGTTCGCAGCTATCTAGGAGCTACTGCGGTATGTCACTAGGGGTCGCTAGAACTGGCGTGTAAATGTCAGAGTAGACGTAAGATGTAGGACGCCATATTTTCTTGACCTTTCACTTTTACGTTGGAGGCTCTGAATATAAGATTAGAAGACTTGCGGCGTTTTATTTGGGTCACCAATCACCATGCTATAATAGTTATCAGCTACACGTTAACAACAATAATACGACCAAAAAGAGAAACACGTCCAGCAATCCAATACTATCTTTCCCGTCGAGTCTTTCCCGTTTTTTTTTTGTTTTGAAGTTTTTTTTTTTATCCGAATGAGAACTTTTCTATCTATATCTATAAAATCTTTCAGAACTGCTCGCAATAGACGCAAAATATATTTTTCAGTAACGTAATAAGTACAACATTTTTTGTGCTTTTTAACCAACCTAAAAAAAGATTTCAATTTGAGCCTTACGTACGTATAATATTTCTAGAACTGCCTAGTTTTCGTATATTATGAGTATATTTCATCAGCATCTGAGCAAATGTACGAACTTTTAAAAGTGTATGTACGTTTTTATTTTATGTTTGTGTTCGCGTATCTTCCGAGTTACAAGTCCGATTTAAGTAGGTAATTCTTTTTTGTTTTGTTGACTTTTTTGTGATAGTTGTGATTGGTTCAGTAGTTTTGAATTCGGTTTTAATTTTATTAATATACAACTTGTTATTTGTAATACCTAAGTTGTAAACATAAATTATTTCAAATTGACGTGTTTCACATCCCATTTTTAATGTGTTTAACATGTTTAACATCCCACAGAAATACGGTAATAGGAAACCTTAATGCCTGTAATATGTCATAGTTTTAAGTTCGTAGTGACAAGTTAACAACCCTAGCGATTTTCATCATAATAAGTCAAATTTAAAAATTACAACATCAGTTCTAACTTATAAGTCGGCATACTATAATTCTGTCTACTTTGTCCGGGCGTTTTCTACTGTTTAATATACAATTGTATGCGTTGCGTCATCGTAGTCAAGACAGTTTTGACTTGGTGTGCGCCACATGATAGACACAACTGTTATAATTGTGTCGTAAGACTGACTTGTCTATGTGAAACAAGATTGTCTAATTATAGTCGTGTCTCCAATGTGCGGTCGCACTTAAAATGACAAAAAGTAAAGTCTGTAAGTTTTTATGATAAAAATAGGTCAAAACAGACCCACTTTCATTATTACTGTTTGCCTTAATACATAATAGTATTGTAATGGTAGATCTGTCAGACATAATAATCAGAGCTGCAGAATTGTTGTGACGCGACCCATCTCACACGTTGTATGATATATCGGAATCATTTGTACGTGTAATAATATTAGACGTGTATTAATGAATGAGGATAATATTATAAAGTTGTTATAAAGGAAGTGATATCTAATACACAACAAAGAAACTAGGCCTTTGCATCTGTTGTGGATGATTTATATAGTATTTTCAGAGCGAAGTATCCACTCTGTGTGCCTAGGACAAGATTAAAATGTCCGTATGGTTGCCCAAGCACATACGGCATTCTCGCAACATAGTCGGTCTAGTCCAGTGGAAAGAACTAGTCAATAGGTCTGGGACCAACCATGTGCGGGTTTCCTCACGACGTTTTCCTTCACCGTACGAGCGCCCGTATTATTTACTTGAGATCAGAAAATGTCTCATATTTTGTACACGCCTCCACCCGGGATCGAACCTGCACCCTCTACGAGTGCGAACCGAAGGTCTACCTATTAGGCCACGGACGCTTCGTATACACTTCGTACACTACAACCTATATTATAATAAGACGTAAAGTTTACAAGTTCGTGACATTGTAGGGATTTACTGACCCGATTTTTTTAATTATTTCACCGATAGTTACGTCGTCTCATTAATAATATAAGTTTCATTGGCAAAAAGGGAACTGTCATATTTTTTACAAAAAACGATGTTATACAGTATTTCTTTATAATGGGACTATCTGTAAAGTGCCCTGTTTCCAATAAAAAAAAATTATAATGAATACCGCGGTCGTGGGAATTGCAGACACAATAGATTTTCAATTGTTATGCGGCACCCGGGTGCCGCTTAGGAGTTGATGGGTTAAAATTGGTTCACAAGCATTGAAGTTATATTCCGCAAACATAACAAAAAAACCTACATAGTGTGTTAGTATAAACACAGTAATTATATTTGAAACCGTCAAATGAGCCCATTAAAAAAATAATAATAATAATATCTGTGGGCGCTTTACACCACGTCGGTCTGGCCCCGTGCTAAGTACCTGAAGGACTTACTCTAAGTGACAACGGAAATACTTTTATACTATACATATATTTAAGATTTTTATTATATCATACACATATTTAATACACATCCAGACCCGGGAATATTGAAAACTTTTTGTTCCGTCGGCGGCATTCGAACCCGCGACCCCCGCCTTGAGCTGCCATACACTCAACCAATTGAGCCACAGAGGTCGTCAAATGAACAACTTTTCTATGAGAAAAAGCTGGGAACTCAAAAAAATGCCGTCTTCATACCCACACGGATGCCCAGATCGGCAATTTGTATGGGTATGAAGACGGATTTTTTTGAGTTCCCAGCATTGTTCTCATAGAAAAAGTTGCTCATATTGACGGGCTCATTTAATGGTTTCAAGGATAATGATGTTTACACTAACATCTTGTATATTCACATACTACCGGGAACCGTACATATTTCCGGTATAAATGTATCATAACTTTTCCGGGACTTAACGAATCTCCATAACAAATTTTAACAAAATCGGGCAGCGTTTGGGCGTAAACCTCGCGTAAACAGACAGATAGACAGAATTCACTGTCGCATTTATGTTATGTATGTTTTTGTGTTCGATTTATGAAACAATTTAGCTGCTTACGGTTTTACAGCATTTCCATGTTTTTAACCCCGATGATTTTCAATAGCCGGATTTGACGATCTTTTTATCCAGTAGACAATATGAGAAAGGTTTTTGTTACAAAAATTACGGACTAATGGAACCAGGAAGTGATGTCAAACAGGCACTTAAAGAGATTGAACGTTATTATTTACGACAGGCCGTTATTAAGGTTCCGTACCCAAGGGGTAAAACCAGGAAACAGGGACTTAGATGTCTGTCAGGCTGTCTGTCTGTCTCCAGGCTGTATCTCAAGATTGTGTATTTCTGTTGTCGTTATAACATGAAATACAAAAAAAAAAAACATATTCCAGGGGCCTTTCATACAATAAACGTGATTATTTGGCCTTTTTTATCGATATCAATAATGGCAAAAGGTAGGAAAACTCTTGAATTTTTCAAAAATTCTTAATTATATGCGCACTTAAATTAATTATAATCAAATTAGATACAAAATATATTTATGGTCTAATAAATCCCACAAAAAACACAAATTATGGCCTCTAACGCAACGGAACACTTCGTGTACGAATCCGACTCGCACTTGGCCGAGTTTTTGGAGTCATGCGATTTTATCACGCGGATTGGCATTATTTACTTTGTGTAAGGACCGCGATGAAAAGCCATGATTGCGAATAACGCACAATCATGGACAATCGTAGGTGAATATGTCCCTATACACGTCAGTTATAGGATATTTTGCAAGGTCCTTTAAAAATATGAACCACAATAGCCTTGTGGGTAGACCGTTGGTTCGCACTCGAAAGGATAATTCGATTCCGTGTGGAGGAAAGTACTAATGAGACATTTTCAGATCTCAAGTACATAATATGGGCGCTCGTACGATGAAGGAAAACATCGTGAGTAACACATGGTTGGTCCCAGACGTATTGACCTGCTCATTCCTCTGGACTAGGCCGACTATGTTGCGAGAATGCCGTATGGGCTTGGGCAACCATACGGACATTTAAAAATTTTGTCCCGGTCACTACAGTGTTTGAAGAGTGGTTACTTCACTCTGAAAATCCATATCCATACTGTGAAAGTGTGTCTGTCTGTCTGTCCATCTGTCTGTCTGTCTGTCAGTCTGACTGTCTGTCTGTCTCACTGTCTGTCTGTCTATCTGTTACCTCTTCATGCTCAAACCACTGAACCGATTTTTCTGAAATTTGGCATGGAGATACTTTAAGTCCCGAGAAAGGACATAGTATAGTTTTTATCCCGAAAAATGTACGGTTCCCGCGCGATAAAGGACTTTTGGCGTAATGGAGTTCCGGGCGTCATCTAGTAAGTATATAAAATACTGTATAAATCATCCACAACGGATGGTAGAAGGCCTTGTTAAAAAATATATTGTGAAACTAGAAAATAGGAAATATAAAATAGAATTTATATTTTCCATTTTCTATGCATAATATTAATTTCAGGTGTATAAGGTGTAACAAACAACGTTTGCCGGATCAACCAGACCACAACGCTACGAAATAGAGCAATAATTTGTAGCTCTGATTTCCTATCCATACTACACTTGAGTATTATTGTATTAGTAACGCGAGAAGTGACGTAAGGATCGTATGATTCACTTTCAAGCAAATATTTGATGATTGGCATTTAGGTAGCTCTCTTATGTATAAAACCCGCGACACGAATATGCTATGCTGGATAGAATACCAGCGGTCTTAGCATGGCTATCTACTTAAGATCCCCACGATAAGCCTGCAGATTTTCCTAATTCGTTTCTTCAAAGAATATCTGGGGGCACGGTAGTGCCCCAGTCAAGCTTTTTAGCAAAGGCACGACCGTACCATAATTTTCTCGAAGCGGTTCGCGGCTATTTCACACCCCCTTTATCTTCGATGTTAACAAAGCTAGGGATTCAGAACTTCGGTCACTAGGAGCAAGTATTAAAACTAGCTTAACGTCCAAATTATATGAAATTTCGATAAATAGTTTAATAGTTACGGATGGTCAAAGTTACTACATTTTGTCACTCACTGACATATAGATCATCAAAATTCTAAAGTACTTCTAGCAGACTTAGAACCTTGAAATTTGGTACCCGGATAGGTCTTTATTTACAATGAAAGGAAAAATTATGAAACCGGCCAAGTGCGAGTCGGACTGGCGTACATAGGGTTCCGTACCGTAAATTTGTATGGGAGCCCCCTTAAATAATAAGTATATTTAATTTTTATTATTAAACTATACAGCTGAGTATTTTCTGAAAATTTCAAAAACCTTACTGTTAACATTATGGATATACAGCAAAATAGGGGCAAAAATCGTGTTTGTTGTATGACGCCCCCTATTAATAATTTATTTTATTTGAATTGGACTATTAGCTTTTATAACGACACCAGAAATACATAATTTGTGAAAATTGCAACTACCTAGCTATGGCGGTTCTCGAGATGGAAACCTGGTGACATAAGGATGAACGACGGACAGACAGCGAATACTTATTATTTAATGATAATAGGGTCCCGTTTTCATTCTTTGGGCAGGGAAACCGAAAAACTGAAAAATAATATACATAATAATAATATATAGTAGTTTATTAAATAAAAGAAAACATTTTTATGTTTATAACTTTGCTAGAACAGTATGAGTTTCGACTGCATATTTGTTATATTGAAATGGTATTGATTAAATAAAAAATAGTATTAACAACGTTAACAATGAAACAATAATTAAATTCGATTAAAATATAAATGCAATCAGTACTGCGATATACACTCCTTACTCGCTCGATATATACCCGTAATATGGGAGTTTTAAGTTATCGCATGAAATAAGGTGTGCTCCTTTCCTGCGAGGAACGTTGACGCTTACATCGGTGCTGCCATGTATTTAACGCTATGCTAAAAATGACCACCTTCAAGTATTAAAGCTTAAAAGTCAATTAAAATATATGAATAATGATTTCTTAAGTTTTCGCGAGTATCACTCATGATATTATAAGTTTAAACACTTACGGATTTTGTCGCGGAGCACTTTTATTAATCCCGACGTTTCGGTTGCTTTACAGCGGCCGTGGTCACGGGTGGACTGAGGTGACAGGTGTCCAATTTCTTGAAGTTCTTTAACTACCCGAAGACCACCCGTGACCGTGACCATGGCCGCTGTAAAGCAACCGAAACGTCGGGATTAATAAAAGTTCTCCGCGACAAAATCCGTAAGTGTTTAAACTTATAATATCATTATTTTTAACAAAGAATTAAAACCGACTTCCAAGGTAAAAACAATAATAACATCCTTATAATATGAACTAAAAAGTATTAAATATTTTTTCCTATCTCATGGTGCCTTTTTCCGAATTCGGCTAAAACTCAACTATTTCTGTACTCAATCTTCATAATTTTGAAATCGGTGCCAGTTACAAATGTTTCAAATATTCTGGCATCTGGATTCAGCTATATCTGGTACCGACTTCAAAATTATGAAGATTGAGTACAGAAATAGTTGAGTTTTAGCCGAATTCGGAAAAAGGCACCATGAGATAGGAAAAATTATTTAATACTTTTTAGTTCATATTATAAGGATGTTATTATTGTTTTTACCTTGGAAGTCGATTTTAATTCTTTGTAAAAAATAATAATTTCAATCTTTTTAGTTACCTAGTAAAATAATCGCGTACTATACGTAGATTAGGGCCGATTCACACCGAATGGCAGAGGCGAGGCGAGCAGTTTCAGTGTCATATGATTTTAAACTTTATCTTCATTACTAGCTGATGCCCGCGACTTCGTCCGCGTGGACTTCAGTTTATAGTTGTTCTCGTACGTCGATTGAATAGTTTACGCGCAAATCACAAAGTTAAATTTTGTGGGAACCGTACATTTTTCTGCGACAAAATATATCCACTGTTCTTTCCCGGGACTCAAAGTATCTCTATACCAAATTTCAGCAAAATAGATTGAATAGCTTAGACAAAAATCATAAAAGTTTATTGTGCGGGAACCGTACATTTTTGGGACAAAATGTATCCCTTGTCCTTCCCGAGACTCAAAGTATCTCCATTTCCCATACCAAAATTCATCAAAATCGATTGAATAGTTTACGCGCAAATCGTAAAAGTGTATTGTGCGGTAACCGTACATTTGCCGGGATAAAATGTATCCTATGTCCTTTTCCGAGACTCAAAGTACATAATATATCTATACCAAATTTCAGCAAAATCGGTCTAGCTGTTTACGCGTGATGTCGTAACCAAGGGAAGTATATGGATTCATTTTTTAGTAAATTAGATATTCACAGACAAATTAGTCCACAAAAAATAGCCTATGATCCTTCACGTACTCTACTTCCTATCTGACCCAAATAACAGAAAAATTGCTCTAGTAGTTCGTAAGATACGCCCTTTCAAATAATTTCCCCCGTTTTTTCCACATTTTCCTCTATTTCTTCTCTTCTATTAGTCTTAGCGTGATAAAATATAGCTTATAGTTTTTCTAGATAAATTAACTATCTAAACTGAAAGAATTTTTCAAATTGGACCAGTAGTTCCTGAGATTAACGCGTTCAAATAAGCCCTTTCAAATAATTTCCCCCGTTTTTTCCACATTTTCCTCTATTTCTTTGCTTCTATTAGACTTAGCGTAATAATATATAGCCTATAGCCTTTCTCGATAAATGGGCTATCTAATACTGAAAGGATTTTTCAAATCGGATCAGTAGTTCCTGAGATTAGCGCGTTCAAATAAGCCCTTTCAAATAATTTCCCCGTTTTTTCCACATTTTCCTCTATTTCTTTGCTCCTATTGATTTTAGCGTGATAAAATATAGCCTATAGCCTTTCTCAATAAATGGGCTATCTAACACTGAAAGAATTTTTGAAATCGGACCAGTAGTTCCTGAGATTAGCGCGTTCAAATAAGCCCTTTCAAATAATTTCCTCCCGTTTTTTCCACATTTTCCTCTATTTCTTCGCTCTTAGTACTCTTAGCGTGATAAATATAGCCTATAGCCTTTCTCGATAAATGGACTATCTAACACTGAAAGAATTTTTCAAATCGGACCAGTAGTTCCTGAGATTAACGCGTTCAAACAAAGAAACAAACAAACAAACAAACTAACAAACTCTTCCGCTTTATAATATTAGTATAGATTGTAATACATAGTATCGCTTGAGAAATCGACGCCGCCGGCGGCCGTAAGAGGCCACGAGCGTCCACGGGCGGCCGTAGATTTCTCAAGCGATACTATGTATTACAACAATGAAGATAAAGTTTAAAATCATATGACACTGAAACTGCTCCACTCGCCTCCGCCATTCCGGTATGAATCGGCCCTAATACACCTGTATACTATTCTACGTATCTTATTACAGTTTGTTAACAGTCACACTTACAAAATATAATATCAGCTGCAGATAATTTTAAACAATACATTTAAAAAAATCGAAGTGAGTAGCAGCGGCGAGGCTTTCAGTGTTTTAAACTTTATCTTTATTGTTGTAATACATAGTATCGCTTGTGAAGTCTACGGCCGCCCGTGGCCGCGATTGGTAAGTATGACAGCTGAGCACTCTAGCATGTTACTTGTATTATCGAAGCAACTTTCTTCTCAGAAGTAATGTCAAATGTGTGCCTTACGCTCTGGAGATAAGGTTGAATATTTTGTTATGTTCAATTTTGGTGACATTGGTGACCCTGACCTGGTAATGATGATGATGATGATGAATGTAATTTGTATAGTAGCATATGCTTTCAGTTCTTAAAACATTGCCTAAACCCCCAAACATGTATCTATAAGGAATCCAGAGTTCTCTTAGTATCTTCGGAACCATAGTATGCCTTGGTGCAGAATCTTGCGTTTTGGTAGCATATGCTTTGGATGCTTCTCATAAAACCATAATCACCATATATTTCCATATAAATTTTGAGGAGTTCCCTCGATTACTCATAGATCCCATCATCAAGTCACCACTTTTGTGAACATGGTACCAAATTGGAGTGAAACCTAATACAAAAATTTCGAAAATCGGTTCACAAACGGCGGAGTAATCGTTGAACATACAAAAAAAAATCCACAGCCGAACATATAACCTCCTCGTTTTTTGGAAGTCGGTTAAAAATATATGAATATTAATAATCGACTCAGAACTAACGAAGCCTCAAAAAATAATATAAAGAAGATAGAGAATGAGAACCAAGCTAAGTACAGAAAAGTTAGAACGTGACCTGAAAAGAAAAGAAATAAAAACCTTAAAAAAAGAAATGAAATCCCACCAAAACATGAAATGTAAAAGGAGCGAGGCAAAATATTGCATAGCTGTAATATTTCTGTCGTAAAAAGTTTCCAGATCACATTCAAGCCAAGCCTTCAACTTATTTTGTAATTTAAATCAACATTTAGTAAATGTATCAATAGATTTCTTTATTTTATAATTATTATAGTGGCTTGGCAATGAGCACAAGAGAAACAAATTTAATATAAAACTGCATATTTGAAGGAGTTTATACTTACACAGACGGCAAGCATAAAGTGTTTTAGTATGTAAACGACGCATGTGGCCGATGGTACCCAATGCATTATATTATTTCTCTAATGCTCATTGCCAAGCCACTATAAAAATTATAAAATAAAGAAATCTATTGATACATTTACTAAATGTAACCAAACTATAAAGACCAGAAACTACCAGAAATTCATCACAAAAACCCTAACCAATGATAGTTGTAGAAAATGCCATAGTTGCTCTGAAACCATACAGCATATTACTGGAGTCTGTAAAACAATAGTGCAGACGGACTATAAACATAGGCATGACCAGGTTGCTAGTATAATACATCAAAGACTTGCTAAACAACTAAACTTTATAACTGAAATAGAACCCTATTACAAATACAAGCCCGAAAATGTCCTCGATAACGCCTCTACCAAACTTTATTTTGACCGAACCATATTAACTGACAGAACAACTCACTACAATAGACCTGATGTAACGCTAGTAGACAAAATCAACAAAACTGCACTCCTTATTGATATAGCTGTACCAAACACTCATAACTTGCAAACTACAATAGCAGAAAAACTCACAAAGCATATTGACCTTAAAGATGAAATAGCCCGCCTTTGGAATCTGCAAAAAGTAACTATAGTACCAATAGTCTTATCTACTACAGGAGTTGTCGCGAATCGCGCGAATTTGTAGGTAACAAAGGTAAACAACAGTATTCATAAAATATATAATAATAGGAGGGTAGTTGTAATATTCTCTGGTGACACATGTCACTAGTGACAGCCGCTGTCACTGGTGACATATGTCACTAGTGATAGCCGCTGTCAGACAGACGATCGAGAACCGCAGACGGGCGAGCACGCAGCGCAGTCTTATCGGTGAGTCATTATTATCATTATTTAAATGTTGTGATCTTAAACGTTATTTTTTAGGCTGTGTGTTCAGTTCATCGAGGATATCCAACGCCTAGAAACTGTTATGTATATAATCGTCTAGATAGTAATACTTAACATGTTGGTACTGTATTTAGATTGCGAACAATGACATGATCGTTTAGTTATCTATACGAGGTGTTGTAGTCGTTTGTGGCCGGTTGGTCACATTTAGTGTTTACTGCCTACTGTTGAGTGGGTTTGATTTAGACCTTAACTATAGAATGCTCGGTTGAGCCGTGTGGTAAGGGGTCGCTGTAAGGGGTGGTTGGAGGCGACTGCACAGTATAGAAACCGTGTTCATCGTTTGTGTGGTGATTACCAGATGGACACGTGTGTATAGTTTAGTTGGCAGCCTACGCGGTCATTGACCTGCTAGGCCATCACGATATAGAATGCCATAGTCTAGTGCGGACTAGCCGCCTAGGCGAGATTGTCATGTGTGCTCACACAGGTAGACGCAGCAGAGTAATAGTTATAGTTTTCGCCTCCACTGAGGTGGTGGCGACATGGTGGAGATGCTGGGATCTGATTAGCTCGGCATGCTTATAATATCATTATACGTATTATGTACTTACTGCTAATTATTAGAGTTACCTGATAGTAGGTTAATACATAATATCAGGTAACCACATGGAAAGGATTTTTTATTATTCTTTAGGTACTTACGTTATAATCAAGTATGTATTGTAATTTGTATTACATAGGGGTCATAAGCGAATTTTTATACAAAAGTTTGGTTATGAGTTATAATAATAATTAGAGTCAGGATACCTATTTCATAGTGACAAAAAAAATGGTGCCTGGCAACAAATGTAACACAATAATACACTGACTGTAATAGTATACTGGTCATCTATCTCTTTACTTGCAGTATGAACTCAGTAATAGAATTACCATGAAGTATAACTTGTATTTAGTAAGTTATAGATTCCCTATAGTATACAATAAACTAGTTTCCATTCTATTTATCATTCTATCTATGGTGAGATGTTTAAAGGATATTTAGTAGTAGCTAGACGCGGTATAGTAGTGGGTTAATAGTCGCCTATCCACGAGACATAGGAATGTTACACCATATAGGTATTGCAGTTAAAAGGAAAATTAAAAAAAGTTAATATCGATTATTGTTTTAGATACGTAGATAGCTATGTATCTATATAGTCTATACTTAAAGTGGAGACGTCCGATAATAAGTCTTTATCGAGGATGTATAATACTAACATTCATATTATTATGAATTACCTGTTATTTATTTTTTGCTATCGATACCGTAAGGTACTATTATGTATTCTGTGCTATCGATTCCAAAAATACGGTGGTATGAATAGGTGTATTTTAGACAATTGATTGAGGAAAATTATTAATGTTTTAGAGACGTTTTGAGTTACATAAATTTACAAATACTTACATTAAAGTGAGTATTTATTCATTGTTACAGTTTGAAGAGGAAGGTTAGCACGGAGTTGTGTCACGATTAAAGTGGCTTGTGCATTTGTGGATATATTGAGTAGATAGCTATTACACTATGGAGGAGGTAGTTAAAACTCGACTTAAGTTACTCATAAATCATGTCGAGTCTTTGAGTGTTTCTGCTCAGGAGACGTTAGAAAAGTCACAGCTTGGCGTAGTATCGGAGCAGGAGGAACAGTTGGTGGCTGCTAAACTTAAGGCATCTATCGATCGTTTTATTTCCGAAATGTACAATTATTACAAGTTGATTGACAATCCTTCGGCAGACGATTTGTCTCAATACACGTCGATTCAAATTAAAGGCGAAGAGCTCGTTGCTGAACTAGAAGTGCGGTTGAGGCGAAGAGAAAAAAGTAGTGACACGTCTAGTGCTAATACTGGCAACCTTAACATAACGAGTAAACTACCAAAAATGGAGTTGGCAAAATTTGATGGTGACGTATTGAAGTGGCATACTTTTTGGGATCAATTTTCTTCGAACGTTGATACGCGGAATATCAATGATGTAGACAAATTGTTATACCTTCAATCGGTATTAGAGGGTGAGGCTAAGCGTGCAATAGAGGGCTTAGACACTACCAACAAGAATTATGCTATAGCGGTATCGACATTAAAAGAGAGATACGGCAAACCGGGTATTATTATCGATGCACATTATGCTGCAATATACAGAATTAAGGCAGCTGACAACTCAGTTCAAGATTGTCGGAGAGTTTTTAATGAAATCGAAAGGCATCTTCGGGTACTAAATTCATTAGGGGAAGATGTCAATCATAATCATCTTAGAGTCATGATAATGCAGAAATTTTCACAGGATTTGATTTACGAGTTGAGAATGAAAATGGGTACTGATACTGATACTATAGAGAACATACGTAAATATTTAGGACATATCATTTCAGCTAGGGAAGCGTCGAATAGAATGAAAGTGGAGGCAGTTGCTTTAGAAACTCCTGGTACGAGTAAAGACAGTGATGATAAGTTTACATTAAATAGTCTACATGTTCGAGTAGATAAGGATAAAGAGAGATATAACTCCCAACGGCGCACGCGACCATTTTCAAAACGGAGAGAAGAGAGCATTAGGAAAAGTGTATTTAAAGGGGCAGAAACTAGAAGAAATTTCAAGGATGGCAATTTCATGGACAGGATTAACAGAAGAAAAAGACATTTAGACAAGGAAGATGCAGGTAATATAAAAGAGTCAGAATTCAAAAGGAAGAAAGTTAGTTGTATATTTTGTGGTAAAAATCACTTTAACGACGAATGTGATGTAGTAAAGTCCATTCAGGATAGAAAACGTAGATTAGAAGGTCGTTATTACGTTTGTTTTTCTAAAGGTCATAAAGCACCTGATTGTAAGTCAAAGATGAAGTGCAGACACTGTAATTCGTACGGAGATCACAATCGAGCGCTATGTCCTTCACAACTACCGGTGAAAACTGATAGTTTTCACGTTAACACGTCTGTAGGGCGAACTATTTTGCAGACCGCTGTAGTTCGAGTGAAGAAGATAGGAAGTGACAATATATCTAGGGATTGTCGAGTTCTTTTAGATTGTGGTAGTCAACGAACGTATATAACCAGCAAGGTGGCTAAGATATTGAATTTACCAACCCTGGAAGAAAATCGACTGTCGGTATTCACCTTCGGTGCAAGTCACCCACAAGAAATCGAAAGTCCGGTGGTAAATTTTGAAATTTTTTCTAAGACCCACTATCATAAGGTTATGTATGCCAATGTAGTTCCTCATATCACAAATAGCGTTCCTACCCCGAACGAACTATGGAAGGGCGATCATCCTAAGCACATGATTATGGCCGATGATGGCACAAGTGGTGATCAAGTCGACATACTAATTGGAAACGATTATTATCACTGTATTATGTCCCACGAAAAAATTCGTATCTCAGAAGATTTATATATGGTTAACTCCGTTCTTGGCTGGATAGTTTCCGGAAGATTTAATTCCGCGGGGAACAAAGTTGTAGATAAGTTGTCATGTATAACTTATTTTCAATCAAGTATGGGATGTTGTCCATTTAATGTACCTGATCCGCCATTACAAAGTGATAATATTAGGAGGTTATGGGACTTAGAATCTATCGGCATCACAGACTCCCCAAAGGCAAGTCGAGATGAGGAAGCTATTAGGCAGTTTAATGAAACTACACAGTATATAGAGGGCAGATATCACGTTAAGTGGCCATGGATTGATTATCCACCCTCCTTACCTTCTAACTTTGGCTTAGCCTGTGGTAGATTATCAAACTTACTGAAACGACTTGATAATAACGTCTTACAAACCTATGACAATCTTATTAAAGAACAGTTAAGTATAGGTATCATTGAGTTCGCTCCAAATGTCCTACCGAATGTCGAACATCCAGTACATTACCTGCCGCACCATTGTGTAGCGCAAGGAGAGAAACTGCGCATTGTGTACGACGCATCCGCAAAAACCAAAGGAAATAAAAGTTTAAATGAATGTTTGTATCGCGGGCCACTTATGCTGGAAGAACTAACTGGACTCCTGTTACGATTTAGAGAACACCGGATTGGCATTGTTGCTGATGTTGAGAAAGCATTCTTGCAAGTAGGTTTGCAAGATGCAGATCGTGATGTTACGCGATTTTTGTGGCTCAAAGACCTCGAAGGTAACGTATCAGCTGATAACTTATTGCATTTTCGGTTCTGTAGAGTTCCTTTTGGAATCATATCGAGTCCCTTTTTACTAAACGCTACAGTTAGATATCATTTGATGAAAATCGAAATCCCAATGCTGAAACAAATTGCGGAGGATTTATATGTGGATAATTTAGTAACCGGCTCAGAATCCTTTCGGGAAGGGACTCAGTTATATAAAGTAGCCAAGAAGGCCTTTGATGATTTGTCAATGAATTTGCGACAGTGGAATTCAAATTCAGGAGAATTTCGTGGAACGATACCTTCACAGTTTCTTGACAAAGAAACGGATTGTATTAAGGTATTAGGTTTACAGTGGGATTTACGGAAGGATGAGATGAGGCTGAGGTTCAGTTTAGAGGGAAAAGATCTTAACCAGATGAATACAAAGAGAGAAGTGTTAAGACTTATAGCGTCGGTATTCGATCCTTGTGGGTTCGTAGTTCCACTAGTGTTACCCGCTAAGATATTTTTACAAAGTTTGTGGTCTGAAAAGGTTCATTGGGATACTCCACTAGAAGAAGATGCACTTCACGAATGGAGAACCATTATAGACAGGTTAGACTATATGAAATATATAGCTGTGCCAAGGCATTATGAGACTTGTTTGGTAGCAGATAATGATGTTGAAGTAATACGTGAATTACACTGTTTCACGGATGCGTCGTTACAAGCTTATGCTGCAGTTGTATACATGCGTAGTACGTATAAAGATAGAAATGTTGTCAGTTTTATTATAGGAAAATCACGTTTAGTAGAGAGAGCTGAACAGTCTAATTTGCAAATACCAAAGCTTGAATTATTAGGGGTTGTAATAGGCAGCAGATTGCTACGTTATGCAATGAAATTTCTTAAATTAAATATTCTAAATCAATACTTGTGGACGGACAGCCAGATTGTATTAAATTGGTGTACTTCAGAGAAACTCCTACAACTATTTATCGCGAAACGAGTGGACAATATTAAGCAGAATCGTGAGCTCCGTTTGCGATATGTACCTACTCAAATTAATCCTGCTGACGTAGCGACGAAGTGCAGTGACTCTTGGATGAATGACATGAAGAGGTGGCTAAAGGGTCCAGATTTCTTGACACGTTCGATACACCACTGGCCTAAAAATGCTACCGAGGTAGTGTGTTCTCAAATTTCCTCGGCTGGGGAGGGTCTTCCAGAAACTCCAGAGGTTCAAGATCAGAACAATGTAATACCTTGCCATGGACCCCACAATGAATGTTCCAGCATAGTAGATAGTCCAGTCGTTGAGGCAAATATGCCCGGAAATGTCACTGGTGAAACAGCCTCCCATAAGGAGTTTTCGATACTTCCTGAAGATCATGTTGAAGAAATCTTGCGTATACAACTGTTATATTTTCCGAAGGAGACGCGAGGTGAGTCTACGGATCTTAAAAGGTCATTGGGGCTGTTTCTAGACAAGAAAGGAATACTGCGCTGTGGTGGTAGGTTCCAACATGCAGACTGGCCAGAGAATCAGAAACATCCCGTCCTTCTTCCAAAAGACGATCAATTCACCATTAAAATAATTGAGAAAATCCACGTCTCAAATTATCATGTGGGTGTCTCGCATACTTTATCTGCAATCAGGTTGCATTATTGGGTGCCGCATGGACGGTCGCAGGTTCAAAAAGTGCTGCGTCGTTGTCAAGCTTGTCGGAAGCAAGGAGGAGGGCCCTTTAAGCTGCCACCTATGGCTCAGTTACCACCAGAGAGAGTTAAATACCAAAAACCTTTCTCGTTTGTAGGGATTGATTATTTTGGTCCATTGACAGTGGAGACGAAAGACTCCAACGAAAAACGCTGGGTTTGTCTATATACATGTTTAGCGGTACGAGCCATTCATTTGGAAGTAGTACAAGATCTAACAGCGGAGCAATGTCTACTGGCTTTGAGAAGATTTATATCTACTAGAGGAACTCCTAAAATGATTATGTCGGATAATGCTCTACAGTTTAAATTAACTTCGGATGTTCTTATTAATGGCTATTGCATTGAGAGGGGTATCAAATGGAAATTTATTCCCGAGCTTGCGCCATGGTTCGGAGGATTCTATGAAAGATTAATAGGAATAGTGAAGAGCTGTTTAAAGAGAACTTTGGAAAAACATATTTTAAATGACACACAATTGTGCACTATTATGAAAGAGGTTGAAGCAGTTGTCAACTCACGTCCGTTGACCTTTGTCGGTAGCGAACCAGAACACATTTTAACGCCTGCTGATTTTTTGAGGAACGGCGGACCTTTAGTGACGGAAGCGACGGAAGAAGAATTTGTACTGCCAGCCACTGCGACCAAGGCTAGCCTCATTGAAGGTTGGAAACGAGGACAGCGCATCCTGCAAGAATACGTAATGATGTTTAAAAATAATTACCTTACAAGTCTTAGGGACCGTAAACACTTCCATCGTCAGCCCAGAGTTGTTGTTGATACGATACCAAGAGTTGGAGACACGGTACAGATCAAAGGAGATTCCAATAGATCCTTATGGAAGGTAGGTAAGATTTGTGCTGTGATTAAGGGTTCAGATGGGCAGATACGGGTTGCCAAAGTAGCCACTTCTCCAAATGAAACTCTTACGAGATCAATTGCACATTTATACCCCTTAGAGATCAGTGACACCGAACATGAAACGCCACCTGCACTATTGAGAGAGTCCGATCAGTTGCCTACGCCTCCTCAAAATAGTAGGACGAATATAGAACCACAATTTGCACAGGCTACTGTCCGTGAGACAAACGATTCTACGACATCGGGAGAGGATGCCTCTTCCAGTAGACCACGGCGCCTAGCGGCTCAGAAGGCAAGGGTCAAAGTAAAAGAATGGACATCGCAACTCCTATCTAACGTACGCTGTATTCCCAATGATGATATTGTGATTTAGATGATTTCATATTATAAAGCTGATTCATTGTAATTTGTTTTTTATTTCTATAGCTTGTATTTTCTTTGCGGTGGGGAGTGTCGCGAATCGCGCGAATTTGTAGGTAACAAAGGTAAACAACAGTATTCATAAAATATATAATAATAGGAGGGTAGTTGTAATATTCTCTGGTGACACATGTCACTAGTGACAGCCGCTGTCACTGGTGACATATGTCACTAGTGATAGCCGCTGTCAGACAGACGATCGAGAACCGCAGACGGGCGAGCACGCAGCGCAGTCTTATCGGTGAGTCATTATTATCATTATTTAAATGTTGTGATCTTAAACGTTATTTTTTAGGCTGTGTGTTCAGTTCATCGAGGATATCCAACGCCTAGAAACTGTTATGTATATAATCGTCTAGATAGTAATACTTAACATGTTGGTACTGTATTTAGATTGCGAACAATGACATGATCGTTTAGTTATCTATACGAGGTGTTGTAGTCGTTTGTGGCCGGTTGGTCACATTTAGTGTTTACTGCCTACTGTTGAGTGGGTTTGATTTAGACCTTAACTATAGAATGCTCGGTTGAGCCGTGTGGTAAGGGGTCGCTGTAAGGGGTGGTTGGAGGCGACTGCACAGTATAGAAACCGTGTTCATCGTTTGTGTGGTGATTACCAGATGGACACGTGTGTATAGTTTAGTTGGCAGCCTACGCGGTCATTGACCTGCTAGGCCATCACGATATAGAATGCCATAGTCTAGTGCGGACTAGCCGCCTAGGCGAGATTGTCATGTGTGCTCACACAGGTAGACGCAGCAGAGTAATAGTTATAGTTTTCGCCTCCACTGAGGTGGTGGCGACAGGAGTCATACCAAAACAACTTCACAAATCTCTTGTCACCCTACAACTACCTCACAATTTAACATATTTAATGCAAAAGGCTTTATCCTCAACACGTGTCGTATGGTACGAAAGTTCTTACAGACAGATGAAGAACGTAACGCTAAATACACCGCAAGCACATCCAAACTCACACATTCATACATCACATACATTACAAGCTGATCATTCACCTAATACATAAATAACTTACCTGGTGTGTACTTGGCTTCGGCTCGTACATGCCATTTTGCCGGTGAAAACCGAGAAAATCGAAAATACCATAAAATAATAACAATAATAATATCTATGGACGCTTCACACCACGTCAATCTGGCCCCGTGCTAAGTACCTGAGGGACTTGTGTTACGGGTACCAGACAACGGAAATATATTTAATTCTTTTATATTATACATATATTTAAGATTTTTATTATATCATACACATATTTAATACACATCCATGACCCAGGAACTTTGAAAAACTTTTTGTTCCGTCGGCGGGATTCGAACCCGCGACCCCCGGCTTGAGCTGCCACACACTCTACCCATTGAGCCACAGAGGTCGTCCATTTTCCATGGCAGTTGGATAGACTGAGCGTGTTTACACACGGCGCCGCAGCGGCAGCGGCAGCGGCAGCGTGTCTCCATCGCAGGTGGGTTGGATCATGGATCCGACTAGTCTCGTATGTTTGTTGAAAACTGCGGCACCACTCGCCGCGGCAAAGAATTGCCGCCGCCGCGGCGGCGCCGTGTAAAATGGACCCATAGAAATACAAGGATGAGTAATGAGTATGCAGCGGCGCTGCCGCAGTGGCGGTGCCGCTGCCGCTGCGGCGCGTGTGTAAACACGCTGAGAAGTGTTTTTTATGAGACGCCGGTTTTAACATTTTTTTTACAAGGAATTTATCCGTTTCAAACCAGATTAGTGTCAAATCACGACTCTTCAGAACCATAAAATGGAACATAAACAAAAGTTTCACAACTTTTGAACCTCCGAATTAGGGTTTAAATAACTATTCGAGCATTATACGTGAGATTAAACGTGACCCGCGCTCAAGTGGGGTTAACTGTATTAATTGGGTCTGAGAGACCCCACGTGCTCGAAGTTTACAGTTTTAGGGTTAACTTATTAAAAATTACTACATGTTAAGTACACTCAAATGCTAAAATAATTGAAGACGTGAGTGGAAGAACCCCATAACTAACATTTTATAACAAGTACAATTACGCACTTTTACCCTTATAATTTGAACAAACCTACTATTTACATAAACCTACTATTTGAATAAACCTACTTCGTCATCTAGCAGCTAGTTAATATATCTGGCTACACATAAAATTTAGAGTTTTTAGATTTTATATCATTTTTTCGGCCCTAAAGCCCCCATTAATACAAGTGGAAGAAGCATCAATTATTAACAGTTAAAAACAGCAATTTTTAACTGTTAATTATCTGCTACTTCCACTTACGTCTTCAATTATAATCTGGTTTTTACAGTACTTCACAAAAGTGTTAGTTTTCAATATAAAAATTAGCTCTTTATCGTAGTCTATAAAGCGTTTTACTTTCCAATGTTATTATATACAAATATTGTTCAACATAAATAAGCTATTCTTAATATTATTCTGCTTAAAAATATTTTATTACTAAGGAGAATAAAGTCTAGAATTTCCAATTGATAGCTAAAATATTATAAAATGCTTTCGCGGAACACAATACAGAAATTCTTAATAAGATTTGAAAACGATTTATAAAAGTATTGCCTTTAACTCTTCATTGGCCGGCCAAGAAATGGAATGGTGTACGTCACAAGTTGAAGCGTTTTCGTGAAGTGATGAGTTGTGATAATACTTGGTGCTTGTCGTCTAAAGTCAATCTAGTTTAAATCTGTTCAAAGATTTGATGCCAGACCCGGACTTGCTTCTTTCGCATTTATAATAAGTATTTTATGCACTTTGTATATGGATCAACTGTGACAATATATATTTAGAACAGGAAATACTTTTAAACCATTCAATAAAATATTTTATTTTCTTGTGTAGCAATGGAAGTTTAATTTAACCCATTAACCACCAAAATGAAACCAATAGTATTTTTTAACCGACTTCCAAAAACGAGGAGGTTATATGTTCGGCTGTGGATATTTGTTTTTTTTTTATTTTATTTTTTTTGTGTGTTCAACGATTACTCCGCCGTTTGTGTACCGATTTTCGAAATTTTTGTTTTGTTGTATTAGGTTTCACTCCAATTTGGTACCATGTTCACAAAAGTGGTGACCTGATGATGGGATCCAGGAGTAATCGAGGGAACTCCTCGAAATTTATATGGAAACATATGGTGATTTTGGTTTTATGTGAAGTGTACTAAGAATATGCTACCAAAAAGTCAAATATTGGGTCAAGGTATACCATGGTTTCGAAGATGCTGAGAGAACTCCTGACTCTTTATAGATACACGTTTGGGAGTTTCGGCGTTGTTTTAAGAACAGAAAGCATATGCTACCATGCAATTCAAATTCATCATCATCATCATCGTCATCGTCATCATTACCACGTCGTGTTAAGGTCACCAATGTCTCATGGCACAAAATAGATAATAGTACAAGGCATAGGTATGGATACAATAATAATAATTATGTACATAACAACACCAATTATTATAGGCTGTTTAATATACACGGCGGTCGGCGCCGCAGAGGCAACGGCGTCGCCGCGCGCCGCGCGGCGACGCGTACGTAAACATCGTATTCAAGTTCTAACTGGAATGTCAGGGCATGCGGCATGCCGCCAGAGTAGACAGAATGATAGAGTATGCCGACTTAGAACTGATGTAATTTTTTTAAGTTTGACGTATTATGACAAAAGTCGTCGCTGGGGTCGTAACCTACAAATTGTTTATATTTTGGCACATGCAAAGAAAACTGTCAGAATTCAATTTCAAAATCTTATTTTTAAAATTAAATTATACCAGCCAGCGCGCCAGCCTTTAACTTATCCTGGCGAAACCCGAAAGAAACGACAGATATTAATACTCGTCAGTCTCTTAGCAGTCGAAGTACTGGTAGTTATGTCTATTGTGATGCCGCGCTGCGAGCATTTTGCAGCACGTGTTCACTTAGATCTTTTTAAATGTATTGTTTAAATTTATCTATCTACCTGATATTTGGGCCTTGGGGTATGCCGTATGACTCATATCAGTCTTAACAAATTGTAATAAGATACGTAGAATATACGCAGTACCACCGACGACCACTTATAAATTCGCGGACTATGACGGAGGTCAACTTAAGGTGAACGCAGATTTGGCCGCACCGCACGCACCGCAGTCGCCGCATTCGGAATTCTTTATATGAAGTTATAGGCAAGCTCGCATACCTACCTACCCGCGCCGCAGTCTTCGCAACTTCATAATAATATGAAGAATTGCGAATGCGGCGACTGCGGTGCGGCCAAATCTGCGTTCACCTTTAATAACAATTATACGAGATCAATTACCACTCAATATTATGATTTATGTTGTCAATTCAATGCTCACTGCTCGCATCAAGCTCACTGTTGAGTTGTCAGACGTCAGTTGCTTACAAACTTTCAACAACACAACGAAAATCTGTTACAAGTTACAACTACCTATATAAAACTTCTACGTACAAGCGATAGCGCGACACAGGAGCGCCTCAGTGACATCTAGTGAAGACAATATGAAACTATTTTTTATACAATTTGAATTGGCACTAACAGTTTACCTACTAGGTAACTAAAAAGAGTGAAATTATTATTTTTAACAAAAAATTAAAACCGACTTCCAAGGTAAAAACAATATTAATAGCATCCTTATAATATGAACTAAAAAGTATTAAATAATTTTTCCTATCTAATATGTTGTGCCTTTTTTCCGAATTCGGCTAAACTTCAACTATTTCTGTACTCAATCTTCATAATTTTGAAGTCGGTGCCAGTTCCAAAAGTTTCAAATTTTCTGTCAAAGAAACAAAGATTCAGCTATATCTGGTACCGACTTCAAAATGATGAAGATTGAGTACAGAAATAGTTGAAGTTTAGCCGAATTCGGGAAAAGGCACTACATATTAGATAGGAAAAATTATTTAATACTTTTTAGTTCATATTATAATGATGCTATTAATATTGTTTTTACCTTGGAAGTCGGTTTTAATTTTTTGTTAAAAATAATTTAACAAAACTTGTATTATATTTATCTGCAGTTTATATATTAAATAAATGAAAAATTAAAGAAACATTTTAAAAAAATTAAAATCCTCCCCTTTAGGCGGGTGTACCCAGATAGGTACAACGGCGTGTTGTGCGGTACTTAGGTGTAATAAGCTTTAGCACTAACTCTTTGATACATACTTTTTTATTACATTTTTTGCACTGACAACGAACTCCTGCATGATGTTTTACATTTTGACACTATTTAGAAACATTTTTGGGGTAGTGATCGATAATATTTTGAGGTAAACTAGAGACTGACGAGGAGGATAACCTCGTTTTTCATTTTATTTTCTGACAAAAGTAAAATGTTACGATGTTTCGTCGAAAGAGAATATAAACCATGCTATCATCAAGAGTCGTAAGTGGTCAATGCAAACGCTAATTCTTACCAATCACAAAAGAAAAAACATAATTCAAATAAGTAAATAAAATCCATCATCATCTTTACCCAAAGAGGTGATTTGCGTTCCGTCTTTTCTCATAATTAGTAGTGGTATCTGTAGCTGAAGCTAGTAAACTTTCGTTCTTGATATCCACTAATTATAGGTATAAGAAGTAAAAAGTATACAGGGTGATTTCAGGAGTCATATTTCTTACTTACGAAGGAGTGTCTATATTAGCTTATGTTACCACAAAACTTTGCAAATGACAATTTTGTAGATATTATAATATCTATTCTAGTTGATACTAGCTTCATTTTTACTGACAAGATAGAATCCTCTTACAAGGTTTAGCCACTGTAAAATCTTTTAGCTGCTATTTTACCTGCGTTTTTCTGTTTACAACGTCTGTAATTTCAGGACACAGAAATGTATAAGAGAACGGACATTTTCACTATGTTATGAGTTTTCTGAATGTATATGATAATTTTTATTTACAAAAGGAGCACAAAATAGTTTTTCCTTAGTATTCATAACGATATAAGATGTTAAAATTAATCAAACTCAATATTTAAAAATTCTGAAAAAAGGAAAATTTTGCTAGTGGATTCGGCCATTGTACTCAACTAGGTACAGTAGTGTTTGAATCACAATTTTTCCGTCTATTTCAATAATCTACCACTAATTTGTTATTTATTATATAGATAACAATGTATTGAATAAAAAAAATAAAGTGGTTGAATATTATGCGATTAAAATAAAGAGAGAATTTATGAGCTTACTCCTGCAGGTCGCAAAACTGTTAGTTTCAAACCTACCTTATGACTAAAAATATTGATTTCCAGTATAAATTTGCTAAAAAAACTTAAAGCTTTATCCTTAATTAAATATATAAAATAAAAAACTGCTGTGATACCACAAATTTTTGAACTATCCTTAATTTTGTAGGTGTACCCAATTAAGTACAGCGGCGGTAAATGGGTTAAGTTTTAGTGTATGTGCTTAGTATATAACTATCATAATAATATTAATAGTAATAACACGGTCTCGACTCGTGCTCATGGTATGTGGAGGGGGCACACGTCACTACAGCGAGAGCCATGGGTGAGAGCGGATGTGTGCCAGGAGACCTGCCAGTATCGTGTGTTGTCGAAACTCAAACTCAATTTTTTTTTATTCAGAATAAATTTTTGCAAATATTTTCTGAAAGTCTGCATGGTGCCTGCCACCGGTTCGGGAACTAGCCCGGCGAGAAGAACCGGCGTAAGAAACTCGCAGGGGGGCCCACTTTATTTACCAAAAAAAGTCAGAAAAAAAAATAGAGCCTGTGTAATTATGGAGATAAGTAAATAATTCGATACATTACACTACTGATGCCCGATTTTCATTTGACAGACGTTTATTAATAGCATAACAAAATTACATATCACTGCAATGTTTGGCGCTACAGGAGATCACTAGCATAGACAGTAAACAAAGAGATTTGTTCGACATTTGATATCTAACATTTCTATTCTATCAATATTCTGATATGACGTGTGCAATATGCCGAATTATATATTTTTATGTATTATTTACTGTATGTGCTAGTAGCGCCCTCTGCTCCGACCATTGTATAATAATATTCCCTATTGGTTTATATTTTGACATTAATTAATCCTTCGATCGGAGATTCTCGGAAATTCTATTGTATTCTATTGTTGTCGCGATCACCGGTCTCGTACGGGGCTTGATGGATTAAATCGTTAGTGAATAACTCAGAAAATTCTCTAAATCTTCTATAAAAAACTTCAGAAACCTAGTATTCCTAGAAAAAAGGCCGACAACGCACCTGGAGCTCTTCTAATGTTGCGAGTGTCCATAGGCGACGGTAGTTGCTTTTCATCAGGTGACCCATTTGCTCGTTAGCCCTCTTATTGTATAAAAAAAATTACAGTTGATAAGTTATTCCCATTTTATACAGGATATTTTTCAAAGATATTTTATCGCCTTCGCTTATGAATCAGGCCACGCAAAAGTCGTCGAACAACGGAACCGGATATACAATACCAAATAGTTTATTTACGTTTTACAAATGCAGGTATCGAGCGCCAGTGCCCATAAATTCTATAAAAGTTGGAAAGAATTGAAAATTTCATTTCGATTCGTCATAATATTGCGTGGAGCCAATACCAAAATGTTTTCCATTTATTGGTCCGAGTTATAAATATTCGAATAAGCCTTGCGGATATGGATTGGAAATGGATCTGGGTACTTAGATAAGTTGCATCCGATAACTTTAACTGTGAATTTAAAAATGGAATTTGAAATAACGCCTCACTAAGGGGTATGGCGCTTGTGACGCCTTTATTCAAATCCCATAGGTACATTGATTTCTAATTTCGCTTTTAAAATTATTGAATGCAAGTTGACTCAGTTCCTTGAAGTGTTCCGGGTGCGAGTTTTGCCCACAATCTTGCCGTGAAGAAGTACTATAGACACACTATAGATTTAAATCATATTTTAATCAAAGGCGTTGTTGGCATACAAAGCGATCTTCTACCATCTCAAAAAAGTGACCCCTTTTATACTTAAAAACACAGTATCTTAAAATAAAAGTGGTCGGAGGCAATCTAGTAGTTAAATAATTAAATTAATTAATTTCTCTCATCCCCACCGCACTCCAAGTTTGTATGAGATGAATCTACGTGCAAAAACTATTAATTCAGGCGGCTAACTTAGATTGCAAAACTTCCCGAACAGTGGAAAAATGCTCGTCAAGAATGTACATGGACCTACAATAGTTTATTTCCATGTGAAGAACGCCTCCGTGGTCCAGTGGTTTAGAGCGTGGTCGGAGGTCGTGGGATTGATTTCCGCGTTGGAAACATTGTGATTTCTGAATTGGTGGGGAGAATGCAGGCTGATAGTGACAGTACAATATTATGTCAGATCTACGTGGTCCAAAACTGGATTATGACTAATTTCTTCGGTTTATGTAAGTACTCATCGTTTTTGTTATAATAATGAACATTATAAGGGTCAATTCAGACCACAACGCGACGCGTAAATACATTTCTAAAGTATGGCTATACGTCTCACGCATTAATTGAAATCATAATATAATTCATGTAATTATTATGATATTAAATGGTGAACTGTAACTTCTTGGTGGAAATACATGCTTCACAGTAATAACATTAAGTATACACTTTTCATGCTACGATACCACAGACAGACAGACAAGTCGAATTTAAATAACAACCCTCTTTTTGCATCGGAGGTTAAAAAACAACACACAAACAAGCGTATGACGCGCATAAATTGAGGCATAGGGTTCCTAGTATAAAACTGCGAATTCGCATCGCATCGCGTCGTAATGTTATTTGTATTATGAATTTTGTTTTTGTGTTCATAATATCGTGTTTTACTTTCTAGAACATTACCCGCCGACGGAACAGTTTTCAATGTTCCTGGATCGTGGATGTGTATTTATTTATTTACAAAATTTGAAATTAAAACAGCCATCAATTTTAGGGAAAAATACACAAATTAATTATTATTTTTAACAAAAAATTAAAACCGACTTCCAAGGTAAAAACAGTAGTAATATGAACTAAAAAGTATTAAATAACTCTTACTCTTTAATAGTGCCTTTTTCAGAATTCGTCTAAATATCAACTATTTATGTACTGTATACTACAGTCTTCATTATTAACCGACTTCCAAAAAACGAGGAGGTTATATGTTCGGCTGTGGATATTTTTTTTTTAATTTTTTTTTTTTTTTTGTATGTTCAATGATTACTCCGCCGTTTGTGAACCGATTTTCGAAATTTTTGTTGTGTTGTATTAGGTTTCACTCCAATTTGGTACCATGTTCACAAAAGTGGTGACCTGATGATGGGATCCATGAGTAATCGAGGGAACTCCTCGAAATTTATAGGGAAACATATGGTGATTTTGGTTTTATGAGAAGTATCCTAAGCATAGGTATGCTACCAAAACGCAAGATTTTGCACCGAGGTATACTATGGTTCCGAAACTACTAAGAAACTCTGGATTCCTTATAGATACAAGTTTGGGAGTTTAGGCGCTGTTTTAAGAACTGAAAGCATATGCTACTATGCAAATTAAATTCATCATCATCATCATCATTACCATCACCAATGTCACCAAATTCAACCTTATCTCCAGAGCATAAGGCACACATTTGACATTACTTCTAAGAAGTTAAAGCTGCTTCGATAATGTAACATTCTGTCTCACTTCGCCGAGATATTCTGGAAAACAACCTAATTTCAACCTTTTGTATTGCGTTTAGCGTTCATAATACAATAACACTCTCTGCAGTCTCACTTCAATCTGCCAGGGCCGCAGGGCTGTCAAGCGGGCGCGGGCGGCGCGGCGGCGCGGGCCGGGTAGGGACTATGTGCGCTGCGTCCGCGTCACGTGCGACAAGTCGAGCGAGTGCCAGTACTATTGAAAGTTGAAACTAGTCCGGTGACCGGCTACTTAGCACGTCACGTCACGTGTTCACTTCGATTTTTTTAAAATGTATTGTTTAAAATTATCCGCAGGCTGCAGCTGATATTATATTTTGTAAGTGTGACTGTAATAAGATACGCAGAATAATATTATACAGGTGTATTATTCTACTTATAGTACGCGATGGTTTACTCTGGTAACTAAAAAGAGTGAAATTATTATTTTTAACAAAAAATTAAAACCGACTTCCAAGGTAAAACAATAATAACATCCTTATAATATGAACTAAAATGTATTAAATAATTATTCCTATCTAATAGTGCCTTTTTCCGAATTCGGCTAAAACTCAACTATTTCTGTACTCAATCTTCATAATTTTGAAGTCGGTGCCAGTTCCAAAAGTTTCAAATATTCTGTCAGAGAACAGAAGATTCATCTGGTACCGACTTCAAAATGATGAAGATTGAGTTTCGTTCGTCGTCGAGAGAATTCGTCTAAATATCAACTATTTATGTACTGTATACTACAGTCTTCATTATTTTGAAGTCGGTACCAGCTAATTTAATCGTGAATTCAGTAATGTCAGATTATCTGATACTTTTGGGACTGGTACCGACTTCAAAGTAATGAAGATTGTACTATACAATACAGAAATAGTTGAGATTTAGACGAATTCTATAAAAGAGTAACAGTTATTTAATACTTTTTAGTTCATATTACTACTGTTTTTACCTTGGAAGTCGGTTTTAATTTTTTCTTAAAAATAATAATTTCACTCTTTTTATACTTAGTATAGATACTTAATCTACAAAATTAAGCTTTATGAGTAAATAACCAATACGAATGTTAACTATTCACATTATGTCACTGTAAGCGAAATTGTGGTAAATGCTTGCAGTTATCTAAGCGATGCTGCAATTTCCATACTTTTATCTTTAAAGATTCAGGAGTTCTGTTCAGTGCCTTTGGACCAAGAGACACCTTCGTAAAAAAAATTATCTTATTCGTAACATATGTTAAACTTACTAGAAACAGCATTTTAACCACTTTGAGTGTTTTGATAAAATCCAAGGATTTTCCTCTATTGCTCATAGATCCCATCATCAGCTCACCACTTTCGTAATTGTTATACAAAATTAAGATTATATCCTATACAACAAAACGAGAATTTTGAAAATCGGTCCACAAACAGCGAAATCATTATCAAGAACGTCTGCTTCGATGCAAAATATCATGAAAAGTACCAATAATTGGGTCATAGTGTGATGACCTATGGTATAATTATGGTTGTGATGATGATGATTAATCAAATTGATGTATTATAGCTTATGCTTTCAGTTGTTTAAACAACGCCGAAATCCCCGAACCTGTGCCTATAAGCATTCAAAAGTTCTGTTCGGTACCTTCGGATCCAGGGTATAACCTGGTGCGAAGTCTTACTTTTTGGTAGCATTTAATTTGAATTCTTCAGAAAAAATCAAAATCACTATATGTTTCCATACAAATTTCAAGAAGTCCCTTCAATTCCTCAAGGATCCCATCATCAGATCACCACTTTTGTGAACATGGTACCAAGTTCGAGTTAAACCCTATACAACACAAAAAGAATTTTGAAAATCGGTCCACAAACGGCTGAGTAATCGTGGAACATACAAAAATAAGATATATACAGCCGAACATATTACCTCCTCCTTTTTGGAAGTCGGTCAAAAAAGTGGAATAAGTGCATGAAAAGTTTATAATATTATTACTGTGAAATCATTCAATTCAGTAAGTACTAAAAATGCATCAACGCGTCGCGTTGCGATCAGAATTGACCCTAAAATTGATGGCTGTTGTTATCTATACTATAATTATATGAAGCGGAAGAGTTTGTTTGTTTGTTTGAACGCGCTAATCTCAGGAACCACTGGTCCGATTTGAAAAATTCTTTCAATGTTAGATAGTCCATTTATCGAGGAAGGCTGTAGGCTATATTTTATCACGCTAAGACTAATAGGAGCGAAGAAATAGAGGTAACTGTGGTAAAACGGGGGAAATTATTCGAAAGGGCCTAATCTCACGAACTACTAGAACAATTTTTCTGTTATTTGGGTCAGATAGGAAGTAGAGCACGTGAAGGATCATAGGCTATTTTTAGTCCACAAAATTTATCTGTAAAATATCTAATTTACGCGGGCGAAGCCGCGCTGAACGTCTAGCCCCAAATAAATTAGTAAATAAATAAATACACATCCATAGATCCAGGAACATTCAAAACTCTTTGTTCCGTCGGTGGGTAGTTTTCTAGAAATAAAACACGATATGAACACACAAACAAAATCGTTATTACAGACACCAGACACTTTAATTACATCTGAAGAAGATCCTTCTTTCACGAGAATCTCATTAAATTATATTCGATGAACTCTCATTGGAATTCTAGATGGTTTCGGTTTAAATCTTATATATAAAATTCTCGTGTCACAATGTTAGTCCACGAACTCCTCCGAAACGGCTTTACTGATTTTTACCAAATTTTATATGCATATTCAGTAGGTCTGAGAATCGGCTACTGGGTACTTTATATTTTGATAAGTGCATTTGTTGAATAAATAATAGTAAATTATTACAACCTGAGACTGACGGCGACCATTGTTTGTGCGACGGGATAACGATCAACGTTGCTATGGTAACATACTAACATTTAGTCACTTCAAAAAAATAATATGGGCGAAATAGGTACTTTATATTATGGCAAAGAAACGTTTGCCGGGACAGCTAGTCTATACATATTATAAAACAAAGTCGCTTTTTTTCCCTCATGTCCCTTTGTTCCCTTTAATCTTTAAAACTACGCAACGGATTTTGATGATTCTTTCAGTGTTAGATAGCCCATTTATCGAGAAAGGCTATAGGCTATATTTTATCACGCTAAGACTAATAGGAGCGAAGAAATAGAGGAAAATGTGGAAAAAACGGGGAAAATTATTTAAAAGGGCTAACTTGAACGCGCAGGAAATACTGGTCCGATTTGAAAAATTCTTTCAGTCTTAGATAGCCCATTTATTGAGGAAGGCTATATAGGCTATATTTTATCACGCCAAGACTAATAGGAGAATGGGGAAAAACGGGGGAAATTATTTGAAAGGACTTATCTCGCGAACTACTGGAGCAATTTTTATGTCATTTTTTCAGTGACTTTATATTTTATACCCGGGCGACGCCGGGGCGGGTCGCTAGTTAAAAATAAAATTACATGTTTTTGTAAGATAATAACTATACTATGATACTTAAATATTGTTACGGATACGGGCAGTTGTTTACCTGCGCGCGACAGTTGCGCGTACCTTCTAGAAAAGTCCGACCCTTGTTTATGTGAATTGCGTGTTTACGTAAACAATCCAGAATAGAACGCTCCAGAAGGTGACGCGGGCCATATAAAAGGTAAACAAGCCAGCAGTCAACGCAGTTCGATCCGAGCGATCATCAAGGCGACTTCAAAGTGAGAACAAGTGATCAATAGTGAGTGATTGTGATAGTGAACTAACGACTCGGCTACGACCTAGGACAGTGATAGTGCTCAGTGATTTGGATCTAGTGCTTAGTGTTTGGACTTAGTGATTTGTGTGAGCTAGTGTTTGTGAATAAAGTCTTCAAGAGAGTCACCAGGTCTTTCTCTCCGAATCCAACGAACCCAAGCACGTAACAATATTATAATATGTTTTGATTATTTACAGCCTGGATGAATTAGATGTTTATTAAATTACTAGATGACTTAATAATTATGCAACACCGTTACGTCAAAATCCATTTAGGTCTATCCCGTGGTTCAAAGTATCTTCTATCATACTAAATCTATCATACTAAATTTCTGCAAAATCGATTAAGCGGTTTGTACTTGAAGAGGTAATAGGCAGACCGACCCACTTTCTTATTTATAATATTAGTATGGATATTGGATATGGATATTTGTCTGGTTATCAACCTATGTAAGTAATGTGGCCCCTAGATTATTATAAATTTTACTGCCCAATATTAATTGTGCAATGATTGATCGAAAATTTTAGTTAGTTTAATGTTTATTGCACCATATTATTATTATTGTATCAATATTACTGTCGATTTAGGGTCACCGCAGATGTACAATTTCAAGTTGGTTGACCATCGTATTTAAACTAAATTTCTTATGTAAAATTTAATTGGACAACTTTTAAATTGTAGGTAATCGGAAAGGAATCGAATTTAGTTGCAAAAATGTGCGAGCTCTCATAAGTCGCTATAGCTATAATTGGTATACTGTGCGACTTAGTAGACCAACTTAAAATTGTAAGTCTGCGGTCGCTCTTAGGTTACTTAGGCCTAAGTCACAGGTTACACTGCGAAATCATCAATCTGATCCATCAATCTGATTGACGGAATATTGATGGCTATAAAAAGTTCATAATTAAAAATACGATCAATCCATCAATCCGTGGCGTACACGATCAAATTTTCGTCAATCCGTACCGGATTGATGGATCAGAGTAAAATTTTCATCAATCTGATCCATCAATCTGGTGTCAATCTGATTGACGGAATATTGATGGTCATAAAAAGTTCATATTAAAAATACGATCAATCCATCAATCCGTGGCGTACACGATAAAATTTTCGTCAATGATCAGAATGATGAAAATTTGACCGTGTAACCGGTGACTAAGGAATATCAGATGTGTCTGACATCATATATCACCGACTCATTCTAACGTAATTGAAACCAATGACAAGTCACGTATCATTTGGCGGGCAGCAAAAAAACTGTTCCGTTTTAGTTGGCGAACGTCCAAGCGGCGACTATATTGATAATACGTGTAAGGCTCTCTCCATATGGACGAAAAAATACGTAGTTAGTACTACTTAATGCGATAGCTCAGCGACCCAAAGTGGATATTGGCGTCCGACACGAGTTTGCGCCACTTGTCGTGGTTTTGCGCAGTTTCTTGCCCAAAAAAAATTGTGAAGAAATAAAAAAGGCCCGAAAAAACACCCGAACTCCATATTTTTCAGCAGTGAGTTGATGATGTTAAGCTATTGCCAAGAAGCCACGATTATGTCAGCTTTCAAACAAAAAATAAATCGAAAACGTCCAACCCGTTTCGATGCTACGATACCACAAACAGACGGACAGACATGTCAAATTTAAATAACAACCCTCTTTTTGCATTGGAGGTTAAAAAACAACACACATGCAAGCTTATGACGCGCTTAGCAGACATAGGGCTCCTACTGACACAAAACTGTGAAGTAGCATCGCGTCGTAATGTTAATTGTATTATGAATTTTATTATTTGCGATTTGATGCGAATTCGCAGTTAAGACGTGTGGAGCCCATAATGCAAATTTACAAGCTTTTTTGATGTCAAAAAGTTATATTATTTGTTTGTTTTTGCTGCCAAACTGTTCCAAAACGGCTGGCATCATTTTTCATGCCTGAAAACCGTATGGCAAAAGATTTCTGCTTCAACGCACATTTTGTAAAAAATTGCAGCCACAAAAAGTTTTGTTTTATTTCTACTACTAAGTATCATGTTTCATATTTTCTACGCCAGCAGAAATAAAATAACGAGATTATGGCATAACAGGTTATAAGGACTAATTGATCAAAATCCAAAACATAACAAAGTTTCATAGTTATGTAAATGTGAACACAGCCTTACTTGTACAAAGAATTTGGCCAGTGAAGGGGAAAGACAAGATCTGCTAAGCCAAATATGCGGGTACAGGTCAGTTAACAAGAGCTGGCACGATCAACACATTTAAACATTGCGCTTGTGTAGTGTCTGTGAATAAGCGCGTGGCGTGACGTCGTACTGCATACGCATCATAAAAAGTCTGCCCGTCTCTCTCCCGCGCGGTCTATCTTATGAGCGTGAAGGGGACAGTTATTGTTTTCTTATGCTACTGTTTATAAATACAGCGTGATGTTACAAATCGGTAACGTGTGATCGGCGAGCGGCCAGCGTTCGGAACCGTACGATAATTATTGTACACATACGATAATTTTGTGCGTACGTACGTACATACGTATGTACGATAGCATATTATTATCGTACGCAGATTATACGATACATTTTCGGTAAATTTACTTCAAGACCCTCCAACAACGGTGGTTTAGTAAGCTGAACCTCGTGGGACGCCAAAAAAGAGCGTATAGCGCACATCTCGCGGAAAGCTGGGCCCCAGCGTGTATACAGTCGCGGTATGTACTGGTTTGTGACTGAAAACTTGTTGGTGTCGCTTAGCACACACGGCGGCTTGAAGTCTGCTGGTGGCACCACCTTGCAGATCCCGAATTGGGACGCGATCGGCATCACCTTCTCAAAGTAGCTTATTGGATCGGTAAACTCTGCTTCTGTGGGATAGAACACGGGCGCGTCTACTAATTTCGCCGGATCTACCCTGGTTTTCTTCCTTTTGCTTTCTGGTGATATATTTCCTATAACGGAAGAACTACGTTTAGTTTTACGAGCTGGTCTAACTTGTGATATATTTCCTTCAACAGAATAAATACGCCTAGTTCTAAAGGGCTGGTTCATGTTCATTCATTGACTCTGCTATTTTTTCTGCAAATGAGACTTTCTTCCTTTCTTTTTCACCGGGCGCATTATTTGAAATTTGTACTGCATTCATCACTTCTTTGAGATGTGATAATTTTACATCATCATAGGAGCAATAGTTCTTTGGTGTGGAAGTAGTTTTCGTAGTGCTGCCTCTCGTAACTGGACTTTTTTCAATTTCCACCTGCCAGTATCCAGATTTCAGGTCCAGGGTCGAGAACCATTTCATGCCACTCAAGGTATCCAGAGTGTCGTCGATTCGAGGTAATGAATAGCTGTCCTTCTTAGTGACATCATTGAGACGCATGTAGTCCACACAAAATCTTGTGCTGCCATCTTTCTTCTTCACCAACACAACAGGTGAGCACCACGGACTTGCAGACGGTTCAATAATCTTATGCCTTCCCATGTCCTCCAAAAGGCCTTCAACTTCTTTTTCCTTTGCAATGGGTATCCGTCTTGCTCGTTGACGAATTGGGTTCTCGCTTCAGGTATCTATCGTGTGCTGAACCATCGACGTTCTTCCAAGGTCGCCTTCCTGACTGGAGAAGATATTCGCGTGGCGTTGTAAAAACTTCTTAGCTTTCATGCTCTGCGAATAAGTCAGATTACTCTTGCAGTCGTCGAGTAGCTCAGTCACTAATCCGTAGTTGCTGCTTGCATGGGAGACAACAGTTATTGGGGCTTCCTCCGCGTCAGCCAGTACACGCCTCTTAGTCCTGGCTGAAGCTCCCTGCTTCTTCAGCTCCTCTATTTGTTCAATCCGTTCCTCGAGTCTTTTCATTCTTGCCATCTGAGTCTCCTTCTGCGGGCAGTTGAGCTGAAGATGGCCCCTCTTCCCGCACTTATAGCACATGGCTTCAAATATTTTCCTTGCAGGAGCCTTTACTTCGGAGACCTTGCGGATCTTATGGGTCTGCTGTATCTCATGGCGAATAGCCTCGACCTCCAAAGCATGCGCCAACGCTTCCTTTAGCGAGGTGTGGTGACGTAGCCTCACTGCAGCTCTGACCTCCAGATCCCTGATTCCGTCGACAAATGCTTGCACAATATTCGTGTCGACCATCTTGGAATCGGCTCCTGGGTGTGCCTTCTTGACCAGTTTTTCAATTTCCAACGCCCATTGTTGTAGCCCCTCTCCTGAGCGTTGGACTCTGTCACGAAGTTGAGCACGGAACACGTGCTCCAGGTGTCGCTCCCCGTATCTGGATTCAAGGGCCTCCATCAGGTCTTTAAACCCGTTTCCCGTATGTGCTTCTAGGACCGATAAAGCTTGCCCTCTGAGCGCAACAGTAAGAGCGGTCAGGCATTGTTCGTCAGTCCATCCGTTGGCAGAAGCAACCGTCTGGAATTGCTGACGATAAGCGTTCCAAGAAGTAGTACCGTCGTATGGTGGCACTTTGTAACGTTGTATTAATTAAAATATTTAAAATTGAATTTTTTACAAAATAATAACTTAAAATGGCTAGCGCCGTCTTAGCGCTCTTTACAGCAGCATTTTAGGCCCGCAGACCGAATTATTCAAAACTGCCTTCATTTTACGATAATTACTCGTTTTGTGACTCGATCGTCATACACGATTCGCTACGTCACAGCGGGACTTGAAGTCAAAGGAGACGCACGTTTGCGTCTGATTATTCAAAATCAAAATCAAAATCAAAATATTTTTATTCGGAGTAATTTTTTACAAAAACATTACCGAACGTCGATACTACGGTGCCTACCACCGGTTCGGGAACTAACCCGGCGAGAAGAACCGGCGTAAGAAACTCGCACGGGTCCATTTCAAATAAAGATTAACGATCCTTTTGAAACTACTTTTATTTTGAGTTTCGTAGATTTATTCGTAATAGTGTCTATTGTACCCCAGATTGGGTAAGTGGTATTTTAACAGGTATTGCTATTGATTGCTTTGATTATAAAAAAATAATAATAATATTATTTCATTATGTGATTTTAGTAGAATTCATATTTCATCCATTTTCATTACTTAGTTGCTATCATTGTTGTAGAACGTAGAAGTTTTCTGATTTTGCAACCTTACCGTTATTAAATTATTGCATCAGATTTCAAAAAATACATACCTTCATTATTTTTTTTATTAAAAATAAATTATAATTTCGTAAATTTGTAATCTCCGTTTCTGATTGAGATCATCCACGGCTGCACGTCTACGTAGTAGGTATTTTTCCTTATGCTGCAGTTAGTGTGGATGATCTCGGCAGTTTAGGAACCGCCCGTAATTTTCTTTGATGGCGCGTTCCAGGGTTCCAAGTTCAGCTTGGTATTTGGTGCCGTGCCGCCATTTTGTGGATGTCGCTGCCGTACGCGGTGGAAGCCCGAGGCCGCCATTTCGTTGTCGTGTCTGCCGTTGGAGCCGACCTACCTGCTAGAGCCTGGCCGCCGTCTCAACGCCCTGCGAGCCGTTTTCGTCCTCCGTGCTACACCCAGGAGAGTACCTACCTGGGTTTTAAGGGGCAATAAGACTTTCCCTGTTTAAAACTAAAAGACCCACGCCCTCACTTCTCTCACTTCGTAAGGGCAAAATATTTTTTTATAATTTTTAATTTATAATATAATATAATTTTGTTCACGGGTATCTGTTTTTTTTTTATTTAATAACTTTAAGGGCACAGGGACTTACCCCGTGACACTGGCGCCCACACTTGGTTAGTTTAAACAGGCCTTATTGTTTTTTCCCAGCCTTTTGTAGTTTGTGCATGCTTGTGGCTTATTTTTTTGTAAAACGTTATTTTATTTTATTTTTGGTTTTTCCGTTACTAAGGTGTACTTATTGCCATAGTTTGTAAAAATTTGTAAATTTTACAATACCTTCACTCATTTTTTGTAATTGGCAAACCGTTAGTGCTTGGTTGGTAGTACACATTAGTAGCATTTTTTATTATCTGCTGCGTTTTTTTTCTGATTTTATTTTTATTTTCAAGGAAAAAAAAACCAAACGTTAATTTTAACTAATATTGTAACAGATCGGAGATCGGTTTTAATTTTTTTTCTCTTGCCTTGTTTTTTTATTTTTGCTATTTATTTTTGGTTTTGTTTTTTTTTTTTTGTTTTGTGTGCAAATCATTAGATGCTTACTAGCTAATTACCACTTACCATTCTTGATTAAAATACTCGACACTTAAATAAAAATGTTGCCGGTTAAATTTCTTTCGTTACAAAAATCAGAACTGGAATATGAGGTTCAGATTCGTGGTGCTACCGCTGCTTCTTCTGTGGAGGAATTGCGTAAGCAAATAGTTAAATTAGCGTCTGAATATCCGTCCGAACACATATTAGAGTCTCCGTTAGATACGCGTCAGGATCTTAAAGGTTGTTGAGGTCATAACTAAAATTCAAATGAATCTTGATATACCTGATCCTAGTGAACCTACTATTATGAGAACACAAAATATGCTTAATCATCTGCATAATCGATTAGCAAGGATCACGCGCGGAGATGATTTTAAGAAAGAATATGACGATATTTGCAAAAGTTATAAATTTTTGTCGCAAAAATTGTCGGCTCTTCAAGCAAAGCGACCTATACCTAGCACATCTTACTCAAATGAAAGTTCTTTTAGTGAGGCTCAAATTCCGGAAGTGCAGAACTTAATTTCAGTAACTTGCGACCGTTCTATCTCGGACTTAAAATTAAATTTAATGGCAAAACGTGTGTGCGTTCCTTCATTCAGCGCGTTGAGGAATTTATTGTTGCTCGAAATATTTTATCGTCGAAAGTTTTAGCTTTTGCTACCGAAATTTTTCAAGACGATTCCCTTCATTGGTATCGTGCTATTAGGGACAAGATTTCATCTTGGCCTGAGCTCGCCGCAAAATTAAAAGAGGACTTTGATCAGTCAGATTACGACTATCGTCTTATTTCAGAGATTCGTTCTCGCACTCAGGGTGAACGTGAGAATATAACCATTTATCTCTCGATCATGAGTGGTATGTTCTCTCGTCTTTCCACGCCACCTAGTGAATCAGATCAACTCGAGATTTTATTACACAACATTAGGCCATGTTATGCCAGTACACTTGCTGCATCAGCTGGTCAGATCACGACCATAGAATCTTTACGCTCTTTATGTCGTAATTATGAGATTATTCATTCTCGTCTCTCAAAATTTCAAGAACCTCCTCGGGTGAGCTCTGACACTGTTGCACCTGAGTTTGCTTATACTAAAGAATTAACTAAAAATACAAGTAAATTTAATAATAATACATTTAATAAACAAAATTTCACACAAAATAATAATAATAATTACAATAATAGATATACACGACACTTAAATTATAATAATCAACAAGGTAAAAATCAACATTATATTTCAAATAAAAATCAAAACGATAACTATATAAGTTCAGGTAAATAAACAACAACCATTTTGCCCTAGGTGTCGCAGTAACACACATCACATTCGACAATGTCAGGCTAGTCGTGATAAAATATTTTGTTTTAAATGCGGTATGAAGGATGTTAAAACACCAGATTGTCCTGTGTGCAATAAAGACAAAAATCCAAAAAACTAGTAAAGCAGAATTGTAGCAATTTTAATCAAAAAGATTGGGATAATTGGCTTCTTTTTATTAAAATTTTTTATTCTACGTATAAAGTATCTACAATTCTGCATTCAAAACCCTTAAATGATTCTAGGTCCTATGTAAATTTTAAAATTAATGATATTGAAGCCTGTGGTTTGCTTGATTCTGGTGCTGCAGTCACAATTATAGGTAATAATTCGCACCTTCATTTAATTGATTGCACTTTGCAACAGAACGACCACATTTCTATGGTAGCTGCTGGCGGTCAATCCCTAAGATGTATAGGCTATATGAATTTACCCATAACGTTTGAAGGACAATTTCATATCATTAAAGCTTATGTTGTTCCAGAGGTGGACACAGCTATTATATTAGGCATAGATTTCTGGCGTGCATTTAATATTTGTCCCAAATATATAAATAGTGTTACATTATCATCAGTTTCAATTGCTGAATTAAAACTTAACAGTACCGAGTTTATAAATTCGTATGATAATCTTAAAGACAAGCAGAAAGAAATAGCTGATAATATTATTGCTCAATTTAAGACAATATCTACTGAAGAAAAAGGTTTAGGACGTACTAGCTTAATTACGCATAGAATAGATACAGGTGATGCTCAACCGATTAAACAGCGTTATTACAGGATGTCTCCAGAAAAACAGCGTATTCTAATTGAGCAAGTCGATGAAATGCTGTCTCTAGATGTCATTGAGCCTTGTGAAAGTGCGTGGTCTTCTCCGGTTCTTCTCGTAAATAAGAAGGACGGGAAACCCAGATTTTGCCTAGACAGTAAGCTCAACGCAATAACGAAGCGTGATGCGTACAATTTGCCATACGTCTCAGAAATTTTAGATAGCCTTCGGGATGCTAAATATTTGTCGAGCGTAGATCTCTCGAAAGCTTTCTGTTAAATTCCAATCGAGACTGCAGACAGAGACAAGACTGCTTTTTACGTACCAGGCAGAGGCACGTTTAGATTCAAGACAACTCCTTTCGGTCTCACGAATGCTCCTGCTACTCAACAGCGTTTGGTAGATCGCTTATTTGGCGACAATGATTTTAAAACCTTCGCTTTTTTGGACGATATTATTATTATTAGCTCATCGTTTGAGGAACACGTGTCTCGTTTATTACGCGTTTTAGAAAAATTGAAGCAGGCAAACCTTACAGTAAATTTTGAAAAGTGTAAATTCTTTCGTAGCGAACTAAAATATTTAGGTTACGTGGTAGACGCGCATGGTTTACGCACGGACCCAGAAAAGGTACAAGCAATTTTAAATTTTCCTGTTCCTACTAACAAAAAGGAATTAAAACGTTTCCTGGGTACTGCGATCTGGTACCGTCGTTTCGTTCCAGATTTTAGTACCGTAGCTGGCCCTTTAAACAAGCTTACATCTAATAGTAAGAAGGCACCACCTTTTCAGTGGACGCCGGAGGCTGACGTGGCTTTTGCTGTATTAAAAGATTGCCTAGTTTCCGCACCAGTCCTATCTTGCCCGGTGTACACTAAGCCTTTTGAGGTCCACACAGATGCAAGTAATTATGGCATCGGTGCCATGCTTACACAGACTATAGACGGCAAGGAACACCTTATCGCCTATATGAGTAGATCTCTCACCAAGGCCGAGAAGAACTACAGCATCACAGAAAGAGAGACTCTCGCTGTGTTAGCTGCTCTCGAGCACTGGCGGTGTTATTTAGAAAATGGCCAGACATTTACCGTATACACTGATCATTCCGCGTTGAAGTGATTCCTTTCGTTGGACAATCCTACAGGTAGATTGGCACGTTGGGGAGTAAGATTATCATCATTTAATTTTGAAATTAAGCATCGACGAGGAGTCGACAATGTAATACCTGACGCTCTTTCACGTGCTGTCCCAGTCGCTGCTATATCTCTTTCAAACGCTGTAGATAACTCGAAGGATGATTGGTATATTAAAATTTATAACGGTTGTCTTAAAACACTTAGTAATTTTCCAAATTTTTTAATTAAAAATAACTCATTGTTTCGGCTTTCGAAAAACAAATCTCAGCTTACTTCAGAATTCGCTTGGAAGGAAGTAGTTCCCTTAAAATTTCGTGACCAAATTATTGCGGAAAACCATTCTACACCGACAGCGGGTCATTTAGGAATATTTAAAACGTACCATCGATTAGCATTGTCATATTACTGGCCTGACATGCATCAAAGCGTCGTAAATTTTTTTTCCTCTTGTTCCGTCTGTTTAACGTATAAGTCGCAAAATCACACTACATTGGGAGAAATGGGACGCCCTAAACAATGCTCACGTCCTCATCAAATGATCTCAATTGATTTTGTAGGCCCACTTCCAGTTTCTCGAAAACAAAATAGTTACATGCTCGTAGTTACCTGTTGTTTTTCAAAGTACTGTAACATTTTTCCACTACGCCGAGCCACAGCGGACGCAGTAGTTAATATTTTAGAAAATTCGATATTTTTAGTTTTTGGCATCCCTCAGACTATTTTCTTGGATAATGGAAGTCAATTTATTAGTTCTACAACTAAAGCACTATTTCAAAAATATAAAATTCCCAACGTATTTTTCACTCCTAGGTGACCTTTCACCTCAGATAACTTAGTCGAGCGTTACAACAAGACCATAGTCACGAGTCTTTCTACCTTTGTTGGTAACGACCATAGGACTTGGGACACCTATATACCTAAGATACAGTTCGCAATGAATAACTCCGTAAATGAAGCCACTGGCTATACACCATCTTTTCTTGTACACGGTAGGGAGTTAGTCTTATGCGGATCACACTACACTGATACGGATTTGGGTGACGAAGTTTTGTTTTTGCCACGTGATATTTACGCTGAGAACCTAGGTTGCTTATCGACGGTGTTTAATGATGTGCAGGCCTCGTTATGGAATGCACATGTAAAGAATACCTCACACTATAATTTACGTAGAAAACCAGCTGAATATAATGTTGGTGACGTAGTCTTTAAACGTACTTATATTTTGAGTGATAAAGACAAATTCTTTAGCAAGAAATTAGCGCCAAAGTATTTAAAGTGTAGGATAATTGAAAAGCGTTCACCTTTAGTTTATGTCCTAGAAGATATGTCTGGAAACAATATTGGTGTTTGGCATATCAAGGATTTAAAAATGTGTAATTTTAAATAAGTACCTAAATTTAAATAGACGTCAACCCCATAAATAACATCTTGTTTTTAGCAGAAGTCGTTAGCTTTATGATATAGCCGATGACTTGTTTTTTTGTTAGGATGCGTCAACTACTTATAAATGACTATCATTGTAGTTGTTGCTTAATTGTGCTTAAATGTTAGTAGGATAGATGAGTAATGCTAGAAACTATCTTTGGGTTTTATTTGAGGATAAAACCCTTTCCGAGACGAGGGGGGTAATGTAACGTTGTATTAATTGAAATATTTAAAATTGAATTTTTTACAAAATAATAACTTAAAATGGCTAGCGCCGTCTTAACGCTCTTTACAGCAGCATTTTAGGCCCGCAGACCGAATTATTCAAAACTGCCTTCATTTTACGATAATTACTCGTTTTGTGACTTGATCGTCATACACGATTCGCTGCGTCATAGCGGGACTTGAAGTCAAAGGAGACGCACGTTTGCGTATGATTATTTCAAATAAAGATTAACGATCCTTTCGAAACTACTTTTATTTTGAGTTTCGTAGATTTATTCGTAATAGTGTCTATTGTACCCCAGATTGGGTAAGTGGTATTTTAACAGGTATTGATTATAAAAAAAAAAAAAAATTATTTCATTATGTGATTTTAGTAGAATTAATATTTCATCCATTTTCATTACTTAGTTGCTATCATTGTTGTAGAACGTAGAAGTTTTCTGATTTTGCAACCTTACCGTTATTAAATTATTGCATCAGATTTAAAAAAATACATACCTTCATTATTTTTTAGGGCAAAATATTTTTTTTATAATTTTTAATTTATAATATAATATAATTTTGTTCACGGGTCTCTGTTTTTTTTTTATTTAATAACTTTGAGGGCACAGGGACTTACCCCGTGACAACTTTAACTTTTGGTCCATGTACCACTTGCACCACTCCGGTAGTTCCACTAGACGCCGCCATTCCTGTGGTTTCCAGGCGCACTTTCCACTTCTGTAGTTCTGTGAGGCCAGTTTTTCACATTTTCCATATCCACTCCTAGCCCGGTAACTCGTTGTTCCATAACATCGACATCTTTCCGAAGCTTAGTCACCGTGTCACTAACATCCTTTATAGCCAATAGCGCTTTTTTTTGAAGGTCCTTTTGTTGCTCTTGAGACTCCTGCAAAGCGCCAAGCTTTCGGTCTTGTGCCTCCTTAATTGCCCTTTGAGAATCTTGCAAAGCGCCGAGCTTGCGGTCTTGGGCATCTTGCAAAGCCTGAATTTACTCAATTATGCTTTTCAAATGAGGAGCCATTTGAGGGGCCGTAGAAACTACGGGCGTGGCAGGATGGACGTAGCTAGTCGACGGGGCCTGAGTGGGCGTGGCCTGGTGGGCGGAGCCAGTGGGCGTGGCCATGTCCAGAGTGGGCGGGGCCTGAGGGGCGTGGTCAGTGGGCGGGCCCCGGTGGGCGGAGCCAGTGGGCGTGGCTTCACCCGAAGTGGGTGGAGCCTGGGGAGCGTGGTCAGTGGGCGGAGCCTGGTGGGCGGGGCCAGCGGGTGGGGCCTGCCCCGCAGTGGGCGGAGCTCGGTCCCCAGTGGGTGTGGCCTCAGCAGCTCCACCTCCAACTCCTCTCTCGGAGTCAAGTGCAGCAGCTCGCTGCGCCCTTGTCCTGATATTCCCCTTGAAGTCCTCTCTCGGAGTCAATGGCATCTCCAAATCCCACTTCTGACACCAGTTGTTACGTGCTAGGGTTCGTTGGATTCGGAGAGAAAGACCTGGTGACTCTCTTGAAGACTTTATTCACAAACACTAGCTCACACAAATCACTAAGTCCAAACACTAAGCACTAGATCCAAATCACTGAGCACTATCACTGTCCTAGGTCGTAGCCGAGTCGTTAGTTCCGTATGATACATTTTCGGTAAATTTACTTCAAGACCCTCCAACAACGGTGGTTTAGTAAGCTGAACCTCGTGGGACGCCAAAAAAGAGCGTATAGCACACATCTCGCGGAAGGCTGGGCCCCAGCGTGTATACAGTCGCGGTATGTACTGGTTTGTGACTGAAAACTTGTTGGTGTCGCTTAGCACACACGGCGGCTTGAAGTCTGCTGGTGGCACCACCTTGCAGATCCCGAATTGGGACGCGATCGGCATCACCTTCTCAAAGTAGCTTATTGGATCGGTAAACTCTGCTTCTGTGGGATAGAACACGGGCGCGTCTACTAATTTCGCCGGATCTACCCTGGTTTTCTTCCTTTTGCTTTCTGGTGATATATTTCCTATAACGGAAGAACTACGTTTAGTTTTACGAGCTGGTCTAACTTGTGATATATTTCCTCCAACAGAATAAATACGCCTAGTTCTACGGGTTGGTTCATGTTCATTCATTGATTCTGCTATTTTTTCTGCAAATGAGACTTTCTTTCTTTCTTTTTCACCGGGCGCATTATTTGAAATTTGTGCTGCATTCATCACTTCTTTGAGATGTAATAATTTTACATCATTATAGGAGCAATCGTTCTTTGGTGTTGAAGTAGTTTTCGTAGTGCTGCCTCTCGTTACTGGACATTTTTCAATTTTCTTCTTCAGCAGGAGTTTGATTTCAGTATTATCTGTTGTACTCTCTGAGGTCCATCTTTCTATTCCATATTTAGTTCTATAATATAACCCGCTGTTAGATGCTGCAGTAACAGCATTATTTTCTTCCTCTGTAGATTGTCTTGGTGGTTCAGTTGGTGTTTGTTCTGCAGTAACAGCATTATTTTCTTTCTCTGTAGATTATCTTGGTGGTACAGTTGGTGTTTCTTCTGCAGTAACGGCATTATTTTCTTCCTCTGTAGATTGTCTTGGTGGTTCAGTTGGTGTTTCTTCTTTTTTCTCCTTCGGTGATACTTGTTGGGATTTCTTTTTAAGGTAAGTGAGTGCTTGCTCATCATCTAGTTCATCCACAGGTGACTCTGATAATTCGATTATCCGCTTAATTGTAACAATCTTTTGCTTAGCTTCAATTTTCTTCTTAAAGTTACAGTCTTTTTGAGCACAGGAGATAGCTTTTTAATTAATCTTCCAGACCTCGTCTTGGACGGTGATGAAACATAAGAAGAGAACTCAGGTGGTTTGTCACGTTCTTCACGTTTAGCAGGAGATCTAGCCCCATTTTCTATGGGTTTGATTGCTCTATGAAGAGGTGGTTTTCTTTTTAAATCATTTGTAGTAATCTTCAGTCTTTCAACTAATACTATGGGTTGTAGATTGCTGAATGACGCTATATCTAAAAGCTTTTTGGCACCATTGTCATTATAAAAGATTTGAGCTCCAGTCTCGACTCTTCTCTCCAAGGATGTGCTGGGGTTGGACGACGGAATGTCAGCACCTTGAGCATGGACTTGCTTCCTTTTCATTGTTTTAAGCCCCTTCATAAGCCGCTTATTTAGACTACAAAAACAGATACCGTAGCGGTACGAAATTTAATAATTCACTCTTACAAATTACAAAAAATGCGCCCGGTGAAAAAGAAAGGAAGAAAGTCTCATTTGCAGAAAAAATAGCAGAATCAATGAATAAACATGAACCAGCCCGTAGAACTAGGCGTATTTATTCTGTTGAAGGAAATATATCACAAGTTAGATCAGCTCGTAAAACTAAACGTAGTTCTTCCGTTATAGGAAATATATAGTATAGAAAACAATGCTATAGAAAATAATGCTGTTACTGCAGCATCTAACAGCGGGTTATATTATAGAACTAAATATGGAATAGAAAGATGGACCTCAGAGAGTACAACAGATAATACTGAAATCAAACTCCTGCTGAAGAAGAAAATTGAAAAATGTCCAGTAACGAGAGGCAGCACTACGAAAACTACTTCCACACCAAAGAACGATTGCTCCTATGATGATGTAAAATTATTACATCTCAAAGAAGTGATGAATGCAGCACAAATTTCAAATAATGCGCCCGGTGAAAAAGAAAGAAAGAAAGTCTCATTTGCAGAAAAAATAGCAGAATCAATGAATGAACATGAACCAACCCGTAGAACTAGGCGTATTTATTCTGTTGAAGGAAATATATCACAAGTTAGATCAGCTCGTAAAACTAAACGTAGTTCTTCCGTTATAGGAAATATATCACCAGAAAGCAAAAGGAAGAAAACCAGGGTAGATCCGGCGAAATTAGTAGACGCGCCCGTGTTCTATCCCACAGAAGCAGAGTTTACCGATCCAATAAGCTACTTTGAGAAGGTGATGCCGATCGCGTCCCAATTCGGGATATGCAAGGTGGTGCCACCAGCAGACTTCAAGCCGCCGTGTGTGCTAAGCGACACCAACAAGTTTTCAGTCACAAACCAGTACATACCGCGACTGTATACACGGTGGGGCCCAGCCTTCCGCGAGATGTGCGCTATACGCTCTTTTTTGGCGTCCCACGAGGTTCAGCTTACTAAACCACCGTTGTTGGAGGGTCTTGAAGTAAATTTACCGAAAATGTATCATACGGAACTAACGACTCGGCTACGACCTAGGACAGTGATAGTGCTCAGTGATTTGGATCTAGTGCTTAGTGTTTGGACTTAGTGATTTGTGTGAGCTAGTGTTTGTGAATAAAGTCTTCAAGAGAGTCACCAGGTCTTTCTCTCCGAATCCAACGAACCCTAGCACGCAACAACTGGTGTCAGAAGTGGGATTTGGAGATGCCATTGACTCCGAGAGAGGACTTCAAGGGGAGTATCAGGACAAGGGCGCAGCGAGCTGCTGCCATTGACTCCGAGAGAGGAGTTGGAGGTGGAGCTGCGGAGGCCACACCCACTGGGGACCGAGCTCCGCCCACTGCGGGGCAGGCCCCACCCGCTGGCCCCGCCCACCAGGCTCCGCTCACTGACCACGCCCCCCAGGCTCCACCCACTTCGGGTGAAGCCTTGTGATATATTTCCTTCAACAGAATAAATACGCCTAGTTCTACGGGCTGGTTCATGTTCATTCATTGATTCTGCTATTTTTTCTGCAAATGAGACTTTCTTCCTTTCTTTTTCACCGGGCGCATATTTTGTAATTTGTAAGAGTGAATTATTAAATTTCGTACCGCTACGGTATCTGTTTTTGTAGACTAAATAAGCGGCTTATGAAGGGGCTTAAAACAATGAAAAGGAAGCAAGTCCATGCTCAAGGTGCTGACATTCCGTCGTCCAACCCCAGCACATCCTTGGAGAGAAGAGTCGAGACTGGAGCTCAAATTTTTTATAATGACAATGGCGCTAAAAAGCTTTTAGATATAGCGTCATTCAGCAATCTACAACCCATAGTATTAGTTGAAAGACTGAAGATTACTACAAATGATTTAAAAAGAGAACCACCTCTTCATAGAGCAATCAAACCCATAGAAAATGGGGCTAGATCTCCTGCTAAATGTGAAGAACGTGACAAACCACCTGAGTTCTCTTCTTCTGTTTCATCACCGTCCAAGACGAGGTCTGGAAGATTAATTAAAAAGCTATCTCCTGTGCTCAAAAAGACTGTAACATTTAAGAAGAAAATTGAAGCTAAGCAAAATATTGTTACAACTAAGCGGATAATCAAATTATCAGAGTCACCTATGGATGAACTAGATGATGAGCAAGCACTCACTTACCTTAAAAAGAAATCCCAACAAGTATCACCGAAGGAGAAAAAGGAAGAAACACCAACTGAACCACCAAGACAATCTACAGAGGAAGAAAATAATGCTGTTACTGCAGAAGAAACACCAACTGAACCACCAAGATAATCTACAGAGGAAGAAAATAATGCTGTTACTGCAGAACAAACACCAACTAAACCACCAAGACAATCTACAGAGGAAGAAAATAATGCTGTTACTGCAGAAGAAACACCAACTGAACCACCAAGATAATCTACAGACGAAGAAAATAATGCTGTTACTGCAGAACAAACACCAACTGAACCACCAAGACAATCTACAGAGGAAGAAAATAATGCTGTTACTGCAGCATCTAACAGCGGGTTATATTATAGAACTAAATATGGAATAGAAAGATGGACCTCAGAGAGTACAACAGATAATACTGAAATCAAACTCCTGCTGAAGAAGAAAATTGAAAAAAGTCCAGTATCCAGATTTCAGGTCCAGGGTCGAGAACCATTTCATGCCACTCAAGGTATCCAGAGTGTCGTCGATTCGAGGTAATGGATAGCTGTCCTTCTTAGTGACATCATTGAGACGCCTGTAGTCCACACAAAATCTTGTGCTGCCATCTTTCTTCTTCACCAACACAACAGGTGAGCACCACGGACTTGCAGACGGTTCAATAATCTTATGCCTTCTCATGTCCTCCAAAAGGCCTTCAACTTCTTTTTCCTTTGCAATGGGTATCCGTCTTGCTCATTTACGAATTGGGTTCTCGCTTCCGGTATCTATCCTGTGCTGAACCATCGACGTTTTTCCAAGGTCGCCTTCCTGACTGGAGAAGATATTCGCGTGGCGTTGTAAAAACTTCTTAGCTTTCATGCTCTGCGAATAAGTCAGATTACTCTTGCAGTCGTCGAGTAGCTCAGTCACTAATCCGTAGTTGCTGCTTGCATGGGAGACAACAGTTATTGGGGCTTCCTCCGCGTCAGCCAGTACCCGCCTCTTAGTCCTGGCTGAAGCTCCCTGCTTCTTCAGCTCCTCTATTTGTTCAATCCGTTCCTCGAGTCTTTTTATTCTTGCCATCTGTGTCTCCTTCTGCGGGCAGTTGAGCTGAAGATGGCCCCTATTCCCGCACTTATAGCACATGGCTTCAAATATTTTCCTTGCATTTTCCTTGCCTTTACTTCGGAGACCTTGCGGATCTTATGGGTCTGCTGTATCTCATGGCGAACAGCCTCGACCTTCAAAGCATGCGCCAACGCTTCCTTTAGCGAGGTGTGGTGACGTAGCCTCACTGCGGCTCTGACCTCCAGATCCCTGATTCCGTCGACAAATGCTTGCACAATATTCGTGTCGACCATCTTGGAATCGGCTCCTGGGTGTGCTTTCTTGACCAGTTTTTCAATTTCCAACGCCCATTGTTGTAGCCCCTCTCCTGAGCGTTGGACTCTGTCACGAAGTTGAGCACGGAACACGTGCTCCAGGTGTCGCTCCCCGTATCTGGATTCAAGGGCCTCCATCAGGTCTTTGAACCCGTTTCCCGTATGTGCTTCTAGGACCGACAAAGCTTGCCCTCTGAGCGCAACAGTAAGAGCGGTCAGGCATTGTTCGTCAGTCCATCCGTTGGCAGAAGCAACCGTCTGGAATTGCTGACGATAAGCGTTCCAAGAAGTAGTACCGTCGTATGGTGGCACTTTAACTCTTGGTCCATGTACCACTTGCACCACTCCGGTAGTTCCACTAGACGGCGCCATTCCTGTGGTTTCCAGGCGCACTTTCCACTTCTGTAGTTCTGTGAGGCCAGTTTTCACATTTTCCATATCCACTCCTAGCCCGGTAACTCGTTGTTCCATAACATCGACATCTTTCCGAAGCTTAGTCACCGTGTCACTAACATCCTTTATAGCCAATAGCGCTTTTTCTTGAAGGTCCTTTTGTTGCTCTTGAGACTCCTGCAAAGCGCCGAGCTTGCGGTCTTGTGACTCCATCATTGCCCTTTGAGAATCTAGCATAGCGCCGAGCTTGCGGTCTTGTGCCTCCATCATTGCCCTTTAAGAATCTTGCAAAGCGCCGAGCTTGCGGTCTTGGGCATCTTGCAAAGCCTGAATTAATTCAATTATGCTTTCCAATTGAGGAGCCATTTGAGGGGCCGTAGAAACTACGGGCGTGGCAGGATGGACGTAGCTAGTCGACGGGGCCTGAGTGGGCGTGGCCTGGTGGGCGGAGCCAGTGGGCATGGCCATGTCCAGAGTGGGCGGGGCCTGAGGGGCGTGGTCAGTGGGCGGGCCCCGGTGGGCGGAGCCAGTGGGCGTGGCTTCACCCGAAGTGGGTGGAGCCTGGGGGGCATGGTCAGTGAGCGGAGCCTGGTGGGCGGGGCCAGCGGGTGGGGCCTGCCCCGCAGTGGGCGGAGCTCGGTCCCCAGTGGGTGTGGCCTCCGCAGCTCCACCTCCAACTCCTCTCTCGGAGTCAATGGCAGCAGCTCGCTGCGCCCTTGTCCTGATACTCCCCTTGAAGTCCTCTCTCGGAGTCAATGGCGTCTCCAAATCCCACTTCTGACACCAGTTGTTACGTGCTAGGGTTCGTTGGATTCGGAGAGAAAGACCTGGTGACTCTCTTGAAGACTTTATTCACAAACACTAGCTCACACAAATCACTAAGTCCAAACACTAAGCACTAGATCCAAATCACTGAGCACTATCACTGTCCTAGGTCGTAGCCGAGTCGTTAGTTCCGTATGATACATTTTCGGTAAATTTACTTCAAGACCCTCCAACAACGGTGGTTTAGTAAGCTGAACCTCGTGGGACGCCAAAAAAGAGCGTATAGCGCACATCTCGCGGAAGGCTGGGCCCCACCGTGTATACAGTCGCGGTATGTACTGGTTTGTGACTGAAAACTTGTTGGTGTCGCTTAGCACACACGGCGGCTTGAAGTCTGCTGGTGGCACCACCTTGCATATCCCGAATTGGGACGCGATCGGCATCACCTTCTCAAAGTAGCTTATTGGATCGGTAAACTCTGCTTCTGTGGGATAGAACACGGGCGCGTCTACTAATTTCGCCGGATCTACCCTGGTTTTCTTCCTTTTGCTTTCTGGTGATATATTTCCTATAACGGAAGAACTACGTTTAGTTTTACGAGCTGATCTAACTTGTGATATATTTCCTTCAACAGAATAAATACGCCTAGTTATAGGAAATATATCACCAGAAAGCAAAAGGAAGAAAACCAGGGTAGATCCGGCGAAATTAGTAGACGCGCCCGTGTTCTATCCCACAGAAGCAGAGTTTACCGATCCAATAAGCTACTTTGAGAAGGTGATGCCGATCGCGTCCCAATTCGGGATCTGCAAGGTGGTGCCACCAGCAGACTTCAAGCCGCCGTGTGTGCTAAGCGACACCAACAAGTTTTCAGTCACAAACCAGTACATACCGCGACTGTATACACGCTGGGGCCCAGCCTTCCGCGAGATGTGCGCTATACGCTCTTTTTTGGCGTCCCACGAGGTTCAGCTTACTAAACCACCGTTGTTGGAGGGTCTTGAAGTAAATTTACCGAAAATGTATCATACGGAACTAACGACTCGGCTACGACCTAGGACAGTGATAGTGCTCAGTGATTTGGATCTAGTGCTTAGTGTTTGGACTTAGTGATTTGTGTGAGCTAGTGTTTGTGAATAGTCTTCAAGAGAGTCACCAGGTCTTTCTCTCCGAATCCAACGAACCCTAGCACGTAACAACTGGTGTCAGAAGTGGGATTTGGAGACGCCATTGACTCCGAGAGAGGACTTCAAGGGGAGTATCAGGACAAGGGCGCAGCGAGCTGCTGCCATTGACTCCGAGAGAGGAGTTGGAGGTGGAGCTGCGGAGGCCACACCCACTGGGGACCAAGCTCCGCCCACTGCGGGGCAGGCCCCACCCGCTGGCCCCGCCCACCAGGCTCCGTCCACTGACCACGCCCCCCAGGCTCCACCCACTTCGGGTGAAGCCACGCCCACTGGCTCCGCCCACCGGGGCCCGCCCACTGACCACGCCCCTCAGGCCCCGCCCACTCTGGACATGGCCACGCCCACTGGCTCCGCCCACCAGGCCACGCCCACTCAGGCCCCGTCGACTAGCTACGTCCATCCTGCCACGCCCGTAGTTTCTACGGCCCCTCAAATGGCTCCTCAATTGGAAAGCATAATTGAATTAATTCAGGCTTTGCAAGATGCCCAAGACCGCAAGCTCGGCGCTTTGCAAGATTCTTAAAGGGCAATGATGGAGGCACAAGACCGCAAGCTCGGCGCTATGCTAGATTCTCAAAGGGCAATGATGGAGTCACAAGACCGCAAGCTCGGCGCTTTGCAGGAGTCTCAAGAGCAACAAAAGGACCTTCAAGAAAAAGCGCTATTGGCTATAAAGGATGTTAGTGACACGGTGACTAAGCTTCGGAAAGATGTCGATGTTATGGAACAACGAGTTACCGGGCTAGGAGTGGATATGGAAAATGTGAAAACTGGCCTCACAGAACTACAGAAGTGGAAAGTGCGCCTGGAAACCACAGGAATGGCGCCGTCTAGTGGAACTACCGGAGTGGTGCAAGTGGTACATGGACCAAGAGTTAAAGTGCCACCATACGACGGTACTACTTCTTGGAACGCTTATCGTCAGCAATTCCAGACGGTTGCTTCTGCCAACGGATGGACTGACGAACAATGCCTGACCGCTCTTACTGTTGCGCTCAGAGGGCAAGCTTTGTCGGTCCTAGAAGCACATACGGGAAACGGGTTCAAAGACCTGATGGAGGCCCTTGAATCCAGATACGGGGAGCGACACCTGGAGCACGTGTTCCGTGCTCAACTTCGTGACAGAGTCCAACGCTCAGGAGAGGGGCTACAACAATGGGCGTTGGAAATTGAAAAACTGGTCAAGAAAGCACACCCAGGAGCCGATTCCAAGATGGTCGACACGAATATTGTGCAAGCATTTGTCGACGGAATCAGGGATCTGGAGGTCAGAGCCGCAGTGAGGCTACGTCACCACACCTCGCTAAAGGAAGCGTTGGCGCATGCTTTGAAGGTCGAGGCTGTTCGCCATGAGATACAGCAGACCCATAAGATCCGCAAGGTCTCCGAAGTAAAGGCAAGGAAAATGCAAGGAAAATATTTGAAGCCATGTGCTATAAGTGCGGGAATAGGGGCCATCTTCAGCTCAACTGCCCGCAGAAGGAGACACAGATGGCAAGAATAAAAAGACTCGAGGAACGGATTGAACAAATAGAGGAGCTGAAGAAGCAGGGAGCTTCAGCCAGGACTAAGAGGCGGGTACTGGCTGACGCGGAGGAAGCCCCAATAACTGTTGTCTCCCATGCAAGCAGCAACTACGGATTAGTGACTGAGCTACTCGACGACTGCAAGAGTAATCTGACTTATTCGCAGAGCATGAAAGCTAAGAAGTTTTTACAACGCCACGCGAATATCTTCTCCAGTCAGGAAGGCGACCTTGGAAAAACGTCGATGGTTCAGCACAGGATAGATACCGGAAGCGAGAACCCAATTCGTAAATGAGCAAGACGGATACCCATTGCAAAGGAAAAAGAAGTTGAAGGCCTTTTGGAGGACATGAGAAGGCATAAGATTATTGAACCGTCTGCAAGTCCGTGGTGCTCACCTGTTGTGTTGGTGAAGAAGAAAGATGGCAGCACAAGATTTTGTGTGGACTACAGGCGTCTCAATGATGTCACTAAGAAGGACAGCTATCCATTACCTCGAATCGACGACACTCTGGATACCTTGAGTGGCATGAAATGGTTCTCGACCCTGGACCTGAAATCTGGATACTGGACTTTTTTCAATTTTCTTCTTCAGCAGGAGTTTGATTTCAGTATTATCTGTTGTACTCTCTGAGGTCCATCTTTCTATTCCATATTTAGTTCTATAATATAACCCGCTGTTAGATGCTGCAGTAACAGCATTATTTTCTTCCTCTGTAGATTGTCTTGGTGGTTCAGTTGGTGTTTGTTCTGCAGTAACAGCATTATTTTCTTCCTCTGTAGGTTGTCTTGGTGGTTCAGTTGGTGTTTGTTCTGCAGTAACAGCATTATTTTCTTCCTCTGTAGATTATCTTGGTGGTTCAGTTGGTGTTTCTTCTGCAGTAACAGCATTATTTTCTTCCTCTGTAGATTGTCTTGGTGGTTCAGTTGGTGTTTCTGGCGTGGCATGACGTCGTACTGCATACGCATCATAAAAAGTCTGCCCGTGTCTCTCGCGCGCGGTCTATCTTATGAGCGTGAAGGGGACAGTTATTGTTTTCTTATGCTACTGTTTATAAATACAGCGTGATGTTACAAGTCGGTAACGTGTGATCGGCGAGCGGCCAGCGTTCGGAACCGTACGATAATTATTATTGTACACATACGATAATTTTGTGCGTACGTACGATGTACGATAGCATATTATTATCGTACGCAGATTATACGATAATTTTTATCATGATGCAAACATATTATATTTTTAAACATACTGTATAGTGAAATTGCATAAGTGACAGCACTGTGAACGTGCCAGCTTTAGTTAACTGATATATACATTTACTTCGTGCTCCCATTACCTAATACGTCCAGATAATAGCTAACAAGCGCTTTAGTTTGTACTATATGACTCCGTTGCGCCAAAATTCGTTTACGCGAGGGAACCGCACATTTTTCCGGGATAAAAACCTATGTCCTTTCCCGCGACTCAAAGTATCTCCATGCCCAGCAAAATCGGTTCAGCGGTTTGAGCGTGAAGAGGTAACAGACAGACAAACAGACAGACAGACACACTTTAGCATTCATAATATTATCTTATAATTTGTAGTTTACAATATTTGCTCCTAAGAGCGTCCGTGGCCTAGTGGGTAGATCTCTGGTTCACACTCGAGAAGTTGCATGTTCAATCCTCGGTGGAGGTGTGTGTAAGACATTTTAAGATACAAAATATACTCGTACGGTGAAGGAAAACATCGTGAGGAAACCCGCTCATGGATGGTCCCAGACGTATTGAGCTTTTCAGTCCTAGGACTATGTTGCGGGAATGCCGTAGGTATAATTTGCTTGTGCAACCACTTAAAAAATCATGTCTACAGTATTTAAAGAGTGGTTACTTCGCCCTGAGAATAATGTATGATTTATATCTTCCATAATGGATGCAAAGCCCATGTTTTGTTTTGAGTATGGAACGCTTCGATCGTTGAAGAATGTTACGAATTTTAAAAATAAATACAAAATACTTTTATTACAGCAACAACTCTGCGACATTGTATAGTAGCATTTATGAAAAAAGATGTCTTAAATCATGCATAATATAAAACATATTATATTATATTATTGGTGTACTTAATAATACATTATATACAATATCGATAACACACACAAACTGTTATCTATAAAATATGTACTTATCTATCTGTCTGTATCTTTCAATAGTTTAATATATTAGAATGTATTTATTATAGTTACCCGCACAATATATTATACTGTCTACTACTTAAGAGCCCGGGTTACCCTCGAAATTCTCATACATACGTAATACCAAAATCATTTTGTCATACGAAAGTATTTTACATGTTTGAGTTATTTTTCAGCTTAAAATAGTAATTACCTAGGTTCCTGAACAAAAATTTACTTCAAAATATTTAAACACAAAAAAATATTTTTTAGAGTTGAAATATTTTGTAGTAAATTTAATATTTAAGTATATGTTTTTTAGTGTTTTACTCTATTTTTTAGTGTTTAAATATTTAGTAGTAAATTTAGTAAAAAAAATTTATACACAAAAAAATTTTTTTTAGTGTTTAAATATTTTGAAGTTAATTTTTGTTCAGGAACCCAGGTAATTACTATTTTAAGCTGAAAAATAACTCAAACATGTTAAATATTTTCGTATGAGAAAATGATTTTGGTATTACATATGTATGAGAATTTCGAGGGTAACCCGGGCTCTTAATATATTGTTATGTTATAATATTGCTTCCGTCTGTTGCAGAAAATAAGGGGTCCACGGAAGATTAGGGACGACCTTGAATGTCGTCTTATCCTGCAGAGTGGCCTCCTTTTCTGTTCACTTAGGTGTTACACTGCCGCGCTAATGTGCTAATACAATTGGTTTTTCAATGTTTATCTTCATTAGTCTTTGGTGTATGTTTTAGCTGTAGCGTCAAATAGATTTTTTTTTTCGATTGTTTACATAATATGTTGGGTCATGTGTATGTGTAACATTTTAAGGTGGCAGAATAAAGTTCATTTTATTTTTATTTATTTTTAATAGGCCCTAGGCAGTAAATTATGTGTCTAAAATGATTTTGTAAGTCATACTGTTATTACTAAACAATGGCGTCATCAGCACATAACATTCGATATTCAAACCGTATTTCACTCGTCATTTTAACCGGGTTCCGGGTATTCGTCAAAAGGACCTAATTGAACGAGCTGAGTGACCGCCTGATTGCAAGCGTTTACCCGACAATATTTTTGTAACAAAAATTTAATTTGTAAGTACTATTGAGGAAATTGATACTAAGACTAATAGAAGCGAAGAAATGGTGGAAAATGTGGAAAAAAAGAGGAAAATTATTTGAAAAGGCTAACTTGAACGTGTTAATCTTAGGAAGTACTGGTCCGATTTGAAAAATTCTTTCAGTGTTAGATAGCCCATTTATTGAGGAAGGCTATATGCTATATTTTATCACGCTAAGACTAATAGGAGAATGTGGAAAAATGGGGGAAATTATTTGAAAGGGCTTATCTCATGAACTACTGGAGCAATTTTATGTTATTTGGCACAGATAAAAAGTAGACCACGTGAAGGATCATAGGCTATCGATTTTAATTATTTTTTCAGTAGCTATAATATATTTTATACCCGTGCGACGCCGGGGCGGGTCGCTAGTTTATTTTCTCAAATGATGCTTGTCTAAGTACTTTTTTTTTGTGAGGGTAGGCGTAGCGTCAACATCTAATCTAGAATCGGAATTTAAATTTATAATTAAAAATACTTACAGTGCCTAAAACAGTTAATGTGTCACACTAAGTAATAGATTCAACCCTCCTGTGCTCACCTCACTATAAATTTCGCACCAGTTCAATTTTTTTTTTTAACACTTTCATCTAACAAGTACTAACTACAATGGATGTGTCGACACAACTGGCTGCCAACATGGAAGACCTCACTAAACTGTTCCAAACGCGCATGGATTCCTACGAGCAACGACTCCACCAAGCAGCTTCTACACCATCCCATCCAGATTTGTCCAGTTTGAGCTGTGAGTTCCAAGATTTTAAGAACTTTGTTTGGCAAACGCTCTCCAAATTAAAAACACAAATTCATCTTCTCACTCTGGGACTTGACCGGCATGAGACTTTCCTCCGTAGAAAGATTTTATTATTCCATGGGATTCCTGAAAACAATAATGAAAATTTATTTAATGTTATTACTGACATAATAAAGGAGCAATTGAAGGTATCTGAATTCACCTCTGATGATATCCAGTCTTGTCACCGCCTTGGTACTCCAAAAGTGAAAGCCCGTACAGTCTTGGTGCGCTTCAAAGATGTTGTTCAACGTCGTGCAGTCTGGGATGCTAAGACCGAGCTCAAGAGCAGCGGAATAGTTATCTCGGAGTTCTTAACAAAACCTAGACATGTTGTGTTTATGGCTGCGCGACAGCATTTTGGAGTACGCAGCTGCTGGTCCACCGAGGGAAAAATAGCAGTAATTTTGCCTGACAAGTCTCGGCGGAAGATTGAGTGCATGGAGGAGCTCAAGTCACTAATGGCCACTTTCCCCGGCGCTGCTAAAGATACGAAGGCAGCCTCTGCCTTGCCATTAAGTAAAACTGGTGACCCAAGGCAGAGTAATTTGGAGTCCAAGCTTCCCGGTGTAGCTGCATCTTCGCGCCGTACTAGAAGAACCTAAGTCGGTGCGCAGACGCATTGCAGTCGACAACTCGGTATATGCACTCATATAAATTAGTTCTCGTATCTTTTTGTTTGTTCCTCTGTGACGTAATATGTAGTTATCTTCTTTCTTGTCATTTTAAGGTAGTATAGGCTTTTTTCTGTATTCTTTCATGTAGTTTAATAAGTTATGCATGACCCGCTTTTTTCTTAAATGACATTTACTGACATTTGTCAGCTGTCACTTGTCAGTTTAAAGAGTAGAAAAGTCTTTTTTTTTTTCTCGTATAGGAAAGGCGTAGGAAAGCCGAGCAATGCTTTATTATAATATTTACTTTACGCTTAATATTGTTGTATATATTATAGTTATTGATGCTTCTAATACTTGGCTAGTTAATTGCTTTTTTATTATTTGTTTTCGTAATGCTTTTTACATAATATTATCAGCACTTATTCACTTAACGGCGAATATTGTAAAGCCTAATACTCTGCTCTTATATTGTTTGTACAATCTTTGTAATTTATTTATAATTGTTTTTGCTCGTTAAATCATTGTGCTTATTTTTATGCTACTGGTGTTATATTATGTGTGCTAATTTCTTCTCTCAGTACTATGGTGAGCAAGGATGGGTTTTATTAATATAGAAATAACATAATATTTGTTACTTAGTCGAATCTTGCATAATATATTTAATTAAGTAAGTACATAACATTAGGTATAGTAATTTATACTTTTGAGTATTATATTATTATAATATTTTATTTGATTAATAGTTTATTATATTGGTAGTTTATGGATTCATTTGATTATGGTAATGGTAGTCATGATGACTTCGTTTCATGCTCTTCGTCGGACAGTTTCCTCAGTATTGATAGTGGTGATGGGGGATCGGTCACGTTTTCTACTCATGAACAAATAATTAGTTCCTTTTCCCGCTTTCCGAAAAACTTTAACGTTGTCCATATAAATGCTCAGAGCATACCACGCCACTACCCTGATATGACTGAAATGTTTAGCAATTCCCCGGTAGATGCTATTCTGGTGTCAGAGTCGTGGCTCAAGCCCTCATTATCGTCAACCGCCTACGCTCTCCCGGGTTATAAGTTAATCAGAAATGATCGCGTGGGCAAAAGTGGTGGTGGAGTGGCTATGTATTTGCGTGGTGATATTGACAGCAAGTTGATTACTGCTTCACCTAGCCGATAAGTGTATCGGCTAGGTGAAGCAGTAATCAACTATACTCAATAGAGCCAGTGGGCTCTATTGAGTAATATACTCAATAGAGCCAGTGGGCTCTATTGAGTATATGTGTGTTGAAGTAATATACTCAATAGAGCCAGTGGGCTCTATTGAGTATATGTGTGTTGAAGTCACCTTGCATCACAAGAGTGTCCTGCTTTGTGTGGCCTATATTCCATCAATGCGAATTGATTACTTTACCAGTTTAGAATCGCTTTTAGCCACACACAGCCCAAATTATGACTACACATTAATTGCAGGTGACTTCAACACATGTCTCTTGAAACAAGATTCGCGTGCCTCAAAACTCCGTACCTTACTTTCCTCCCTTAACCTTTGCATTCTCCCTCTTTTGGCAACTCATCATGCTCCAAATTGTGCCCCTTCCCTCCTAGATCTCCTAATTACGTCGTCCCCTGATCTCGTTGCATTCCATGGCCAGATTCCCTCCAATATTTCCTACCATGACCTAGTTTTCCTTTCTTTTAAAATCAATCCTCCCCGTCGAAAACCAAAATTCCTTTACCTTCGTAGTTATAGGGCAATGAATTTGGAGGCTCTTAAGCATGACATCTCTAATACGGACTGGTCTTATCTCTACTCGGCCACGAATATTGATTTAAAGGTATCGTTGCTAACTGATAACCTGACCAAAATATTTAACATCCACGCTCCGCTCAAAAGAGTTAAGATAAAGCATGCGCCGGCTCCTTGGTTGTCACAAGATATTGTTTCAATGATGGCTAAGCGAAACCGAGCTTTGTGCCGTTATAGAAAACGACCAACGGAAGCAAACTTGGAAAGGTATTAAGTCCCTGCGAAATCATTGCAGTCGTCTGTGTAGGGATGCCAAAAGACGCCACATTCACTCCACTATCAGCCATAGTAACTCCTCCCAACTCTGGAAGTTTCTTTCTACGATTGGGATAGGAAAGTCTTCTGTTTCACCCACTAATGTTAAAGATTTAAATGCGCTTAACGCTATTTTTACCAGCCCACCAACTTCGGTCGACCCAGCTACCAAAGCACGCACGATTTCCCATCTCTCCTCGATTCCTCTACCTTCCTATACTCCATTTTTGTTTAAACCAGTCACCGAGGACGACGTTATGAAACATATTAGAGCAATTACGTCTACTGCTGTGGGCGATGATGATCTTAGTCCACGTATGATTTCCCTTGCACTTCCTGAACTCTTGCCAATTCTTACTCACATTTTCAATTATTCTTTGTCAACGAGTTCCTTCCCTTCAGCATGGAAACGTGCAAATGTCATTCCTTTACCAAAAACCTCCAATCCTTCTTCCTTATCTCAATACAGACCTATCTCCATACTACCCTATCTCTCCAAAGTCCTGGAACACATCGTCCACAAGCAGCTCTCCTTCTTCCTATCCAGCAACAAATTGCTTTCTCCCCTCCAATCCGGATTTCGCCCTGGCCATAGCACTGTCACTGCTCTGCTAAAAGTCACAGATGATCTGCGTCTAGCTATGGAGGAAAAATGTGTTTCCATTCTGGTTCTTCTTGACTTTAGTAGTGCTTTCAACTCAGTAGACTTTGACATCTTCCTTTCCATCCTTCGTTCCCTTAACGTGTTCTCCTCAGTTGTAGAATGGTTTGACTCATATCTTCGGGGACGCACGCAGCGGGTTCGATCTGATGAGGTTACCTCGGACTGGTGTGATCTCGATGCGGCGGGGGTCCCACAAGGTGGCGTTCTCTCTCCTCTTTTATTCTCAATTTTTATTAACACAGTAACCTTAGTCATTTTGCTATGTAACTTCCATCTCTATGCAGACGACTTGCAGATTTATCGTCAATCGCACATTGAAAGCATTAGTGCCGCAGTCAGCGACGTTAATGCTGATCTACAGCGGATTGCAGATTGGGCTAACTCTTTTGGTCTATTGGTGAATCCCAAAAAGTCACAAGCCATTATCATCGGTAGCAAGTATATGACTCAGCGCTTGCACAATGTCCCCAAGGTCATGTTTAATGGTACTCCGATTGATTACACGAACGCAGTGACAAATCTTGGCATAATTATAGATAATAATTTGTCCTGGAATGCTCAGGTCAATGACATCAGCAAAAAGATGTATCATTCACTACACAAGCTTAAGACCCTTCAAAATTTCCTGCCCTTGAATACGAAAATCCTTCTAGTTCAAACCCTTATTTTCCCTATCCTAGATTACGCGGACTCCTGCTACTTGGACGTTACTGAAGAGCTGTTATCAAAACTGGAACGGTTGCAGAATCTCTGCATCCGTTTCGTGTTTGGGCTAAAAAAGTACGACCATGTATCAGCGTTCCGATCGAAATTAAAGTGGCTCCCGATCCGGCTCCGGCGTAATTCCCATATCCTCTCTCTCCTTTACAAAATCCTTTACAATCCCATATCTCCATCTTACCTTCTAGATCGCTTCAATTTTGCTCGACCTCTTGACATGCCGTGCAGATCTAACGTGAGGACAAATCTATCCCTCCCCTCCCATCGCTCCAACTTCTTCTCCTATTCCTTTACCGTTCATGCAGTTAGACTATGGAATTCCCTTCCCCACACCATTCGTGACAGCCCTTCCTTTCCTGTCTTTAAGAAGCGACTAAAAGAGCACTACCTCAACAATGAATCCTAAAGCTCTTATTAAATATACATATAGTATGTATTTGTTTATTTTAGTATGTATTTTTGTAAGTAGGTACTTACATATTTTTTATATTATAACATATTTATTATTTTGTATATTATAACATATAAATATGTATTGTATTTGTATTATATTAGTATGTGTATTATTCTATAGATTTATAAAATTTATCTGTACACGCCCTATCTGATATTTCCCATCACATTTCTCTCCGTAGGGCTGCTGGAAGAAATTTCTGTTAGAGATAAGCAGTACCTGTTGTGTCGTTTTTCTTCTGTGTATATTTCGTGTTGAAAATGTGTGTGTGCAATAAATAGTAAATAAAATGAATAAATAAGTACGAAGTGTCATTTTATAGTGCGAGTGTGTTTTTAATAATACCTACACACGGATTTGGCAAACCCAGCAGAATATCTATTTTTACATGCCCATCCGTGATTCAATGGATCATCCTCTCTTGCCTACCATTCATTTGATCAACATGAATAGAAACAGGTTATATTCATCACATACATACGGAACATTTTAATATGAAGCTAGGCTGGTACAGTGCTCCCAAAGTGATAATGCGCATAGAAATTAGTATGAAATGTAAACAATATTGCAAGAAAGTCACGCAAGACTTCCGCGAGTTTGCTTGCAGGTGGAAACACGGCCTTAGGGTGCGTTTCCACTGAAGCGGAGCGGAGCTTAGCGGTGCCCGAATTGACCAATCGTGCTATTCCACCGGAATGACAGCGAAGCAGAGCGAAGATTTCGAGCATGGCGATTGGTCAATTCGGCACCGCTGAGCTCCGCTCCGCTCCGCGTCAGTGGAAACGCGGCCTTATTGACGGACCGGCGATAGCGGACATCCACCGGCTATATGGTATTTACTTCTATTTCCATTGAACAAGGTGCAAAATACAACTGCATTGTTTGGGGCTCACGTTTCATAGATTCGGATGTTTTCGTGATTACGACTGTTGGCGACGCGACCGCCGCCGTACTACACCTTGCCACATTTTAGATATTATGTAAAAAAGTTAATGTCTATGTTTCTCAGGAAAAGGAAGTTATGTTTTAGTCTATGGCGAAGCGACGCCGCGAAGTTCAATTGTTTTTTGTTCAGTTGTTAACAGTTAAAATAAGAGGAATGTCGGCGGATAGTTTTAGTTTTTAAATAAAGTGTATTTTGAGTTTTCCGTGAATATATGGACTTTCTCGTGCATCAAGAAGTTTATTCTGAAAATTCCTCCTCCTGTAGCCTACAAAGGCTGGTCTTCGAGCCGCATCGTCTACTTCTTCGTCGTCCGCACGTCCGCAGCACGCGATGTCCAATCCTCCGTCACACGATATGATACTAACTCGTGGCGCGAGGCAGAGGATGTTGCAGAGTCAATCGGCACAGGAGGAACCTTATGGGGATGTACGAACTACCGGGGACCGCGGCAACAGTCACAGGTCGGAGCCTGTCTGCCGTGGATCCATAAAGTCCGAATGGAAGACTCACAGTAAGTCGTCTAAAATATCTAGAAATTTCGAGTTCGAGGCGCAAAAGAAGCTCATCGAGCTGGAGGCTGCAGAAGCTGCAGAAGCCCTTGCGAAGGAGCAACTGGAAAAATTAGCTAAATTCCAACAAGAGGTGATAGAAAGAAAAATGGCGGCGAAAATTGCCGCACTTGAAGAGCAATATTCACACAGAAGTGCAAGCTCAGAATGCTCGTCACTACCAAACAAAGTCGAAGAATGGCTAGAAAACGGCGAACGAAATGTCGATATTATTGTAAATAATAATTGTGTAAATAGAAATAATAATTTTCATCAAAGCGACGCCATCTTGTCCACCGCGCATGCGCGGAGCGAGCCGGCCGCCGCCGCCGCCCGCGCCGAGCCGATCGAAGTCGCGCGCTCGCCAATCGACGACGCGAATACACAATTCAGTAAGTTAGCAGAAGTGCTAAAGGAAGTAGCTGTGGCCGCTACTACTAATTCCGCGAACGCAGGAATGGTCAGCCGATTGTGTACCCCGAAGGAGCTACCTACATACTTCGGCGACCCGATGGAGTGGCTCGCCTTCAAACAGGCGTACGAGGAGTCGACGGAGGTCTGCCAGTTTACCGCCAAGGAGAACATGTGGCGCCTGCGAAAGTGTCTCAGAGGAGCGGCACGAGAGTCCGTCACCGCCCTCCTCATCAGCGCCCTCCTCATCAGCGCCGTCGACCCCGAGGCCGTCATGTCAACGCTGGAGCTGCTGTTCGGCCAGCCGGACGTCATCCTGCCTAGGATACTGGACGAGATACGGAAGCTGCACTCCGTGGGCCCGGAGTACCACCGAGACATCGTCAGCTTCTCGATCAAGGTGAAGAACTACGTGGCTGCAGTCCGGTGTCTGTCCCAGGAGGAGTACCTACGCGGAGTGAATATAACGTCCCTAGTGTTGTCCAAATTGCCCCCCATACTATTGTCTAAGTGGAGTGACTACAGTTATCCCTTAATAAGTCTAAATAGTTCCGTGTGTCGACTCGAAATTCTCTCTAATTTCCTAAGTGAAGAGGCCCTCAAAGTGTCCAAAACCTCAGTGTCCCTCTGTGTGTCAAATGACTATTTTAAGAACCGTAAGTGTGTGTCTAGTGACTCTAAAAACGTAATGTTTGTGCATAGCAAAGTAGGTAATATTAGTAGGTCTAAGTGTAAATATTGTAATATAGGTGTACATTGTTTACCGGAGTGTAAAAAGTTTTGTAGGTCGCTGCGCAAAGACAGGTGGGACTTTGTGAAACGTCAAGGTTTGTGCTACAAGTGTCTGAACGGCCGCCACAACCGGGAGACCTGCCCAGCAGCAGCGTGTGACGTCGACGGCTGCAACCAGTCGCATCACAGGTTGTTGCACTCCACCTTGCCGCAGCATAATGTAAGTACTGCACAGTTGTCTAATGTAGGGTCTCAGGTACAAGATGTCGAAAATATAAACACCTGTAGATCTGAACAAAGTGTACATAGTGTAAATACAAACAGTACGTCTCAGGAACAAAATGTGTCCAATGTAAATACCTGCAGTACATCACAATGTCTGTTAAAAGTCGTCCGTGTTAATATTCACGGCCCTAATGGTGTAGAAAATTGTATAGCTATGTTAGACGATGGCTCTAGTGTTTCTTTAATAAGTAGTGAGTTGTCTAATAAGTAATAAGTTAGGTTTATGTGGAGATATACAAACTTTACGTGTATGTGGCGCGTGGAATAACACCGCGCTAGAATGTAACAGTACGGTGGTACGGACGTGTATTTCGAACTCTGACGGACAGAAGTTCGAATTTACCGCGCGCAGTATAGACGAGTTAAAGTTACCGGTGCAAAACTTGTCGTCGATTGATTCCTGTAAATATAAACATTTAAGTCAAGTTAATAATAATTTTGCTACCGGGATACGTAAACCGGAAATATTAATAGGTCAGGATAACTATGATTTGTTGTTGCCGCTCAAGATTATTAGAGGCAAACCTAACGAACCTTACGCGACACTGACCCCACTAGGTTGGTGTATCCATGGGTTTGTGTCCAGCTTACCTGATGTGTCCCACTCAGCGCTGCTCGTCTACGATGAACCTGTTATCCGCTCGGCTAGAGAACTTACTTACTATGTAAATAGTAGCAGTAGTAGTAAGATTCCGAAGTCGCTTCCGCGCGCTGTAAATAGTGTAATTAAGGTCGAGAATAAATTTAAAAATGTAATTAGTTTGCCGCGTTACTTTCAAAGTGTAAATAGTCCTAGCAGGAATGTACTCGATGCACCGAATAGCCAGTGTTCCCCGCCTGCCCGCGCGCCCCTCGCTTCCCCGCGTGCGCCCGCGCGCGCTCCAGTGTGTCGACCGTTGTCGCCCCGGTCAAGGTCGCGCTATAGTGAAACAGCTGACGCGTGTACTAATGTTTCAGGCGTGTTAGTGTATAATAATTTAAAATTACATTTGTTTTGCGACTTGTCTGCAAAAGCTAGGTGTCTCGTTGCTTACTGGCGCTGGATGTCTAATAATATTCGCGTTGCGATAATTGCCAGTAAATATCGGCTTAGTAATTTTCAGTTTTTAACGTCGTTAGCTAGCTAGAGGTTCCACGGCGCGGGCGAATTTTCTGTACAGTGATGAGTCGTTATGGCTAGCGGATTTCTTGGTACCGAAGGTCAATAAAGTAGATCTAGAGTGTGTAAATACAGTCCACATAGTCGAAAACAATCTACCTGCTGTGCCCGATCCGCTGCGTTTCTCATCGTGGCTACGGTTACTTAGGTCCACTTGTATAGTTATTTTGTTTGTAAATATTAAATGTAATTGATTAATAATAATATTTCGTAAGTCTCTTCTAAATCCCAACACATTACAGTCGACCGCGATTAATTACGGCACAACCTGGACCTTCATACCTCCCTCCAGTCCGCACTGGGGTGGGGCATGGGAGCGTCTCATTCGAACTGTCAAAAGTTCACTTAAAGTCATATTAAATGAGCGCACCCCCCGTGAGGAAGTTCTACTCACACTGATGGCTGAGGTCGAACAGATAGTGAACGGTCGTCCGTTAACGCATGTGAGCGTGGAGCCAGGGTCGGAGGAGGCCCTTACGCCTAATCATTTTCTTTTAGGTTCGTCGTCAAATTTACCGGTATTAGGGGAGTTCGACGACTCCGATTTATTTTTACGTAAGCAATGGCGTATAGCGCAACGTCTTGCCGATATGTTTTGGTCTCGCTGGGTAAAGGAGATGCTGCCGCAGCTGATCCCTAGGAGCAAATGGACCCAGGAAGAGACACCTGAAAATCGGGGATTTTGTTATTATCGTGGACCCAAATTCTCCACGAAACTGTTGGTTGCGGGGAACAGTAGAGGCGGTCATGCCAGGGAAAGATGAGCGTGTTAGAGTGGTGGATATTCGCACTAGGGCTGGAATATTAAGACGCTCTGCGGCCCGCGTCGCACGTATACCTATGGGCTAGAAGTGCTGTTCCAGCACTGGGGTGGGGAATGTTGGCGACGCGACCGCCGCCGTACTGCACCTTGCCACATTTTAGATATTATGTAAAAAAGTTAATGTCTATGTTTCTCAGGAAAAGGAAGTTATGTTTTTGTCTATGGCGAAGCGACGCCGCGAAGTTCAATTGTTTTTTGTTCAGTTGTTAAAATAAGAGGAATGTCGGCGGATAGTTTTAGTTTTTAAAAAAAGTGTATTTTGAGTTTTCCGTGAATATATGGACTTTCTCGTGCATCAAGAATTTTATTTTGAAAATTCCTCCTCCTGTAGCCTACAACGACAATTAGCGAAGATTTGCTTGCGCATTATTAATTTGGGAGTACTGTATCAAACGTATGTGTCCAATGACCATAATATGTGAAATTCTCCACTTAAGACAAATAATTTGGCTCGCGTTGAAAATGTTTCTAATTAAGTTAACCTTTGAAGCGCTGAACGCCGAAATACATCCATTACTAAATTCATCCGTTACTACCGAACGTGGTATGGATGGATGAGCTTACAAACTGTATCCCAATAGCTATGTCCACATTATGCGCTTTCGTCTTCAATTTTCATCATCTTCTTTCATCCAACTTTCGTTTTGGTGAATGCTCCATTGAATGCGTCAAAGAACGCAACGCCAACTGTCATTTTTAATAACAAAGCGAAAGTTTTGGACGGTCAGAGGGCATGCGTCGCGGGCATGCCTCACGTTCGCTGTTGACTGCACTATAACGCATGCCCTTGATGAACAGAAAAGGCACAGTGTGGACAAAGCTATAATACATTGACGGTTAGCAATAAAAAAGTTACACAGAGAATAGGCTATAGTCTAGGCAGAGAAAAAACAAAGTCTTAAGTTATTTCTTTGTTTTGAACTACTTTTTAAAACACATAAGACAAGACCAAAACATTGTTAATCCTTCGATCGCCAATTCTTGGAAATATTTTGTTATCGCGGCCCACTTGGGCCTTACGTGTTGCGGGGCTTGATGGGTTAAACTAAAAAAATACTTTTTGAAGTGGAAACTTCTTTAGCGGCGTTGAGCACTTTTGTGGGATGGGTAAAAACTGTGAAACTCGCGTCAGATTCTCCTGCTGATCGAAAAACCTTGGAAAAACCGTAAGGACGGTTGTTTTGTGTCAAACCCGAACTCGAATAATTGATTGTAAGGGTTTCGATTAATTATAAAAAAATCGATTTTTTAAAAATCGGTTAAAAATTTAATCGATTGTAAGGGTTTCGATTAATAAAAAAAAAACGATTTTTTAAAAATCGATTTTCATAAAAAATGGGTTAAAAATTTAATCGATTGTAATTTGTAAGGGTTTCGATCAATTAAAAAAAACGATTTTTTAATAATCGATTTTCATAAGAAATGGGTTAAAAAAATGCACAACGTTAATAATCAAGTTTTCACTTCTGCCGGCACTCCCGGAGTGCAACCTCTCTTTTTTTTATTTTAACAATGTTTTGTAATAATCGTGAATCGTGTGCTGAAAATAAAATAATCGGATCTCGGGCCCAATTCTTAAGGTTGTCACAGACAGAGCAGGTAATGTAAAGATGTATATTATAGCACGATACATCTTTCTATAGAAATCGTACACAACAGCTATAATGTAAAAATATACATTATAGCTGTTGTGTGTGGTCTCCTGTCGATTTCTATAGAAAGATGTATCGAGATGTATCGTGCTATAATATACATCTTTACATTACCTGCTCTGTCTGTGACAGCCTTAAGAATTGGGCCCGAGATCCGATTATTTTATTTTCAGCACGTCACCTCTTCAACGTTGCGTAGATAGTTAGCAAAGTAATAGTTGTCTGTAGGCACGCAATAAATCAGCGAAGTTAAGACAGCGAGATGCGAAGATATTGGGTAAGGATCAAGGTACACTGCGACGCGACGCAGCGCCTATTTGAAGCTAATCTGCATCCATACTAATGTTATAAATGCGAAAGTGTATCTTCACGCGACATCCGCTGGACCGATTTCAATGAAACTTGGTATATAGTCTAGATTTTTTTTAATGAAATAAGGGGGCAAACGAGCAAACGGGTCACCTGATGGAAAGCAACTTCCGTCGCCCATGGACACTCGCAGCATCAGAAGAGCTGCAGGTGCGTTGCCGGCCTTTTAAGAGGGAATAGGGTAATAGAGGAGGGTAGGGATAGGAAGGGAAGGGAATAGGGGAGGGAAGGGAAGGGAATAGGGTAGGGGATTGGGCCTCTGGTAAACTCACTCACTCGGCGAAACACAGCGCAAGCGCTGTTTCACGCCGGTTTTCTGTGCTATTTCTCCGGTCGAGCCGGCCCATTCGTGCTGAAGCATGACTCTTCCACGTATAATTTTGGAAGTAAAACAAATTTAGACGAAACGGAGTTGTAGGTGTCATCTAGTAAACTATCTATAAATCAGTTATAGCCGTTTAATTTCTAGATTATAGTTTATTATAGATTTTTCTGAATTAACTACTTTAACTGCACTAACTGATAGTAATATGAATACAAAAGTATGTATCTTTCAACATATTATATTACAACTAGCTATATGACCGAGCGAAATTAAAAAAACACATAAAATGACATTTTCTAAAAATTATTCCTAGCTAGATCGATTTATCACCCCGAAACCCCTATATACTAAATTTCATGAAAATTGGAGCTGATTCCGAGATTCCAATTATGTATATAATATATACAAGAATTGCTCGTTTAAAGATGTAAGATAGGTATGTAGATTACAATAGGTATGTAGAAAGACAAAATACTCTTATGGCATAGATAATATTATTTTGAATCAAGAAGTTTTGGACGCGACTAAATTTTCAAACGAAGAAGTTTATTAAAAATTTGTGATTGATCAAAATAATAATTATTTTTTATTACCAAATAACAATAACTTACATATAGAATCACAATCTCACAGCCGATTTAACCACAGATACTAAAAGCAATCTAAGTCAAATATAAGAACTCGCAGCTGCGTCGTTCGCCTTCAGACACGAATTCTTTAATAATCTAGATGTTTTGTCGATACTCAAATATTTATATAAAAATGAAATGGCTCGAATAAAAATATTTTGCTCCTAGGCATTGACGAAAATCAGAAAACATTACAATTCCCAGTTGCCTTAATATTGTATTATATGCTGTCGATACAAATAACAAAATATTTTTCTCATGTCTGTTCTATTTTGTCGAAAAATGAAACGTATGTTCTCAAATTGCTGAATTCTGACCGTAGCAGTCATTGACCCCAAAAAACTTGTCATGTTTCATCGTTATCTTTACAAACCACGATTAACATTTGAGTGAGTGTTTCTAGTTCAAATTGAGTATGCAAGAAACAATATCCCATATTATATTTTGCATACTCAATATTAAGTAAAAGTTAACAGAATACACTGAGCATTTTTCACATAGCTCCTAGACTAGAAATGTGAAAGGCTGCTGGTGCTATCTTAAATTATTTTGACTTTTAGTACTATCAGAGAAGTTGATTTCTAGGCAGATCATCGCATAGCCAGACTGATCACAATGATTATTAACATTGAATTGACATGATCCGACAAAAAGACGTCGCGTTGGTCTGTCGACTGCCTCGGAATCAATTTCCTTGATGGTACATTGAACTGACAGACTTGCCGCTCGTGTTGTTATCAAATTTTAAATAGGTCATCTATGCAAAATTTCAAAACCGTAAATATTCACCGCATGGATCGTCACATTTCAATGTAAATTGGTTCTTACGATCATCATAAAAATATTTTCCAGTCATGTTAAAGGGCATAGCAGTGACGAAGGCTAGTTCTTGTCTACTAAATATTATTCTGGAATACAGCAGAATAATTCGCATTTCACTTTTTTTTTTAATGGACGCTTCACACCACGTCAGTCTGGCCCCGTGCTAAGTACCCGAAGGACTTGTGTTACGGGTACCAGACAACGGAAATATAATTAATACTTTTATACTATACATATATTTAAGATTTTTATTATATGATACACATATTTAATATACATCCATGACCCAGGAACTTTATAAACTTTTTGTTCCGTCGGCGGAACTCGAACCCGCGACCTCCGGCTTGAGCTCAACGCGCTCACCACTGCGCCACGGAGGTCGTCATCTTGACTGAACACTTAGGCTTCTTACAGACGAACGGCACTTGTCGACGGCACGGGTTGACGGCTGCCGTCGACAAGTGCCATTTGTCTGTAAGAAGCCTTATTTGCACCCAATCTTTTCGACCCATCGCATAAATTAATCACAATGGTATAAACTGGTTCCAATGAGGGTATTTGATATTCTATTTGCCACCAGGTGCCGCTATGTACCCTTAGGGTATTGTAGGGGCGAGCGCCCTACGACGTGTGTTTGAGGGGAAATTGGGATATAATGAAGGAAGACAAAAATGGATACCTGTTGATGATATATGCTGGCGGCCGGGCTGAGACGAGACGAACTGATAGTCACACTGTCACCGTGGTCTATAATCACTATCACTGAGCTTAGTTCATGAGGATAAATCACGGATAATTATTGGATTAATCGCGAAGTTTGGGCCGATCGGCTAACCGAGGATTTTCGTATGTAACGAACGCGTGCCGGTCACGGCTCAGAGCGGAATGTGTCATGTTTCACTCGCGTGTCTAGCGTATGACAGCTGACAGCGCAGAGTGCCGACTCACGCGCTGCAGTGTTGGCAACGTCGCGCTAGAGTTTGGCGCGAACAGGTATATCGTCAAACTGATGTCATATGTCACGAGATCACTGTCATGTGTCACGATAATATTATCATACCTATTTGACATAATAGACTCTAAGGCTACATAGCGGCATCTGGTGGCAAATAGATCAATAATACATATCCTCATGGGACATTATAAAAGAAACTATTTTGATCTGATAAGGTATAAAGTCTTTTTATACCTTATCAGATCAAAATACAAGCCGATTTCAAAGCTAGTTTCCCGATAAATTGTCCGACACACCTCCAGCTTGATAAATTCGTAGCTGCAGTGTGTCCCTTAGCTATTAATACGACTTAACTTGATGTTCGGAAGAGGAACGGCCGCGTTGCGAGTAAACAGCGTTTTTGCTCCCATTCGAAGATATCCGGAACGCTTAGGATTCGAACTAGAATCTAAATGGATAGTTTTAACGCTTGCTAGTCCCAGATATCGTGTTTACAAGGAATTTCCACAGCGGCTGAATTATTTGTAGTGATGTTACGCTATCTGCGTATTAGGTACGATCATACTGGTAGTAATGCAAGATAATCAGCGTAGAACTAATACGTAGAACGTCATCGTTTAAATCAATATACATGCAATGTAGCACTAAGGGTCAATTCAGACCGCAACGCGACGAGGCGAGGCGAGACGCGGTGCGTGAGACCTTTTGCGAATCTGTCAAATCCATACTAATTTAGAAATGCATCTAGGCGTCGCGTTGCGATCTGAATCAACCCTAAATTATAGATGTTGCTTTTAGCATAACAATATACATGTAGCGTAGAGCTAACGGATAGCACGTCGCTTGTAACGCAGCCATATACATTATACAATATACATGCAGCGTAGAGATAACGGATAGCATGTCGCTTGTAACGCAGCCATATACATTATACAATATACATGCAGCGTAGAGCTAACGGATAGCACGTCGCTTGTAGCGCAGCCATATACATTATACAATATACATGCAGCGTAGAGCTAACGGATAGCACGTCGCTTGTAGCGCAGCCATATACATTATACAATATACATGCAGCGTAGCACCAACGCGTAGCATGTTGCACGTACTTAGCGTAGCGTACATGCTGCGCAGTACTAACGATGTATTCCGCGTCGCTAGCACGTTGTTTATAGCGTAGCAACATACATCGTAGCACTAACGTATACCACGTCGCTTGTAGAGTAGCAATATACATTAGTGATGCAACGGAAGTGTCTTAGCGGAACCAGAAACGGAAACAGATGTCAAAAGTAAATTTTAGCAGAAACGGAAACGGAAACAGATGCAGAAACGAAAGTGTAAATAATATGAAAAATAACTACAAATATAATTCTTTATTAAGTATCAAATACACCAAATCTAGATTAGAAATAGAATAATAATAAATATACCTATATATTATAAATCTATTATAGAAAAAAATATTGCAACTTTTTTGTTTGTAAACTTTGGTTGTAAACTTCCGATTAAATCTCCATTATAAAAGTTGCGGAAACAGGAGCAGAAACGGACGGAGAATTCACGGCGCGCGTCGAAAAAAACTACTGCACGGCGCCGTACGGCGTCGTACGACGTCGCGTCGTAGAAACTCATCTTGAATTTATATGTGAGTTTCTACGGCACGACGTCGTACGACGCCGTACGGCGCCGTGCAGTAGTTTTTTACGACGTGCGCCGTAAATTCTCACGGCGCGGCACCGCACGGCGACGTACGACACCGTGCGACGCCGTACGGCACCGTGCCGTGTTTTTGTGTCCCGGCCCTTACGCGTAGCGCGTCCCTAGTAGCGTGGCAACATAAAATAATATTATACATGCAGCGTATAACTAACTCGTAGCATGTGGCTTGTAGCGTAGCACTAACACGTAGTGCATTACGCTTAACGTAGCAATTTACATGCAGCGTAGCACTAGTAGCGTATACTACGTTGCTTGTTATATGCACGCGGCAAAGCACTAAAGCTGGGTATCCATTAGAGGCGGCCTCGGGCTGAGCAGCCTCGCCCTGAGCCTGCCGCAACACGCGGAAAGTCAATGCGTCTCCAATTGAGCTCACGAAAATACAAGCCTCGAACCTAAGCCGAAATTTCCTCAGTACTTCTTTTACCACCATGTGTGACAGATGTAAAGTTGCTGCATCGTTGTTAGTTAAATTATTTCTGTTCGGTATGATCCACAAAGTGAGTCATTTTCTTTTTTAATTCTGGCACCGGTAGTTTTATTTCTTCGCTTATTAATTTCCAAAAATCTTCCTTGAAATTACTATTATAATGATTTGGTGAAGTAGGATCCCACAATTCTCTATGGCCTATGCTTTTCATACATACAACTTAATTAATTGAACACATTTTTCTTTATTGTCCATCTTGCCGCGATCCGAGCTTGCGCACGACCGTCTCTACTGAACGCACGCCGCGCAATGAGGCTCCTTTGAGCACACCCGTTTACCGACAAACTTTCGCCTCAGAGTCGCGGCAGCCACGACTGGAGGCAACGTCTCCATAAGCGCAGCCGCGGGTCGAGGCGCCTGCTCTGCCCGAGGCTGTCTCTAATGAATACCCAGCTTAACGTGTAGCACGCAGATGTGACGTAGCACTTATTTGTAGCGTAGAAACATCATGTAGCAATGTATACATGTCCATACAGTATTTCAGAATATACTTTCGAAGTTAAATCATAAATAGCGAAAGGGTTATAATTTTCCGAGGAATTGAGCTATGAATACCTAAAAATCATACATCACAAAATGGAGTTACGCAGGGATGAGTTATAAAAAACGTTTCCGCGCTATTTACGATGTACCGTGAGCCGGAATAACGAGCTGATAAGGGAACAAAGGGCTACAAGCCCTCCAGTTTTAATAACATGGCTCTTTTAACTGACCCATTTAAACTATTTCATTCGGAATCAGGCTTTGCTTTATTCTTAACTAGATGACGCCCGCAACTCCGTTGCGCCAAAATTAGTTTATCGCGCGGAACCGTACATTTTTCCGGGATAAAAAGTATCTTATGTCCTTTCCCGAAACTCAAAGTATCTCCATACCAAATTTCAGCAAAATCGGTTCAGCGGTTTGACCGTGAAGAGCTAACAGACAGACAGACAGACACACTTTCGCATTTATAATATTAATATGGATTGGAATCACTACAGATAGTATTAAAGAAGGTCGCTTTTTCGTATGTGTATATTCCTAAGTATGCTTGAATCTTTAATACACGACGGATTTTGATTGGGTTTTCTTTAAATAAAATATTTAACAGAGTGATTTAATTGGAAGGACAAAGGCTACTTTTTATGTGTAAATGGGGTTACAAGGGGCTGAAATTTAAGGGGGATGATAATCACGAAGGGGTATTAAAAATCTGAAGGATATTTTTATGAAATTGGGGAGCAAACGAGCACAAGGGTCACTTGATGGAAAGCATCTACCGTCGCCCATGGACACTTGCAACATCAAAGAGTTGCATGTGCATTGATGGCTAGTGAGTTTTTCTGCTACTTATTCATATAAAAGCTAAGCTAATGGATTTAGTGGATAGGTACTTTATATAGCACCATTTAATCTTATATCTTTAAACAAGCAATTCTTGTATACTTATACAGAGTGTAACAAAAATAAGTGATAATACTTTAGGGCGTGGACGTGTTCCATGTAGAGAGATCACTGTAAAAGTAGCAGCGCTGAAAGACCTTTTTTTTCACTTTTGTATGGGGAGACTCGTGACGCTCGGGCCCTTGCCCATACAAAAGTGGAAAAAAATTTCATCTTTCAGCACTGCTACTTTCACAGTGAACTCTCTACAAGGAACACGTACACACCCTAAAGTATTATCACTTATTTTTGTTACACACTGTATATAATAGAAATCTCGGAATCGGCTCCAACGATTTTCATAAAATTTAGTGTATAGGGGGTTTAGGGGGCGATAAATCGATCTAGCTAGGAATCATTTTTTAGAAAATGTCATTTTATTCGTGTTTTATCGAATACCGAGTAAAGCTCGGTCAAATAGCTAGTATCTCATTATAGCTGCACTTTTCTTTATATGCGTTGCCTTTTATGACCTTTGATACAGTAGACGCGACTAAGGGTTGATTCAGACCGCAACGCGACGCATATCTAAATTTATACGGATTTGACAGATTCGCAAGACGTCTCACGCAATAGGCTACTTGACATATATTTAATTTCATTGAAAAAATGCATATTTCTAGTAGAACTTGGCCTAGGAAACTGTATTTCACCCTTATCGTGAAATAAAAGCTTATGATTGATAAATAAAGTCGATTTGAAAATATGATTTTATGAAAATAGGAATTGTACTGACGAAAACGCTTTTGCGGTACTTCCGATCTGGATGTGACGTCATCCCATTTGTAATTTAATATCTTTTATTTATCGCGCTCGTTATATGTAAGTTTATTTGTACATAAATAATATGAATAAGCCTAGAAAGATTTATAAAATGTATTTTCTTGAATAATTCAAATAAAACATCAGTTTTATATATTATCTCCATTCATTGTAGTTAGGAAATGAAATGGCCAAAACTTTTCTACAAAAGTGTTCAACATTAGAAATGATTTCTAAATTATTTTTTAATTTTTTAAGCACTGTTAGACTCGTACATTTAGCACATAAAACTTTTTTTCAATAAAGAAAGTATAAAATACAAAAAACATGACGTCACACTATGGCGGTACAATGGCGGACAGTGTTTTCGGCGCCATATAAAAGGCATATTTTTCGATCAACATTTTTATGGGTTTCTACTGTTTAAAATATTAAAATATTAGTTTTTTTAGTAAAAATGAATGATTAGGAACCGATTAGAATGAAGAAAAAAAATAGGTCAAGTAGCCTATTGAAATCTGTCGAATCCATACTTTATGCCGCGCCGTGCCTCGCCTCGCCTCGTCGCGTTGCGGTCTGAATCAACCCTCATCCCGACAAAATGTACCAGTCCCATGGGATTTAGCATGCACGAAGTCACGGCTTAATATTATATGCATGAATATCAAAGATTCCACGCCACAGTCGAGTCGGTGATATATCGTAGAAATTCGATTTTGGAATATTGGGCGTTTTGAAAGAGCAGGGTTGTGGTAGCTTTTATGAATAAAAAACATAAAAATGCTATATCTTCAATATTATAATTCATAATAATAAGTGTGAAAATGTTTGTTGAATAGAAATAAACACTTTTGCAAATTTTATCAAAAAATATCATAAGGGTCTGTCTGTCTATATCTATATGTGGCAGGGAAAAGAGGATATCAGGGATTTCACGATATCCCTAGGGATATCACGAACTCCGATGCCGATTATTCTTGTTTGTTACGTCTTCTTACTAAAAATATCTAGTGATATGTCATTTCACTAAACTAAATCTAGTGAAACGTCAGAAAAGCGGACACCGCCGAATAAAAATCAAGCCACGCATTTCTCTTGCTCGCTCTAGTTCCCGGGCACTAGTGGGAGTGAAACAAATGAAATCCCTGATATATATATATATATATATTATAAAACTCAAAGGTGACTGACTGACATGGTGATCTATCAACGCACAGCCCAAACCACTGAACGGATCGAGCTGAAATTTGGCATGCAGGTAGATGTTATGACGTAGGCATCCGTTACGAAAGGATTTTGATAAATTCCAAGGGGTTAAAATAGGGGATATAAGTTTGCATAATTATAATAATACTTCTTAACACGAGCGAAGCCGCGGGCAAAAGCTCGTTGTTATATTATAAAGTCTCTTTCCGCTGCAGTAGGAACATCCAACTTTCCTACTATCCTACTAATATTATAAAGGCAAAAGTTTGTGAGGATGTATGGAATATGGATGTATGTATGGATGTTTGTTACTCTTTCACGCAAAAACTACTGAATGGATTTTAATGAAACTTTACAATTATATAGCTTATACATCAGAATAATACATAGGTGTGTGTATGCTTGTGTGTGTGTGAACGAAGTTACAGGCAACATCTAGTATATTTAAAAAAACAAGGTTTACACTTTATGAACACTTTGGCAATCAACCTATCAGGATGTGTCACGTCTTTAAAGCCATCAATACCGCCCTTGAAATATCCGGCAGATTTCGCAAAAAAACTTCGATATTAACCACAATATTCCTGTCGTATAAATCACAGAAGTTTTCGCCAGCCTCCAGCCGCCCAACTATTGCCTTTACATTTTTTATTGCGGGAAGCTGATTTGAATACAAATACGAAAACAAGATATTAGTTTCGTGACAAATAACTTATGTAAGCGCTTTTGTTTTGTTTGTTTGGTATTTGTTGATCGTTGTGGTCAAGATTATAATCGAAACAATATAGAACTGTACACATTTTTGTCAAAAAGAAATCAAATATAATAGGCTGCTATAAGTATTTAATACAGTGTATAGTAATGCTATACCCCGTAAAGGCTGTCACAGACAGAGCAGGTAATGTAAAGATGTATAATATTATAATAGCACGATACATCTCGATACATCTTTCTATAGAAATCGACAGGAGACCACACACAACAGCTATCCATACTAATATTATAAATGTGAAAGTGTGTCTATCTGTCTGTCTGTCTGTCTGTTACCTCTTCACGCCCAAACCGCTGAACCGATTTTGCTTAAAATTTGGCATGGAGATACCTTGAGTCCCGGGAAAGGACATAGGATACTTTTTATCCCGGAAAAATGTACGGTTCCCGCGCGATAAACTAATTTTGGCGCAACGGAGTTGCGGGCATCATCTAGTAATGTATATTTTTTACATTATAGCTGTTGTGTACGATTTCTATAGAAATATGTATCGTGCTATAAATTATAATATACATATTTACATTACCTGCTCTGTCTGTGACAGCTTTTACACGGAAAATTTATTGGCAAAAATAATAACTAGATGTTAATGATTAATCTGCCATCATATTAAAGTATAATTTTTTTTATAACAATTTTAACCGCACAAAACGCACAGAATTTGACGCACGCGCAACGCACGCGTCTTGCGATGCGTTGCGCGCGAGACGAAAAACACAGAACACTAAATTTCTGAGCTTTTATTAAATTATAATCAAAATATTAAAAAGACTTACATCAGCATTCTCGGCATAAATTAAAATATTATGTGCACAATAAATATTCGTCATAGCTATGCAATTTTATTAAACGAAAAATACAAATTTTAACCAACAAAGTACCTACTCGAAAAATTGGCTTTGACATCATTATTCATTGGGTGTACAAACGAAACGGTATGCATTGTGGCTCCGCTCATTACTACGGTATTGTAAACTAGATCTCTTTAAACCACTATTGCTAAAAAGGATGTTCTTCAGCAAATTATAATGTTGAATTTATTTAAAACTAGCCTGCGATTTCAAGCAGAAATTCACTTATCTATAAGGAACCGTCTCATGAAAACTTGCGCCAGAATCGGTTTAGGGGCTTAAGCATGTAGAATTAATAGACAAACAAACTGACATGCTTTAAAATACCCGAACTGTTTTGATGTGCTAACTTCTGAACTCACGAATTATTAATTACTAAACTACAATTAAGTAAATGAAGATTTTGACATAAGCCCCATTCATTATCTGTCAAACTCTTCATTCAATTGTATAGTCGGGACATTTTAATAGGCCACATTTGACAGTTCATCAAAATTGTACCAGGTAACCTTATAACGACGTACATAAAAAATAAATATTTTCGTTTTGTTATAACTGCACAATTGATTAACTTTTTTCAATGACGATTACATATTTATTGTAAATATGACCGATACGAATTATTTAACGATTTGCTTTTACTGATAAACAATTCTAAACGTAATAAACTAATTCTGATCTTATTAATTGCACGTCGTTACAATGTTACGTCAGCTGACCTTTTTTCTTTTTAAACTCTAGGGAAGTTACCCTAAAAATCGAAAGCGAATAAATAGTATCGATGCATTGATTACTTGTAACGAAATATCCCCATAAATTAATAACCACGTTGAGAAAAGTAACACATATTTATGTGAAATGAATAATGATAATACTACATTTAACAGTTTTTATAATTCAAGCGAATAAATGCATTTTTTTTTTTTTGTAAATCATGTACTTGTCTTATTTTGCTCCTTGAATTTGCGCAAAAGAAAAAGTAATAATGGGACAGGAATTTGTTTAAAAGGTATAAAATTTAAATGTTTTATTTTAAGTCCGTATCGATTTATTCGTTTTGGTCGATGTTTTTACGCAGCTCACCTCACTATGGAGATTAATCTGACAGATGTCAAATGTGGCCTATTAAAATGCCCCGACTGTAGTTAGCTACATCAAAATTGTCATTTTTGTTCAGTTGCAGTGTCTGTCAGCTTTTTGTAACATGTGCGACGAGAACATTTTACTGTGTGGAATATGTGCGCCTTATTTGGTCATAAGAAATTCCAGAAAAAAAAGAACAAAGCAAAATGGCAAAGGTTTTAGATACGGTCAAAGTGCGTGCGTCTAGGGCATGCCTTACGTGCGCTGTTGACTGCGCTATGACGCATGCTCTTGAGGAACAAAAAAGGCACAGTGTGGAGATAGCTATTAAACTCGGCGGCAGTTCGTGTTGCTCTAAAAATGGCTATGTTTTCGGATATTTTAAGAAGTAAATGCGTGTGACGTTAGTATATTTCATAATATCAAACACTCCTTTGAATGGATATACTACAAACAAAAAATCTTAGAAAACGGAGATAGGACAAATGATTTGATAATCCCAACAAAAATTCACTCGAAAAACAAAACCCCATAAACAAAGTCGGGTTGTAAGTAAAAACAACATACGTCTACGTGTGTGTACGTGAAGTTAGTGATTTGTGGGCCAACTCGCACAATTTGCTCAACGCTATTTACATATCGCGATACTAACTTTCACGATATGTTTTATTGAAATTATCATCATCAGCGGCCAGCACCAATACTCGATTAAAACTTTAATCTTCACTAAATTCTTATATTATAAATTCGAAAGTGTGTCTGTCCGTCTGTTACCTGTTTGCGCCCAAACCGTTGAACCGATTTTGCTGTAGTATGAAGATACTTTGAGTACCGGGAAAGGGATTGGCTTGTTTTGATCCCGATAAAATGGTTTTAACGAATTTTGGAGCAATGGAGTTTCGAGCCTCATCTTGTACTTCCATATCCATACTTCCATATCCATACTTTCATACTAATATTATAAATGCGAAAGTGTGTCTGTCTGTCTGTTGCCTAAACGGCTGAACCGATTGGGCTGAAATTTGGTATAGAGATACTTTGAGTCCCGGGAAAGGACATAGGATACTTTTTATCCCAAAAAAAAAAAGTACGGTTCCCACGCGATAAACTAATTTTGGCGCAACGGAGTTGCGGGCGTCATCTAGTTAAAATAAATGTGAGTGTATCGTTTGTTTGTTACCAATCATCATTATAATTCGCTTGATACTTTTTACTATGAAAATGCTTGATACTTTTTACTAAGATTTTTTTTTAAATGACGTATCAACGCCGCAAGCAACCACTAAGAAAGGATTTTTTAAAATTGCACCTCTACCACGATTGGTTAATAGTAGATAAGTACTAATTTAAAAATTCTTATAAAAAGAGGAGGCTAAAAAAGCAATTGACTTCGCAAAAGAAACCCACAAAGCTCCATCAAAAAATCATAGATCATTTCCCTATCGGTGAAAAACGTCGCCAATCCCGGCCCAGGCCAACATCGAAAACTATTTGAGGGCCATTTCATGAATAAATGCATGGATTCACACAATTGTTCCAGTATTTCGTAGAAATTTCAAAGAGTTCACATTATTATACCTTATTGTGGTGACATAAGGTTGAATATTTGGTGCGCGACCGCACAAGCTTTGGTTTCGACCTCAATAACGATTTGCTGTATATTTTATTGCATTCGAATAAAGTTTATTTTGAATTCTGTCAATTATATCTGTATTCTTAGGGTTTATTTTTCAACGGGACACCAAAGCGGCTTAGAGCGCTTACAGATGAATGGCACTTGTCGACGGCAGCCGTCGACAGCTTACGACTGCCGTCTACTGCCGTCGACAATAGTGTCGGCAGCTGCCGACAACACTAATTGTCGACGGCAAGTGCCGTTCGTCTGTAAGAAGCCTTAAAGGTAGCATTTCCAAACGACTGTGACGTCACCGAATATATCGCGTTAGTATCGCTGTGCTCCAATGACGTATTCTCTTGGAATTTCATACATCTGCACAGAACATCAGCTATTTGTACCTCTGTCATGACGTTATTGACGCTATAGAGTATAGACGCTCGATTAAAGAGGCTACATTTAGGCTGGCCATACACACGTTTCCGTATTCAATTTCCAAATTAGTTTTCAGTATTCGAAAATCCGAGTGTATGAAATCAGTAGAAAATACATTAAAACTGGCGCTCAAGACTCAAGTGCAAGCCGACGCGTTCGCGCGCGAAAAAAAAACGAACGCTTGCACTAGTCTCACGAAATTCCAAATACGGAAAACGAATTCGGAAAACGTGTGTATGCGGCTAGCCTTAGCCAATCGCCGCTTAACGAAATGTACAGAGATAGATCGCAATTCGCAACCAAACGGACACAAGAATATCTTTATATTGTATATATAGGGTGTAATAATACAATGTAATAGTACTTTATATTTATACAATAGGGATGAATGACAAGGTCAATAACGGTAGAAAATTAGTATTTCCAAAAGAACAATGGCCAAATCGTACCAGGTGGGCGGTGGCGTCCCGATATGCCATTGGTAGCAAAAACTTCCCTAATATTTTAAGGCATCGAAAAACATTAGAAATGTGTTTATAAATAGCCATAAAAAAATATCAATATATTTTAGTTTCGTTGTTGTCTTTCATATGTTCTGACAGCTGGCGATCATTCGCATTCGTTCTATTTTTGGGTAATACTCTTAGTCCAATGAGTATAGTAAATTCACCTCGCAATTCGAGATACCCAGCTGTAAGTCTGTGAATATTTGTAGATTGGCACCCTAAATGTTGTCTCAAAACCAACATATGGTAGGGTGTGCGCAACTTTCAAGATCAAAATTTCAAGGTCAAAAGGTCACAAATATCGGTTTTTGCATTTTTTTTTAATATTTCATTTCCTATGAGGTTTTTGCTATTTGTATTAGAACCATGACGTAGAATACAAAATTCTCTACAGCTTCTGTTCAAAAAAATTTTTTATACGGTGAACCGTTTCCGATAAAGAGGGCGGAGAGCGCGCAGTCAAAGTATCACTTCAGGTTAACTGGTGCCTCCGGTCGAAAACGCGCCATATTCAATGTGTCGCGACACCAGTGTTCGATCCTTTAATGTCGTGATATATGGCATATTTCCTCAATAAATTGGCTCTCAAAACAAATACATTGGTTATAAATACAAATACCAAAAAACCCATAGAAAATGAAATATTTACAAAAAAAGCGCAAGAGCCGATTTTTGTGACATTTTGACCTTGAAATTTAATAGTTGCGCACACCCTACCATATGTAGGTTTTGAGACAACATTTAGGGTGCCAATATACAAATACTCGCAGACTTACAGCTGAGTATCTCGAATTCCGAGATTCCTACCTAATCTAAGACTAATTTGACTGGACCATCTAGGAAAAATTGAAATAATTAGAACGAGATCGCCGAATATACGCAATGCACCTGCAGCTCTTCTGATGTTGCGAGTGTCCATGGGCGACGGTAGTTGCTTACCATCAGGTGACCCGTTTGCTCGTTTGCCCCCTTATTTAATAAATAAAAAAAAAACACTTGTAGGCTACACCGCAGTCGGAAAAAAGGTAGTTCTTAAGTGTAACCTCAAAATAATTGTAAACGTTAATAATTATTATAAAAAATCGTGGCTATTTAGACATAAAACTCAAATGGGATTATGTTAAGAGCATAAGAACAACCAAATCTAACTATAGTTTATTTTGGGACATCAAAAATAAAAGTCGAGTCCAGCTCCTATACAAATTTGGCCATGATTCTTTCAGCTTCATAACTTTTGTATTTTTTTTGTTATGAATCTTCAAAGTTAGATAGATAAGTCGACTTTTTTTACATAAATTAACTAAATATTTATTTACCATTCGATAACGTCTTATGCTTTTTTTATGAAACCACTTTCATAAACGCAATATTTAATATACTATCGAACAAAGGTCTCTCCCGATGCGTACAGACTACGAAAGAGTGACGTCATAATTTCGGGAAGAGCCTTTCGGGAAGGTCTATTTTATTAGATTTTGTGATATCTTGGAAAGTTTTTAAGCTAACAGAGTAATTCTTTCACCGATGTTTCTACTTTTGAATGTTCCTTTAATTCATCAAGCCCCATACGGTCACCAGTGAACGAGACACAATAGAATATCTATTGTGTCTCGTTTTCTCACGATCGACGCGTTAATTACCAAGAAAAAAAAAAAGTTATTATGCCTTTTGCTTGCGATCTCACGGTGTAGCGACCAAACCGCTCGTTCTCGCGGACGAATATAAATCGAGCCGTGTTGAGGCGGCATGTCGCAGACAATAGCTGATTTTGGATGACAGTAAAATCTGGGTTAGTTCCTTAATAGCAGAACTAAGGAGTACCTCGACTTAAAACAAACGGGCGATACGCGAGTTGGGCGTGACTGTCACTTTCAACATGTTTCACAATGCTAAGTACAGAACTGTATCTTCAGAGTTGGCCACGCACACATTCTTTCGTAATTATGCGTAATAATGTGTGCGTGCGGACCGTGTGTCATGCAGTTAGTTGGCCGACTCTGAAGGACACAGTTTTGTGTATGGTGGGACTCCGTCCGCCTTTTTTATACGTCCATGGCAAATAAAAGCATTAAGCTGGTTTCAGACTTCGCTATAATATAATAGCATATAGTATATAGCTCATAGCACAAGAATATCGCGCACCATACATTGTTATGGGCACGTTCTCTCTGTACTGTACTGTATATTATTGGTTTGCTATACGTAATACGCTATGTAATCGACTTTATGATAAATAGAACTAAATCTCTTTTTTAAATAGAATACTAACATAGCGATAAGTTTCTCTACTAACAATTTTATGGATCTGAGTTATCCGAAATAAACATATTTTATTTTATTTTATTTATTTATGTAAGGTGCGCGATATCTTATATCTTTAAACGAGCAATACAACATATACTACGTGACGTATACTACGTCAAAATACGTTTGACGTAGTCTACGTCAAACGCATTTTCGAGATCTCTTCTGAGTCGGCCTACTCGTATCTGTTTACTGTGTTAATAGTCCACATATGATACAATAAAAATGTTTTTACACAGGCTAGTGGTAAACTAATACCGTTCACTGGTCACTTCGATAAATCACAGTCAGTGACAAATAAAGATAGATGGTCGGGGACAAGTGCTTTCTCTTTTATTGTTTCGCAAATGTGAGTGTGATATTGTATCGATATGTAGAAAGGGTGGGAAGGTCAGGCTGTCTCTTTCTACAAAAATCGGCCAAGTGCGAGTTTGGCCCTTGCATGAAGTGTTCACCATTTATTAACATCGAGATTTCGTCGAAGAAAGGTGGCTGTGAGCTGCGCACGGAACGACAGACAGACATAACGAACCTATAAGGGTTCCGTTTTTTTTGCCTACGGAATTTTTATTTTAATGAGTATTTAAACAGAAAATTAATGGAGTTAATTGTCAAAATCTTCATGGAACTAAATTTTGCAATTTGGCCGCTCTGAGTGCGGCCGTTAGACGCTAGACCCGCTATCCCCAACCCGCGGCCCGCGGGCCGCGTGCGGCCCGCCGGGGCTTTATTTGTGGCCCGCGTGATGTTAAATCATTTTGAAATTCACGCCCACCGACAAAATAATGTAAAGTCGTCGTGATAGTCGTGAAATTTTTTCCACTTTTAAATCGTTAATTTTGAAAAATGTTATTTTTTAACCCCAAAAAAATTTTGTTGCGGCCCGCGACACCAAGACGAAAACATGTTTGTGGCGCACATGGAAAAAAGGTTGGGGACCACTGCGCTAGACGGACTACAGAATATTTCACATCCATGCACTTTCACGCCTCCATCAAAATTGCAGTGAAACACGGAAAAAAGTTAAAAAGTACACTTCAGTATATTTTCTCGACAGTCATTTCAGGGCCTTTGTTCTTTAAATTCGTCGGGGAGCATGTTAAAAAATTTAAAACACCCGTAGCAACAAGAACAATGTCTATATCACATTCTTTTCGCGGCTAACATGAGTTTCATGAAAGTTTTCAACATTTTTAAATCCATTACCGCGAACAAATATGCACAAGCTGCTCAGTTTAAGAGATTTTATTTTAATGAGCGCTCCTCACTGCGAGCCTGGTATTAAATACACGGCACTTTAAACTGCAACTCTATTACAGATGTACGCTACGCTAAATGTGACAAATGACTTTATTTATCCGAATGTTTACGTCAACACTTTGTAGAAGCATTTTACACTGAATGAACTCCGTAGGTACGCTTATGCTGGATTTACACGGGTGACTAAAGCCGCACGATTTACGCCGCACGGCGAAAATCGACAGTCTAAACTTTAAACGGCAGTTCGACTACACCGCATGCGGCTAAAGCCGCAAGCCCCAAAGTCGTGCGGCCACTGACCTCCATTATACAAGTACGCTGGATTGATGATACCCAGATATATTTTGTGCCTATTTGAAGCGGAATCAGCTCCCCCAATATTCGGGAAGAGAACTAAATCTGACGTAACTTGCAAATTGCCGCTCAATCGCTATTGGTTGTAGAAACCACAGATAATAGTATACTTCCATGGTAGAAACTAGAATTAGTTCCAAGTACTCCCACTACTGCTATCAGCGCAAATATGGCGACTTTCAAACATCATTTTTACGTCAAATTTAGTTCTCTTCCCGAATATTGGGGGAGCTGATTCCGCTTCAAATAGGCACAAAAAATAGCCGTCATTTCAAAGGGTATCATTAGTCCAGCGTACTTGTATAATGGAGGTCAGTACGTGCGGCCAATGGCCGCATGCGGCTGGTGACTAAAATTGACCGTGCAAACGCTCAGTCGCAAGCGATCGCTTGCTGCAAATACATAGTTTGTCGGCACTAGTCACAGGCGATTTTTGTAGAATGTGTAAACGGGGTGGCGATTCGGGTTGGACAGGCGATTCGACTGGTGACTTGCCGGGCGACTAAAATCGACCCGTTAGTCACCCGTGTAAATCGAGCATTATTGCGCAGGAACTGTACAACGGGAAAAGTAACTTTCCCCAAATGTCCTTTCCTAGGACTCAAACTATCTTCATACCAAATTTCATCGAAATTGGTTTAGCGTTTTAGTAGTGAAGAGGTTATAGACAGACAGATTTTCGCAATTTATAATAATAGTATGGATAGATGATTAAATTAATTTAAAAAAATACAAATAATACGATTAGTATTATAGAGCACGCGCAGCAGCTACAATTGTAAGGGTGTGTACATTGGAATGTGACGAGGGAATACGATGCAATACATTTTTAAATTAGACAATTAAAATTAAACTTTATTTACTATTACAAGAAGATACATATTGATAGACTTAATGCCACTTGCGTTGTTGGGGTGCCTATGCCAATATGCTCATCAAATGCATTGCATCACGCAGCAGCTGCAATGTCAACTTAGTCTTACCCTAAAATCTACGTCTAGACGCGCTTGCAAGCATTCTTAAGGTGCTCCAGCTTGTAATGTAACGTTACAGAGTCGAGCATTATATCAGTGCGGAGAACCGAGCATTACAATGCGCATCTTTTAATGATACAACTTGTAACATCAATGCTACTTGACAGTAAAGTCAACTTGCTATGGAATGTTCAAAATTGAATCTATAATGTAACATTACACGCGAATGCTCCCGGTGAGGATGCACCTTTAAGCAAGCCTAGGCTTACGAACATTTTTTCGGCATCCATTATACAGTTATGCAAGCGTCAGTCAATTCCGTCAGTCATGAATTATGTTTGACTGATGATGACTGATGGACTGACGAATGGTATTAGACGGTCACTCAATTCTCTTCAGTTTTATGTCAGTCAAAGCCAAAATTTTCAAAGGTATACGTGTCTATTTTTTTTCCAATTTTGTCAGATGTGACAAAAACTCACTCAAAATTCGTGATTGATGGTTGCATGAAGCAAAAATCAAAATATCCAGATTTTCATCAATCAGCTTCATGCAACCGTCAATCACGCTCTTACAGGCATCCCTTAGACGGTAGGTTTTGTTGTCAGTTTTACCACAGTCAAGACTGTGACTGATGGGTAACCTACCGTGTAAGAGCGTGACTGACGGTGATTGACGAAAATCTGGATACATTCGTCAGTCCATCAGTCACCATCAGTCAAACATAATTCATGATTGATGGAATTTACTGACGAGGAACCTACCGTGTAATGGATGCCACACGGTAGGTTATCCATCAGTCACAGTCATGACTGTGGTAAAACTGACAGCAAGACCTACCGTCTAATGGATGCCTCTGGACGAGATCCTATAATATTACAAAAGTTATAAGACTGTTTCCTCAGAAATACGTTTCCAGAGCACTAGAAACTTACATTCTGTTTTCAAAGCGGCGAAAATATTTAAATCAGATAAATATATCACACAGGACTTCCAGGTGCATTACTGACCATATTAAAACACTATTTCAGTTCCGAATGTCTTTAAATCTAACGTGTAAGCCGGCCGTTTGTTAAAGATAAAGATATCTTCTTGAACTTTCTATCTTTGTGAATGCTGCGACTTCTGAGGGGAATTTAGTGAAAACCATACATAATAGAGCAAAAGTTCGTCTGTCCGTCTGTTTGTGCGCTTTTGCTCAGAGACTATAGGACCTACAGAGCTGTAATTTGGTACACATACACAATACATATACATACACACATCAAACGGAGATGATTTTTTTTCGCGTCCATCCCATCGTGCATCGTTGGATAGTTTTTTTTTTTAATATTCTCATCATTTTCTGATTTAGGGATCCATTTGTGAAATATGAAGTTTTGAAGTGGAATAAATCGTTAGAGTCCAGTGTCCCCTTATACCAGCTAAAGGGTTTTTTATGGAAATGTGAAAAAAATACGGGAATGGGAAATATTCTGAATTTAAAAGGAAAACTATCACGGCTAAAAATACTTCAATAATTAATGAGTATATAGTCTATCAACTAAAAATAATGTATATAATTAGTTTAAGGGAACTTTTCGTTCAAATTCCTTTGAACGGAACTGAGATGATGTTGTTAGTAGTGTAAGGGTCTAAACACACTAGGCTGAATTACGCCGATGTAATTTACGTGGCCGAAATTATGTTCAGCCGCTTACGTCTGATGCGACACGCTATAAATTACGCGAAGAGCCAAAATTTTGCGGCGTCATTTCCGTTGCGGAACGCGCGCGTAAGTGAGTATTTAAAATTCTCAGATGTAATGTGTGCGTTAACGCTTTGGGGTTAAGGTTGGATTTGCTATGTTCGGTTTTGATAATTCCGTCGCGTATAGTGTGTTGCTATACAAAACATTACCGCTGAATCGCTGTCGAACTTAACGCTCGACTTGGCTCGACGGAAATTCGGTCTGTCGCGTTCCGCCCGTATTTTGTATGCGTTTGATACGCGGCGGAATTTACGTCGGCGTAATTCAGCCTAGTGTGCTTAGACACTAAAACACGTTACATTCATTGACCATACAAAAATTATCATAAAACTAGCGGTACTACGGAACTTTATATTGCACGTGATCCGACACGCACTTGGCCGGTTTCTGTTTTTTTTATTTTTTATTTGGAAACGCGATTAATATGACACACTGTTGTACTTGTTGTAAGAGGTTTTAATGCTCTCTTAATTAGATATCGTCATTATAATATTACCATGATCTAAATAGGATTAATTTTAATTAAGATAAAATATCGACTTGTTGAATAGAGCCTATTATTGAGTAGACGAAAGTTTTAGATTAATTTTGTACAATTATTTAGATTTGAATATGAAATGATTAGGTTGTATGAGTCCTTTGTATAAGTACTATTATTTAAGAAATCATAAGTCTTTTGGAATAGTTTTGATTAGAATTGCAAGATTTCTAATTAACTACTTGGTGTACTGTTGTAATTTTAATTTTTGTGATATTAGTATTAGTTTTATTTCAAAGTGTTATTTGTTTAAAAAATAAGAGATCTTTTTTGTTACACAAATATTTTATTATTATCATTTATCACCATATTCACTACATTTCCACAATTCAATATTGCTATACTGTGATATATTTTCATCTCGTCTAATTTTTGTCGCATAGGTAGAGATCAACTACGATAACATGGCGCGCCCCTCCAAAATTCAAAACGTTTGAAGTGCATTGTCAAAACGACTTGAAGTGTATTGTCTTGCGAGTTGCGCGGTAGGCTAGTTATGATTAGTTGGCCAACAAATCTTGGTAATAAGTGCATTAAGTGAAATATTACGTGTACTGTGATTGGTTGAATATTTACTACACACATTGAAACAGTCATTTGGAGGGGCGCGCCAAGTTATCGTAGTTGATCTCTAAGCACGCTGTACTTCACCTGTCATTAGAACTCATTTTATCTGTAAACTTTTATGTACAATTTACAAATTTAGAATGTCACAAATGCTGTTCTGTTGGTGAGTCTATAAAACAAATAAATAAATAGAAAGCATACAAGTTTCGTGACTTTTTCACGGTTTGAGCCATAGGCTTAAAGGTCTTATTTTTTAATTATTTTTGGGGTCAAAGCCTCCATAGCGATAAGTGCTTTTTGGGATGGTAAAATTTTTTTACTGCCGTCACGAAACCGGCCACCGTCACCGAAACCGGTGTAGGCATAATATAAGATATACTAGATGACGCCCGCAACTCCGTTGCGTCAAAATTCGTTAATCACGCGGTAATCGTACATTTTTCCGGGATAAAAAGTATCCCATGCCCTTTTCCGGGACTCAACGCACAGCCCAAACCACTAGACGGATCGGGCTGAAATTGAGTAATGAAGTAGCTATTCTGACGTAGGCATCCGCTAAGAAAGGATTTTGATCAATTCAACCCCCAAGGGGTTAAAATAGGGGATGAAAGTTTGTATATAATTCTTCTTAACGCGAGCGAAGCCGCGGGCAAAAGCTCGTATTATATAAGGTCAACTTGGGTAAGACCGTCTAGGGGGCAAGACCAAATAGAAGGTTTTTCTCTTTCTATAGCAACTCCACGGGATTCTTGAATCTGTCGGTAAAACAGTCGTCAAATTTTGATTTAGATAAGCTACGACAGATGGCGCTATTCGATGTATGGCGGCTAAAAACTGACTCGTAAATTTAGTGCTGCTTCGAACGTTCATTACGACGAGCACGTGCATAGGAAAATAATATATTGTGGTGTGATTCACTCATTATTTTGAATTGTGATTATGGTGAGTATCTTTTTAAATGTCTACAGAAGTAATTGGCTGCACTGATTTCTCAAAAACTGCTTTAGTTATTGAATTATACTATCTTAATCTTTTCTAACATAAAAAGTTAAGAGTGGGGAGGTCCGTCTAGTTCACTGGGGCAACTCCGGCAGTATGCCGGTCTTGCCTCAAGGCAGGAGTTAATAACATTTTCTATTTTAATACTTACTTGCTGGCTTCGCTTAATACTTCAGTCGGAATTTCCAAGAATTGCAATAGAATCGCGACAACAATAGAATACAATAGTATTCTATTGTTGTCGCGATCACCGGTGCTCGCGCGGGGCCTGAAGGATTAATTTACAAATGATTCATGTTCATAAATTATATATTTAGTCACCAACACTACGACTAATGAAGACTAAGGAAGAGTAAACTGTGTCAAAAATTGTGGGATATCCATTGTTTTATACTATGTAATGATAATGATTACCCATGTGAAAAAATGTTTGATAGCCCTGAACCCAAACACATGCCGGACTTGCCCCAATTTTCTTTTTTACTCAATAAAAACTAAATGAGGCTTTAAAATTATAATTGTATAGTTTCTTTTTCACTACCTCCTACTTACCAATGTCAATATCTGGTTTTTAGTCTGTTTAGTGTACATACGATGTCGAAAATCGCCTTTAGACGGACTTGCCCCAAAGACTAGGAAAGACCGTCTACAAGATGTTTCTTTGAAATATCGACTGTATTTGCCACATAATTAATGCGTGGGGACATCTAACATCTGTAGTTAGGTTCATAAAAGATTACTGTGTCATCTACTGTGAACACCATCTTTCTAGAGTCATTACAAAAGAAATAGGGGCAGCTCAAAGCCAACTTCAAATAAAGTATGCCGGTCTTACCCAAGTATGGATATACGCAATATATAAATATAATAAAATGTCGATATACGCAATAGCACCATATTATGTGGAAATATTGGGCGGCCTCGAGGGAAATCAGGGCTGTTTGCCGGACACTCGATGACGATAGAAGATCACAATTTAGAAAGTAAATATACATTGAAATATGTACAAAATATTGGGCGTAATAATATAATAACTCCCACACCGGTTTCGGTGACGGTGGTCGGTTTCATGGAATCCAGTTACGCAGGAGTAATTTTATAGTGCCCAAGTGTGTGCACAGTACATCTGAGCACTCTCTATTCTTTTTACTCTCATAACCCAGTGGGACGGAAGACCGACATGACTGGCGAGAGACGGTGCGGCAATGCACCTGCAGCTTTTCTGATATTGCGAGTGTCCATGGGCGACGGTAGTTTCCATCAGGTGACCAGTTTGCTCGTTTGCCCCTTCATTTCATAAAAAAAGAGGTCAGGCGCAGGACCGACTTTTTACATGCCCATCCGACGCATAGATCATCTTACTTGTTACTGTCAGACAATCAGCTGGTGATCAGCCTGCATTGTCCTAACCAAACTTGGAGATAACATGTTTCCAACGCGGGAATCGAACCCACGAACTCCGAGTCGAGAGCTACGCTCTTAACCACTGGACCACGGAGGCGTCATTGGGTGTAACAATATAAAGTGAGAACACTTTAGGAAGCGTATAATATGTATGTATTGAGTTCATTGTAAAAGTAGCAGCGCCTAAACTAAGAGTGACTTTCGACTTTTATGATTTTGAGGACAAATGGCTTAAAGTTATGACTGTGCTCTGAGGAAAACAAAAAAGTAACTCTTTCAGCGGTGCGACTTTCATAGTGAACTCTATATTATAGGGAACTACCTAAAGTATTATCACTTTTTTGACCGACTTCAAAATTAACCGACTTAAAAAAAGGAGGTTATCAATTCGACGCGTATGTATGTAATATTTCCAGAATTGCCCAGTTTTTGTATATGTTAATCTATGACAGCGTCTGAACAAATGTGCCAAATTTCAAAAGTGTGTGTATGTATGTATGTTTTTATGTTTGTGTTCGCATAATATCAAATCCGATTTCAGTAATTCTTTTTTTGTTGTACTAGGTATTGTTCAACTTAAGGAACAGTGCAAGTTTCATCAAAATCGGTTCAGTAGTTTTGGAGATAGGGAGTTTTAATTCTCAATTACGTACAATTTTGAAGTCAGTTCTTTTTTAATACAGTTTTTTTACACTCTCGTGGGCTATAAAAGCTTCATCTATTAGTAAAGCCTCGTTGGTTCAGTAGTTGATAGCGTGGTTGACTCGGAGGTCATAGTTTCGATTCCCGCGTAGAAAAAAATATCACTTCCAAGTTTGGTTAGGAGTTAGGACTATGCATACACCTGAGCCTGTGCCCTGTAGCCTAGACTTTATCGCTTCTATAAAGAATGGCCAATCAAAATGACGTAATATGTTATTAACACACGAGTCGAACGTTAACTTCATATTATTATCGAATGCTTATAGTTGGGGAGGGAAAGAGGGAATTTCGGGATTAGCTCGAGTGTGTCAGATTACGCTTGTATAGGCTTCCGAAATGTGTCTAGTTATCACGGTATAGAAATCAGATTTCTCACGTGGTGGGTTAATTTTTTTTTTTTAAATACTGAAATGTCATCAGGGGATGTTTAGTATACCCCAAAGAAGCTTCCATATAAAGCACTGACTATTCAAAGGCTAGGTAAGCCTGTAGGGACATTTTAAAACATAAAAAATAAAGCTTCATATTTTCTTAACTAAGCTTCGCTGATATTTTATTTTGCTGTAAACTAAATGATTTGGTCCTTGTTGTCTAAAATATATTTATAATTTACTTAAATAAGCAATTTTCTGAATATATTTCCTTTTTCAAAACATTACAATTGGCTGCAGTTTCTGAACCCACCGCTAAATAAAATAATAACTGTATTTTTTAAAAAAGATAAAGCCTACTTCAAAATTGTACGTAGTTGAGAATTAAAATTCCCTATCTCAAAAACTACTGAACCGATTTTGATGAAACTTGCAGTATACCCTAAGTTGAACTAAGTATTGTTCAACTTAGGGAAAACTGCAAGTTTTCAAATAAAAAAAGGATAATTTAGATCGGACTTGCAGTTCCGAAAATATGCGTGCACAAACATAAAAATATACATACATACATACATACATACATACATACATACACTTTTGAAATTTGGCACATTTGTTCAGAAGCTGTTATAGATTAACATATACAAAAACTGGGCAGTTCTGGAAATATTACATACATACGTGTGAAATTGATAACCTCCTTTTTTGAGGTCTGTTAAAAAAATAACCTCCTTTTTTGAAGTCGGTTAAAAAGGCTCTTATTATTTTTTTATCAGCTTTACCTAATGTACAAAACCTATAGGTCTTCATGACTACATAAAATATAGCACCCTCTCCTCCTCTACTATAAAGAAGTAATAAAGAAAATGTATTGGCTAAAGAGCCCGATTAGAAAGATGATACATTGGCATGTCAAGTTGGTCCTATGCCTGATCTCTTGCCAGTCGTGTCTGACATCCGTTCCACTGGGTTATGAGAGAGAAAGGATATGATTTTGTGCTGCAGGCTTACTAGGGCACACAAGTTTGACTGGTAGAGATTGCATAGTAGCAATAAGTTTGCCTTTTGTACATCAATAAGTATAATATTTGTTACAGTATCTTTCATATTGTATCCGTATTTTGGTATGCAATAAAGAGTTTTATTATTATTATTATTGGTCTTTTTAATCTTTTAGATTCCCCTTTACGGGTTTTCTGCTAAAGTTGCGGGCTTGTGGCCAAGCAAGGTAAGTTATGAATTAAATAACAATTTCCTAACAATTCTACAAGCATTTAGAATAACTGCTTTCTGCAAGCTTATGTACGTGAGTGGGTGAATGTAGAGTGTTTTGAGGCTAGCGTGAAGCGTTTTTTGGAGTTTATTGGAGTTTACTCCTTAAGAAACGATTTTCATATATAAGGCGCCCGGTATTAGAAAAATCCGAGAGGTAAAACCTACTAACAAGTAACGAAAATGTGTCACGTTTTTGGATGACGGAAACTTTCTAATTTGGCTGTGAGTATATTAAGACCATAAAGGTAATATACGTATCGGAATATAATATTATATAAAATAATATAATTATATTATTATATAATTATATAATAATAATAATAATATAATTATATTATATAATTATATAATAATATAAATATTTCAAATTCAGGGAGGGGGTAGCCGAGCCTTTGATGTTAGAAGAAACCCCGTTCCTCTAGGCCTATTGGGAGCGGAGTTATGGCTACTTTAGTAAGACGTTTGACAGTTGCCGAGCTGTCAATGTCAAAGTTTGAATGCTTGTAACTCGGCAACTATTTGTCCTGGATATGGGTTTCTTCGGCTTGATCTTCCTGGATTTTTCTCTTCTATTTGATTCTGGCCTTAGAATTGAGAAAAAAAATGATGTCTCTGATTTAGTTCAAATTCAGGGAGGGTATAGCCGAGTTGTTGCCTTTGATGTTAGAAGAAACCCCGTTTCTCTAGGCCTATTGGAAGCTGAGTTATGGCCGCTTTTGTTCGACGTTTGACAGTTGCCGAGCTGTCAATGTCAAAGTTTGAATGCTTGTAACTCGGCAACTATTTGTCCTGAGTATGAGTTTCTTCGGCTTGATTTTCCTGGATTTTTCTCCTCTATTCGATTCTGGCCTTAGAATTGAGAAAAAAATATTTTGAAATAACTATGACAGATAATAATAATTGTTAAAATATTCAGCTTGGTAGACCGAGAACACAATATTCTCGACTTTCAATCATATATAAAGCAGTAGACTCCTTAAAATTTATTCTAAAATACTTTACTTCGACTTAGATTTTAGATGAATGCTCTTAAAAAATCTTATTAGTTAATATATTTATTACAGAGATCTTCGTCCGCTCCATCGGAACTTTAGCCAAACAATTTGACAATGGCTGTAATACGATATCTTCTACAGCCATCACTGTGCACTGTCATCGTGTATGAACAATGTTGAGTTGACATTATTGGTTGGTGACATTGGCTCAGATGAATGTGTGAATCGCTTTTAGATTTAGATTAGAAGCTTTCCTGTAAAAATCCTAGCCCATACCTGAGTAGTGTAGAACCCGGGATCCACTTATAAATTATATTTTGTTTTTTCTTGCACTCTATACCTACAGCTGAATACTGATCATTGAATTAAAACTTTCTGCCTAATAAAACTCGGCAAAATAAAAATAAAAATACGGTTTAAAATAGCGGTATCGAAATTTATATTACAAAGACTCCCGGGCGTGATCGGGTGTTATTAAATTATGTAACTCTTTTTTATAAAAAAAAAAAGAAGAGGATATAATATTTAAGTTATTACGCCCTGCGATGGTTATTCAAGATTATATTAAATAGGTTAATGCTACAGTACGGGTTATTATTGCTAACGCTAAACGCTCTGCACAGAATAGCCACCGTCCAGTCGGTCGGTTAGCCGCTGGATAAAGCTGGTGCTGTGCGAGAGCGGCGCAGCTTAGACACGAGCGTCGTCACGGGAATTGATACTGGACACTATTAGTAAGACGACAGTCGACAGGCTATTTTCGTTAACCATAACTTTATCGACGAACAAAGTTCCGCTGAATCAGTTAAATAATCACTATGATCCCAGTATGTTATCATTTGAATCACAAACCATAGAGGTCTCTTACGTTTCGTCTCTACTGACTACTATTAAATTTATAGACATAATGTTAATTTTTTTCTTTAATATGTATAATGATTACTATTCTTATTGTAATTGGATTTTGAAAAAAATAATCCTTCTTTCGTTACTCTGAAGATCTACTTTTGGTTAATTATATATCGAAGAATGAAGCGAAGAAATATAATAAATGATCAAACGAACTTACCAAGTGAAGTTCGATCATTATTATATGAGTCGCTTCATTCGAAGATATAATCTCCCTCCCACCCAGTCTGCACGAAACTGTGTTTGCTGTAGTACCCAAAGAAAGAAAGAAAGATTTTTTGCATTTTGCATTTTGCATTACTTCTCTCTAAACATAATGAAGCACGCCGGAACGTCAAGTAACCGAGCGAACGAGCGGGTAACTTTTTTCAAAGTACCCACATACGTCTTTAAAAAAACGCGATTGCCTAGCAGATAAGCAAAGGTACTACTTTTGGTTAATTATAATATCTTCGAATGAAGCGACTCATATAATAATGATCGAACTTCACTTGGTAAGTTCGTTTGATCATTTATAAATATTTAAACTAAGAGCAATTATATTGTGTAATCTAAATAAAAATATTTCAGACTAAACAAATAAAATTGAACTCAGCAATATTTGAACAAACATTCAATTATGTAAAACTGTTGATATAATAACGATTTGTGAAATGAATAATAAAATTCTGTATCATGGGTTGAGTTTCTGTAAGTACCATCAAGGAAATTGGGTCAGACCCTGATGAAGTGATGACAGACCTGCGTCATTTGATGGGCTGTGTCAAGTCAATGCTATTCGTGATCTGTCGACTGGGTCTGACATAACATTACGAAATAAAGTTTGATCAACTTCATTGACATTGTTATTAATTAGTATAAACCTACGTATAAACAATATGAGCGTCAGTGGTTTAATGGGCAGACCTTTGGTTCGCACTCGTAGAGGGTGCAGGTTCGATCCCGGGTGGAGGCACCAATGAGACATTTTCAGATCTCAAGTACATAATACGGACGCTCGTACGGTGAAGAAAAACATCGTGAGGAAACCCGCACATAGTTGGTCCCAGACGTAATGACTAGTTCTTTCCACTGGACTAGGCCGACTATGTTGCGAGAATGCCGTATGATGCTTTACCACCATACGGACATTCAAATCTTGTCCCAGGCACTACAGTATTTAAGGAGTAGTTACTTCGCTCTGAAAATCCGTACTTAATATTATAAATGCGAAAGTTTGTCTGTCTGTCTGTCCGTCAGTCTGTCTATCTGTCTGTCTGTCTGTTACTTCTTCACGCCTTACCGCTGAACTTATTTTTCTGAAAGGCATGGAGATATGTGAGTCCCGGGAAAGGACATAGGATACTTTTTGTCCCGGAAAATGTACGGTTCCCGCGCGATAAACGAGTTTTGGCGCAACAGGGTTGCGGGCGTCATCTAATACTGTATAAATCATCCACAACGGATGCAAAAGGCCTAGTTTTTTTAAACATACGGACATTTGAAATCTTGTACCAGGCACAACAGTATTTGAAAATTGGATTTCGTTACTTCGCACTGAACATCCATAATACCTTATATTATAAACGTGAAAGTGTGTCTGTATGTCTGTTACCTCTTCACGTCCAGACCGCTGATTCGATTTTGCTGAAATTTGGTATGGATACTTAGAGTCCCAGGAAAGGCCATAGGATAAACTTTGTATCCCGGAATTTACGATTCCCATGCGATAAATTTGGTGCAACGGAATTGCGCATGTCATCTAGTAAGTACTGTATAAATCATTTACAACGGATGCATTAGCTTTGTCCACATTGTGCCTTTTTCTATACGTCAAGGGCATGCGTTATAGCGCAGTCAACAGCGAACGTAGGCATGCCCGCGACGCATGCCCTCTGACCGTATCCAAAAAATAAAACCGGCCAAGTGCGAGTTGGACTCGCCCATGAAGGGTTCCGCAGCAGCAATAAGGTTTATTTTTATAAAATTAAAAGGTTTTTGATTTATTTTTATATTTTAGTTGATTTAATGAAAGTTAAATTAAGGTTTACCATTTATGACGTATAAAAAAACTACTTGTTAGATCTCGTTCAAACCAATTTTCGTTGGTAGTTTTTATAATAATGTACATCATATATTTTTTTTAGAATTATCATGCCCCTACTTTAGAAGTTAGAGGGGGGACACACACATTTTATGACTTTGGAAGAGTCTCGCTCGTTAACTATTCAGATTAAAAAAAAATGATACTGCAAACCTCAATATGATTTTTGAAGACCTATCCATAGATACCCCACACGCGTAGGGTAGACGAAAAAAATTTTTTTTTTGTTTCAGTTGTACCTATGGGGACCCCTAAAATTTTTAATATTTTTTCCATTTTTGTATCAAAATCTTAATGCGGTTCACAGACTACATCTACTTACCAAGTTTCAATAGTATAGCTCTTATAGTTTCGGAGAAAAGTGGCTGTGACATACGGACGGACAGATTTGTTATTCGTATTGTTATTCGTAGAATATAGTGCATAGTGTGGACATAGCTAATAGCTATGTCCACATTATGCACTTTCGTCTTCAATTTTCGTCATCTTCTTTCATTCAATATTGAATTCATTCAATTTCATTCAATAATTGAATTCATCAAAGAACGCAACGCCAACATTGTCATTTTTGTTTTTTGGATACGGCCAGAGGGCATGCGTCGCGGGCATGCCTCACGTTCGCTGTTGACTGCGCTATAACGCATGCCCTTTACGAACAGAAAAAAAGCACAGCGTGGACAAAGCTCATGACTTTATTATCTAAACTTTCTATGCAACAGCTATTTGTCAAATGATAGCAAGGCAGCGGCATTGGTTCTGGAAGTCGCGCACGCCAAAAAAAATCTATCGGATTATCTGCCCATAATATATTTCCTTTTAAATATCAAACCTCAAAAACTTTGTTTAAATTAATATGAATAATTAAAATAGTAGGACGCTTCATTATTTTCCGCCTTGCGTTCGATTGGTACGACATCGAATATTCATTTCTGTATGAATAATAAACTTGTATTGCAACTTCTGAAATGTAGTGTATGTTGTAAGCTGTTGCCTGTTGGAAGAGTTATATTTTAACTCGATTACTAGTAAAGTAAGAAGTTAGATACTCTAGATTTTAAAGTTTTTGTTTGTACGATAAAGCAAGGAGTGTATAATATTATAGTCTAAATTTTATAGTATATTATGTTTGTGTCTGAATGCCAAAGTTTTTTTCCAATGATATTATGATGTGCCATTTAAGAAATGGTGTAATTTGTTTTCGTAATTTAAGATAGAGGTCTGGTGTCCTGAAATACTGGCTATGCCCAGCTTAAGCACCAGTCTCTCACAAAAGTGTTCTATATCTAAAATATTTTTTTATACAGTGTATTTTGGCTAGAACAATAAAATATATTTTTTACTTTCATTTTGGCTCGGCTTGGTTTGATATAACGCGACCAAATTACGTAGGTCCGTCATCCGCCTATCGCCGTCCCTAAGAACCGACGTAGAAGGCATATTAAGATGCTAAGCACATTATTATAAAATAACCAAAATCGCTACAGCCTCTGCCTTGGGCGGTGAAAAGTGAAAAATTCCAGAGTCCGGTTGTACCAATATTACATCTGTAACGTCACACCGTATTGCATTCTCTTCCGCTTTTACTGTAAACGTATCTATAATCCATACTAATAGTATAAATGCGAAAGTGTGTCTGCGATTCGATTGAATGACTAGCGCATTCATTGAATGACTAAAGGACAACTCGTACTCGACTGTAACGTTTCGTCTTGACTAAAAGACAAAAGTCATATAGCGAAGTCGTTAAATGGCATGATTTTTTTTTTTTTCAAGTAGCCGTTGACGGGGTAGTTATAGGTAAATCCACGCTTTCATATTATTTTATTAGGTATTACTTATTACAAATAAAGCACTTTAATGTAAATGTAATCGATAAAATATCAATCAACACAGTGCTATCAGCTGTGCGAGCTGTTTGACGTCATATTTGTTTTAGTGACTAGTAGCGCCGCAGTGGGAAGAAATTGAAATACGTTCAATTACCTGACTGATTTCAAGTCCGCTTCAAAACGCTATGCTACGAATCGCTAACTAGTTGAACGTTGAGGGACGATCGTTCAATCGACGTTCGGCCGAGTCATTCAATTGAATGGTGTCATTCAATGAATACGCTAGCCATTCAATCGAATCGCAGATTGAACCAGATGACTGCGACAGATATACTTTGAGTCTCGGGAAAGGACATAGGATACTTTTCATCCCGGAAAAATGTACGGTTCCCGCGCAGTAAACGAACTCTGGCGTAACGGAGTTGTGCCATCTAGACTGTACCTATTTGCTGTATCAGTTTTGGTAAAATCAATTAAGTAAGTTGTGGAGGTATTATGATACGTTCTATAGCTGCTTAGGTAAAGACTTAGGGAAGAAGTATCTAAACGTTAAAAAAAAGTTTTAATTCTTATATTAAAAAGTTTTAATTCATTATCAATGCTACTTAGTGTATCTGTCAGTCTGCCTGCCTGTTTTTTATTCCTGTTTTTAAGCCACGGAATAGATTTTCATGAAATCTGGCATGGAAAGCTTTGATTTTCGGGATTAGCATTTGATATTTTTTTATCCCGAAAAAATACGAGGATTCCGCGTGACAAACCGCAACAAAATTGTAAAAAAATGTCTAGTTTAGTATACAGAGTGTAACAAAACTAAGTGATAATACTTTGAGGCATGTATGAGTCCCTTTGTAGGTATAGAGTTTACTGTGAAAGTAGCAGCGCCGAAAAAGCATATTTTTTCATCCTCTTCTGTGTGGAGAAATTTGTTTTTTTATTCTTATGTGTGGAGAAATACAAAACACAAAAAAAATGGTCTTTCGGCGCTGTTACTTTCACAATGAACTCTCTACAAGGTACACAAATTATACCCTTAATTATTATTATTTTCACTTAGGGCCTGTTTCACCACTTCCTGTTATTATTTTTTTTTTTAATGAAATAAGGGGGCAAACGAGCAAACGGGTCACCTGATGTAAAGCAACTTCCGTCACCCATGGACACTCGCAGCATCAGAAGAGCTGCAGGTATGTTGCCGGCCTTTTAAGAGGGAATAGGGTAATAGGGGAGGGTAGGGAAGGGAATAGGGTAGGGGATTGGGCCTTCGGTAAACTCACTCACTCGGCGAAACACAGCGTGTTCGAGCGCGTACATCCCTAGCGCACGGCTACATCACTACAGCGGGGCGCGGGGGGAGCGTTCCCGCTTGCGGCGCGGGCCGCGGCGAGACTCGACGCTCGTTCACTTGCCTAGGCGACAGGCGCGCGCGCACACCGCACACGGGTCACACCGCTGACCGCCATATTTCTTTGTATATTTGTTATAAGTAATGTAAATTGTTAATACAGTTTTAATATTTTGTAACCATCTTTTTATTATGTCCCGCTGACATAATTTGGCGCCCCCGGGTGGGCGTGGGCGTTGAAGAACTAGACACTTCACTTAAGGTCCTAGTTAAGCTTTCACAACAGGAATCCTTCCCCAAGGAGTTAGAATTACTTCATAAAAATAAGACCATCAGTCCAAAATCATCTCTTTCCTCTTTGTCACCATTCTTGGACTCTCAGGGCATACTGAGAGTGGGGGGGAGAATACGTAAGTCGGATTTTGATTTTACTAAGATTCATCCTATACTTTTAAACTCAAAACACACACTCACTAAACTCTTATTCACTCACGAACACAAACGCCTCTTACATGCGGGACCGCAGCTCATGCTGTACTCTATCCGTGAACAGTTCTGGCCAACCGGGGGTAGGGATCTGGCACGACGCACGGTACGCGGTTGTGTCACTTGTAACAGACTTAACGCTAAAGTAATGAAAAATATAATGGGAGACTTACCGCCGCAGCGGCTTATTCCCGACTTCCCATTCTCTACTGTTGCAATTGACTTTGCGGGCCCCTTCTTAATCACTGACCGTAGAGGGCGTGGGTGTAAAATAACTAAGTGCTATTTGTGTCTTTTTATATGTTTTCTTTATAAATGTATCCATCTTGAGTGTGTTAGCGAATTATCTAAAGATTCTTTTATACTAGCCCTGCGCCGCTTCATTTCTCGTAGGGGTAAGCCTAAAGAAATTTTTTGCGACAATGGCAGAAACCTTGTGGCAGCTGCAAGAGAGCTCAGCGAGTTTTTTAGCAAATATTCTGACTCTATTGTAGGTTTTGCAGCTGATCAGGATATAAAGTTTAAATTTTCACCGGCTTACGCTCCTAACTTCAAAGGTTACGCAGAGGCAGGCATAAAATCTGCCAAACATCTCTTAAAACGTTCCTTGGGCAGCACACATATGACATTTGAGGAACTCACTTCTTTGTTTGCCCAAGTGGAAGCTATCCTCAATTCTAGACCCATTTCCCCCCTCTCTTCTTGTCCTACTGACCATGCAGCGCTCACACCTGGACACTTTCTCCTCGGCAGGTCACTGACGTCGCTTCCGGCTCCAGCGCTAGAAGACATCAACCCCAGACGTCTGGACAGATACCAGCTGATCAAGCAAACACGTCAAGTCTTTTGGAGGAGGTGGCAGGCGGAGTACGTCACTGAGCTGCAGTCCAGGTCAAAATGGAAAACCAGATGCAGAGACCTGAAGGAGGGAGATCTAGTCATTATCAAGGAAGACAATATCCCGCCACTGGCCTGGAGGCTAGGGCGGGTGATGAAGCTGTATCCTGGAGCTGACGGGGTGCCGCGAGTAGCGGACCTTACCACGGCGCGAGGAGTCATTCGGCGCGCTCTCAACCGGCTCTGTCTGCTGCTGGATGAAGACTACAAGGCTTGAAAGCAGGGCTTTCAAGGGCCCCCAGTATGTTCGAGCGCGTACATTCCTAGCGCACGGCTACATCACTACAGCGGGGCGCGGGGGGAGCGTTCCCGCTTGCGGCGCGGGCCGCGGCGAGACTCGACGCTCGTTCACTTGCCTAGGCGACAGGCGCGCGCGCACACCGCACACGGGTCACACCGCTGACCGCCATATTTCTTTGTATATTTGTTATAAGTAATGTAAATTGTTAATACAGTTTTAATATTTTGTAACCATCTTTTTATTATGTCCCGCTGACACAGCGCAAGCGCTGTTTCACGCCGGTTTTCTGTGAGAACGTGGTATTTCTCCGGTCGAGCCGGCCCATTCGTGCCGAAGCATGGCTCTCCCATGTGTTATGTGCCGAATAGGCTTTCCACTACTTTTTTCGACAGGTGGAGTATTGAAGTTGTAAGTCAGATAAGTTGTGAATAGCCTATCCGGCGCTTTATCAGGAAGTGTTGTGTGTTTATCAGTTTATGTGGGACACATATTATTTGCTTACCTGTTCAGTTAAATTTATTCACCAATTCACAAAAGTATTTGCAATGCGTTACAGAATAAATGAAATGAGTTTCACATATAATTCGTATTAATTGTGTATTTAAATCGTGCAAATAAAATATCGCACCCTGTCCTACATCTTCTTATATATAAAATTCTCGTGTCACAATGTTAGTCCACGAACGCCTCCGAAACGGCTTTACTGATTTACCAAATTTTATATGCATATTCAGTAGGTCTGAGAATCGGCTACTGGGTACTTTATATATTGATAAGTGCATTTGTTGAATAAATAATAGTACATTATTACAACCTGAGACTGACGGCGACCATTGTTTGAGCGACGGGATAGCGATCGACGTTGCCATGGTGACATACTTATTTAGTCACTTGAATAAAATAATATGGCAAATATATAATGGCAAAGCAACGTTTGCCGGGACAGCTAGTAATATTATAAATTATGCAATTTAAAGAGAAATGGCGTTAGTGAAATAAAGTGTAGTAAATATTTATTAATTTCTGTCACTACAATACATTTTGAATTGGTCAAAATTCAAATTTGCTTGAGCTATGTAGTAACTATTTATTAATTTCGGTCACAAATTAATTTCGGGTAATGTAGGTCGACCTCCAACTAGGTGGGACGATGATCTCCGTTTAGTTGCGGGTCCATGTTGGATGCGTGTAGGAGATCGGTCATCTTGGCGTTCATTGAGAGAGGCCTATGTCCAGCAGTGGACGAATATAGGCTGATATTATGATGAATTTCGCTCAGTACGATCTCATTTGAATTAGTCAAAATTCGAATTTGCTTGTGATCTCGCGCTGTAGCCACCAAGCCGCGCGTTCCGGTCTAATCCATACTTTATTATAAATGCGAAAGTGTGTCTGTCTGTCTATCAGTATGTCTGTTACCTCTTCAGGCCCAAATAACTGAACCGATTTTGCTTTTTGCTACGAAGATACTTTGAGTCCCGGGAAAGAACATAGGATACTTTTGCCTTTGGCTTCTTATACAGACCAACGGCTTACGGAGGCGGCTGCCGTCGACAAGTGTCGACTGCAGTTGTATCTACCGTTGATAAGTGCCGTTCGTCTGTCAGAAGCCTTAGGGCCTGTATCACGACTTCCTGATAAAGTACTGAATAGGATATCTACAACTTATCTGACAGATTATCCTCACTAAGGGCCTGTTTTACCACTTCCTAATAAGTGTCGGACAGGCTATCCACCACTTAACTTGACGGATAGAATATGGAGAATGGGTCAAAAAAGTTCTATATAGCCTATCCGGCACTTTATCAGGAAATGGTGAAACAGAACCTCTCTCTGTCAAGTTAAGTGGTGGGTAACCTATCCGGCACTTATCAGGAAGTGGTGAAACAACCCCTTAATGATTCTAAGCATGTAGGTTGTAGGTCAGTAGGAAGATTTCTCGGATTTTTCCCATCAAAATGTACTTAATAGTCCCTTTGAAACCATTGCCTTAGACCACTTGTCTTTCTAGACTATTTAACCTACTTACTCCGAGGCCACGAGACCGGAAGGCCATAAATAACGTATCAGGCTCTTACTGCCCCCACTCACATCTCGGCCACTTCCGCACGCGACTGTACTTGAATGTGGGTACAGTCGTCGACAAAATCTCACTTAACCTGTGCTGTAGGTCTGCTTGTCATTGTTTCCAATCACGTCACAGATAAAGAAAAATAGCTATCTTCAATGGAACATTATTTAAATTATAAATTTATTTATCTGTTCAAGAAAAATATTTCTATTTTCAATAGTCCTAAATCTCAAAAGTAAGTACAACTCAAAATTTAATTTTAATTCTTTTATTTTTGTAACAAAAGTTTCTTTTTTCTTCAATTTTTTCATAATACAACATTAAAAAATACACGCAACTTTGACAAAAAAATCCTTTACACAATAAGTCCCTTAATTAATGACCCATATTGCAAAACAACGTATGCCGGGACAGATAATATTTTAACATCATTATTTCTATTTTTTTTAAATCCCCTCCAAAAATATAATCCTTTTCTGTGCCAGATGTGCTGGAGCCAAATATTCCCACAAAATCTGATTTCCTATTTTACTTTTTCAGAACTTTTCTCAACTCCCCTTTATAATTCTTTACAACCTCAACCATTGACGTACCAAATCAATAGATTCCGCATTGATAAATAACATAACATCTGTAAGAGACTTAGATATTTTTAATGATTCTCAGGCTTGTTGAACCTGAAAAATCACTGTGATGCAAATTCCCGAACAAGTTTAAACGAAAGTGAATCGTCTCTCTTATGGGTACATCTATGACTTCTAATATGCAATACAACGTCACGTCTTGGAGCAGACGGTAGCGGTATGACCACAGTATAAGAAATATGCAGTAGTGAGTACACCATCTCCGTTTTTGGTGGAAGTCCGGTACCATATGAGGTAGACCGGACAGTCGTGGAGTCCTGTGTCAGACAGATCCGGGACACTCTCCGTTCAACTGCTGATGGTAAACCGCAGGTGGTTTTAGTGGGTCGGCTGACTGCCAGTGCCACATAACCTCAGCACATGTGCCTCAGCACAACTGAGGTAAATCAACAACCCGAGGCACTATAGAGTGTTGCCCCTGCGCATAAAAAAAAAACATTATCTCCGTTCTAAGGCAAGCATCGGGCGCACGCAAACATGAGCGAAATTTCAAATAACTCAAGGTAGTAAAAAGTTTTTGATTTCAGAGATAGGTTTTTATTTTGTTGCTCTGTGTTTTTGATCTACAAACGTAGAAAAATAATAATTGTCTAACACAAAGCGAAAACTTCATTTCCTGTAAATATAAGTGGATTTTTCTCTCTCTGAATCAAAGTATTTTTATTGTTTTTGGCCAAACGTCTTGTATTTTATAAACAGATCAGTCGATCAGAAGATATTGTGTACCTATCATACTTCCATACTTATTAAACTTAATATAGAACTTAATACTTAATGTACTTAAACTTATTATTAATGCGAAAGTGTTTCTCTGTCTGTTACCTCTTCACGCTCGAACCGCTGAACCGATTTAGCTGAAATTTGGCACAGAGATACTTTGAATCCCGGGAAAGGACAAAGGATACTCGCGGAAAAATGTACGGTTCCGGCGCGATAAACGAGCTTTGGCGCAATTGGTCATCTAGTATTACACAAAAATTTTGTTCATTTTTTTATCCCTATACACTGTGGCATGGCATCACACTCGCCATGTCTGGCGAAATTGAAAACATTTTTAACTCATCCCATACAGATGGGATACGTGATTAGAGTTCCACCAAAGTTGACCAGAAAGATGTAGAAAGGGTTATTGTATTTAACCGACTGTGGTAGAAGGAGGGTGATAATTTTCGGATTTTTCAAGAGAAATAATTAAAGCGTTTTAAGCTGTGATGGTGTGCTTTTCTGACTGTTCTAATAGGAGAGTGAGCTTTTCGAGTTTTAGAAGTAAACACTTCTTTAGCGCTTTTATTTTATGGGATAGAAAAAAATACCGATTTAAAATTCAAAAGTCTTTTTCTACCATACGCCAATAATGTATGCCTGCTTCTGCTGTTTCATTTTAACTTATATGGAGTGGACTCGAAGTCGCAACCCGTTTTTTTTTTTTAGTTATTAATTTCATTTTTTAGTTACTAATTTCATTGTTGCATATAAAATTATGCAACAAAATAACATCTTATGTTCTTATATATAAAATTCTCGTGTCACAATGTTAGTCAGCGAACTCCTCCGAAATAGCTTTACTGATTTTTACCAAATTTTATATGCATATTCAGTAGGTCTGAGAATTGGCTACTGGGTACTTTATATATTGATAAGTGCATTTGTTGCAATAAATAATTATAAATTATTACAACCTGAGACTGACGGCGACCATTAGTCACTTCAATAAAATAATATGGGCGAAAATCGAAATACTTTATATTATGGCAAAGCAACGTTGCCGGGACAGCTAGTTTTTGTATAAAAATTCTTGCTAAAAATCCCGTTTGCCCGCCACCTACGAATAACAAACCCGCCACGTCGCACCGCGGCCAATTCACACAATAATTCTATTTTCAAATCTGTGAGCGACGCGACGTGATGTTTTCGGTGTCACTGAAGGTGATATTCTACAGGGTGTGTTCCAAAAATATATGATCATGCATGTATAAAGGGTGTGACAAAACTAAGTGATAATACTAATAAGTTTAGGGGGTAAATATAGGTTCCGTTTTACCGTTCTGTAATCAACAAAACTTGGTTGAATGCGGAACCCTAAAACGGAACTCTAACCAGCTGATTTTTTGTATATGGATAGGTTAATAGTTATATAAATTAGGAGTAACATTGTCCTACAAACAGAACAATCCATATTTTAGGACCATCAAATCAAAGTATGAAATCCTTTCTATCTCTGTTAGTTACCACTTTCAAGATTTTACGCAGATAAAAATGTTGTTTGTCTTATCAAAATGAAGCTACATACAAAAAATTTGCTTGATAGCAATAAATAAATATGTTCTAGGGAATCCTGACTATTATCATTTTGTTTTGTTACATCTTGTACCTATATGAGCTATTGAACGTCATAGGAATTATATTATTTTGACATACCCCAAAATATGTCAAAATGACTTGTGACTACGTGTCAAGGTGATAACGTATCTTGCTACAAATAAACAGGTATATTTTAAATAAACAAAAAAAATAGCACAATATCTGCTCTCAATTACCTGCAGAAGTAAAGTCACGCTTCTTGTCTCAAAATGAAAAAAAAAACAACTTTCAGCGGACCAGATTGTAGGCAAGACCTAGTATTATAAAAAAAAGTATCGGTCTTACTACAAAAGATTTAAGCACCTGTTGAACAGTTGATTAGAGAAAAAAACAGTAGAGATAAACTACGATAACATGGCGCGCCCCTCCAAAATTCAAAACGTTTGAAGTGCGTTGTCAAAACGTTTGAAGTGCGTTGTCTTGCGCGGTCGGCTAGTTATGATTAGTATGTACAGTTAGATAGATTAGTTGAGTTTACAGCATTGTAAACTTTATTTTAAAAGATTATTTTTTTTTCACTTTTTTGGTAAATAAAGTGGGCCCCGTGCGAGTTTCTTACGCCGGTTCTTCTCGCCGGGCTAGTTCCCGAACCGGTGGTAGGCATCATGTAGACTTTCAGAAAATATTTGCAAAAATTTATTCTGAATAAAAAATTTTGAGTTTGAGTTTTGAGTTTGAGCAACAAATCTTGGTAATAAGTGTCATTAAGTGAAATATTACGAGTACTGGTTGATTGGTTGAATACTTACTACATACAAACTCTTTCATATTGATGTGACATATTCAAAACAGTAATTTGGAGGGGCGCGCCATGTTATCGTAGTTTATCTGTACAAAATGGTCTCAAAACAACTGTTCAATAGATGTTTAAGTTTCTGTGGTAAGACCGTATGTGTTTTAATGCCGCCAATTACCAACAAGTAATTATATTTCTACAATGTTTCCACACTAGAGGCAGCACCTGCAAAGACAGTAAAAAAAATCTTTAGACGTTTGACAACGTTTCTGTCAATATTCTGATGTGACGTGTGGAAAACGGCAGGTTAGTTATTGTATTTACTACTACCCTCTGCTCCAACCTTTGCTTCCAACCAACCATACTAATATTATAAAGGCGAAAGTATGTCTGTCTGTCCGTCTGTCTGTCTGTCTGTCTATCTGTCTGTCTGTTACCTCTTCACGTCCAAACCGCTGAACCGATTTTGCTGAAATTTGTCATGGAGATACTTTGAGTCTCGGGAAAGGACATAGGATACTTTTTGTCCCGGAGAAATGTACGGTTCCCGCGCGATAAACGAGTTTTGGCGCAACGGAGTTGCGGGCATCAACTAGTTCCCTATAATATTTTCTAGAACACAATATAACCAACAAGAATATTCCAGAATACCGTTAAATACACAGTCTATTTCAATTAATAATAAACACTATATAATCTGTCCGATAGATTGGTCTTAGCCGTGCATGACCAGATCTCAGGCATTGAGATTATCTAGTATATCCAGTTTGTTCTAGTGTTTATTATAAATACTAGAAAATTATATAAATATTTCTCATCGTTTTATTAAATAGAAGATACGAACATTTATATTAAAACTAGTTGACACCCGCAACTTCGTTGCACCAAAATTCATTTATCGCGCGGGAACTGTACATTTTTCCGGGATAAAAACTATCCTATGTCCTTTCTCGGGACTCAAAGAATCTCCATGCCAAATTTCAGCGAAATCGGTTCAGCGGTTCGAGCGTGAAGAGGTGACAGACAGACAGACACACTTTCGCATTTATAATATTACTAGTATATTAGTATACTAATACTAGTATGGCATACTAGTATAGATATGGATATTAATATATTATCAGTTATCACTGTCTCTTACGAATTCACCATAATATCTACTTCTACACCAGCCTGTTTCACGTATCAGTAAGTACTGATAAGTGCTAGATAGGCTATCCACAACTTATCTGACAGATAAATTAGTATGGAGGATCATATAAAGTTGTGGATAGCCTATCCGGAACTTATCAGGAAGTGGTGAAACAGACCCTTATACTTCTACATCTAGCTACTGCACTACTATTATAAAGAGGAAAGATTTGTATTTTTGTATGTATGTTTGTAATTAATAAACTCAAAACTACTGTGCCGATTAAAAAAAAAATTAGCAAACAATTATATTAATTCGATCTATAGTGAAAAAACCAATTTAGATGGCTATTTATTCCACCAGAAACTTGCAAACAGAAGCAAAATGGCGATTTTGTAAAAATCGCAACGCCGAGGTTCGAATATTTAACCATTTCGGAACAAAACGAACCGAGATCCATAGTCGTTAATTGAATTTCGAATTCGCATCATTTCGAGCCCCGTATGCCATTTCCAAACCATATATACAGGACCGCATAACAAGCGCAGCGCGTGTATACATAGGTCTGGTTAAACTGGTAGTTACACGTAGACCCCCGCCACCATGGCCAGCTTACCATATCACAGGTCAGGCTATACTGGTCGTCGTAAAATTAAATTAATGCGTACTCTACGTGTCTTTTGCCTATTAAGATACATGGAAAAGTTTTTCGCGCCTTAATTTTTTTTTACTGCCGTCGTTTATGGCGAAATAAAACGCGGGTGTGTAATTGACGCGGTTAGCATAAACTTTATGTTGGGAAATTGGGGATGTGTGTGCCATTTTTAATGCCACTTAAGACGTCATAGGTGAAAATGTTTCCAAACGGTTTGTGATGTACACGGGGACAAACTTTAAAAGAATACGTGCTAAAGCCTGGTATCTTTGCAATATCATAAAGCCGCCAGTCCACCGCAGCGCACGGAGAGGCTACGCACGTGCGTCAAGCTTCGCTTAGCAAGACAATATTATGTGACTATGTCCACTGCAACCCACGGACACGCTATACGCACAAATTGACGTAGTCAAAGTAATAAAATCGTGCGCCGCGTGGCCGTGCACAGCGTGCGCCGCGGTGGAATGGCGGCTGCTCTTCTTGATTCTACTCGCCTATTCTCTGAGGCTTTTGACAGAATTTCTTATTAGATAAAACAACAGTTTCGATAGTGTTTGCTCGATTTATATTATGCATCCGTGCGAATTGCTTGTGTAGCAATATCACATTATATTATATATTATTTAAATAGCGGCGCGCAAACAATTCCTTGATTTTATTGTATAGCAACCGAACTGCGCAGATTCGCGCGGATGCATATTATAAATGTAGGGCGAAGACAAACGAGCGTAATTTGTGAGTTGTGAGTCGCAGAATTTCGGTTCGGCAGAATTCTGCTGCATTCAGTTTCATACAAAAATCCTGTTTGATTCACACGAGCGTAATTTTGTGAGTCATGATTTGTATGAAATGATATTTAAACTCTGCGACTCACAACTCACAAATTATAATCGTTTGACTTCACCCTAAGCCAAAATAATTTGAACTGTTACCTGTAGCTCTACATTCCAGAGCGTGTTAAAAATACATACATACCCAAAAATATGACCTTCAGGCCAAGAGAGATAAAATATTTCCTCAACGACCTATTTATTATACGTATACTACTATATTTATTGTATGCGAATGCCTACAATGTCGCGTATAATAGGTATTCAGGCGATACTAATCGCGCATTGTGCCACACTTTAATCTGGACAAAGGAGAGTATTAAATAGAGTGTAGACTATAATCCATACTTCCATAACCATATCCATACTAATATTATAAATGCGAAAGTGTGTCTGTCTGTCCGTCTGTCTCAAACCGCTCAAACCGCTGAACCGAGAAAGACCCGAGAAAGGACATAGGATAGTTTTTATACCGAAAAAATGTACGGTTTCCGCGCGATAAACGAATTTTGGCGCAACGGAGTTGCGGGCGTCATCAGGTAATCTATAATATATACCTTAATATAAGCCTTTTTAAGTCGTCTATAATATCCAGTGGATAAGAAAGTAGTTCTTGACTAATTTGTCATAGATTCTGAGCCTGATCTATAAGAAATGACCCAACGACATGAATTTGCCCGTACAAAAAAAGTAATTCTTTCAGCGCTATGTGTGTGTATGTGTGTTCTATACAAGTAACAAGTGACACCCACACCAATAAGTGTATTCACTTTATTTTCTTACACACTGTGTGTTATATATTATATGTTTGATACATTTTATGAAGAAAATATTATTTTTCCTTTGCCTATATTTAAGTTAGACAAAGCGATTTCAAACGTTCTGTAAAATCGAAAATCGACACCGATCAGGTGGCGGCCATCGTTAAAACTTTCCGTAATTATTGAATGTTCTAGACCTTTTAGGATTTTATAAATAAAATTCTGAGGTAACTTTAATAATTACTATCATACTTTTATTTTAAAACTGAAGTAATTTCTTGCTTGAAAGCGCTAATCTCATGAACTACTGAACATAATATTTAATTATGTTATTTGCCACAGACATAAAATATGCCACGGGGAATCACATATTAAGGTCTTTTTTTTTACGAATACGGTTCCTTATTGACGCGGTTGGAACCGAGTGGAGAGTCTATGCTAAGTACTCACATACGGTTTTGCTCGATAGTTTTACTCCAATCGAAGGAAATGACATATTTGGCATATTTAATTCCATCGATCCGGCTCGAAGCGAACCTTGGAGCTGTCAGTTTTGGCGGTCCACACGGTCGTTATTGCTCGATTTGTTATCGATCGATCAAAACCTAGCTAATCCGGCAAACGTTGTTTTGCCACGTACGTTGTGAGATTATTCTCAACTGAGCGAGTTGTAATTTCTGGCGTATACGTCGATCACGCCTATTTACGATTACGCCCTAGAACGTAAGGCTGATTCTACGTCCTAAGACCTGCAGGATAAGCACATACAACTTTGAGCGCGATTCAGGACTGTACGCCAAAAGGTGTCCTAGAACGTAAGGCTGGTTCTACGTTCTAAGACCTGCAGGATAAGCACACACAACAAAATCAGCCCAGCCGCTTCGTAAAAGTTCGGCAAAAAAGAGAGCAACATGAATATTTTAAGCGTAGTCACTATGTTTATCTTTTAATTTAAGTTTATCTAAATTATTAATTTTATATAATGCCATAATTAGGTACATAAGATGTATAAATTGTTCGTTTCGATAGAGTCTTGGCAATGACGACCGATCGCCATTACTCTACGTGGTAGCCCCGTTATAGTGTCGCTTACATGTCGCGCTAGCTTGACGTCCCGACTTTTTTTAATTAGTCGCGCTGCTCCAGGCCATATTAAAAATACGCTTCAATTCCCGCTCTAAAGAGCTGTCTGGTTTTGATGTATTATGCTCGTGATATTTAGCTGGTAAGTGTGAAAGTATTCACTACTCGTAATTGGAGCTTTTATAAGGCTGGCTACATATATACGTTTTCTGTGTTCGATTTCCAAATTCTGTATTCGAACATTTGAAGATATTTATTCAGTAGAATAGTACATTACGCACCTAGGGCAGGAAAATAAGAAATGTCTCAGATCACAAACATATGATCTGAGGCTTTCTTATTTACTGCCCATGGTGCGTTTACTATTTTTCTCATCGACGGAGGCGGAAAACGGCAACATCGGTAAGCGCAGCGGGAAGAAAGTTGACGTTTTCCGCCCGGAGGTGAGAAAAATACATTTAACTGACGCACATGTTCACTTGTTTTCCGAACTGAACGAATTCTGCACGTGCGTTTCGAATGTAAGCCGGCGCGTTCGCTCGTGAAGAAAAACAAACGTTTGCGCTAGTCTCACGGAATTCGACATTAGGAAAACGAAGTATGCGGCCAGCCTAAATTTCTGGATATTTTATGGAATAAACTAAGAAAAAATAAAAGACTCTAGTGAGAGTTTTTAGTTTCATGACATATTATGACATAAATTTCACTTAAGCCGAGGTTACATAGCCTGACCTGGTGGCAGGTGGTTGGTAGGAAAGTGTCGGAATGTTCTTATAGTTTTTCTAAGTACGGGTCCTCCAGAGGGCGCTTCTTATGTATCCGGTATGACCCCTAGCGACAAGTGAAATATTTAAAACCCTTATGAGGTTAAAATTGCGACAAAAACCCTTGAAAACTTTCACCAGGTGAGTGAAGCAATAACCTTTCGAAGGTAACAGAAACACAACTCGCAACAACAGGAAAACAAGGCCTTTGCATCCGTTGTGGCTGATTTGTACAGTATTTTCAGAGCGAAGTAACAACTCTTCAAACACTATAGTGCCTCGGACATGATTTTTTTTACTATACGTATGGTTGGCTAAGCACATACTTACGGCATTCACAACATAGTTGGCCTAGTGCAGGAATGAGCCAACGTCTGGGGTTCCTCAAGATGTTTTCCTTCACCGTACAAGCATCCGAGTTATGTACCTGAAATTGTCTCGGTATACGCCTACATTGAACCTGCACCCTCTCGAGTGCGAACCAAAGGTCCACCCACTAGGCCACAGACGCTCTTTACAACTTGTAAGGCAACGTCATAACAATCAACAACAACGTACTCAATCAAATTGCAATATTCGCCATCGATGAAAAATTATGGAATATGACAAAGTATTTCAAAAATAATGATCAATTTTATCTATATAATTAGCTAATTACTCTGTGACTATGCAGCCAATATAATAAATGAATGAATGATTTCTAAGAATAGAGAATAGTAAACATTTCATTCGTATAATCCTAACTGCATGCTTTACGGTTCATGCATCATGTCGCATGCATTGTCAAAATACGAGCAAGCTATTGTAGCTGTTAGTTTACTGTAGGTAAGGACTGTAGTTGTATGACTGTATTACGGCACTGTCTATTGTGTGTAGGTTAAACATGAGTTTGAAATACGTCGGATATTTTAAAGTGAAAACTTTTTAGCAGCAATTTTTGGGGTAGGTGTAAAATGTTTTAAGCACACGAACCTGACCGAAAATTCGTAAGATGGTAATAGAGTAGACCTAAAAGAGGAAGTAACCCCCTCTTTTTCCATCATGAAAATGTATGTCGGCTGCAGCTGCTGTTTTATCTCCATTTCTGCCCGCACTCACGGAGTGCCTTCAGTTGTTTTTCTTTTGAATATTACTAAAAGTTGGTTTCCTTGGTGCAATGTTATATGTTGCCTCTATCATCTGTGATTATAACACGTATATTAATGTCTGTCTATTACTTCTTACTGAAAGTTTTTAAAAATATTTTCTTTCAGTATTCTAATTTGTGAGGATATTTTGATACCGGAAAAAAACGTACCTTTTTATTGTATCTTTATGTTCTTTATGACATATTTTGTATCTTTATGTTTTTTCTTGTGTGCAATAAAGAGTTAAATAAAAATAAATACAGTTCCCACATATAATAATTTTAATGTGACAAAGTTGCGGACATCATGTAAAAGTCTATAAATTGCACAAAATCATGGTCACCCCTTGTATCCCGCTTGTACAAGAACTGGCGTACTCTCGTATACAAGTCCTCTAATGTTGTTGAGGATTGGTTCAAGTTTTAACTACTTTTTGTTCAAGCTTGCCAGTTAACTGTTAAATTTAACAGGTGAGCTTGTCTAAACTTTCGAAGATAAAAATACAAGTTAACAGTATTTAAAAATACAAGACGTGAACTTTTAGAGCCAGTTGTAACGTAACACGACGCGATGCATTTATAAAATACTAGATGACGCCCAAAATTACTCTGTTACAAAAATTCCCTATGTCCTTTCCCGGGACTCAAAGTATCTCTATACCTCAGCAAAATTGATTCCGCGATTTGAACGTGAAGAGGTAACAGACAGACAAACAGACATACTTTCACATTTATAATATTAGTATGGATTAACTATTTCATTCACACCTATTATATTACTTCAGTTTGTCATGAACGTAACCTAAGATCAATAAACCAAGAATTATTTGAAGAACTCTCGAAGTTCATAGCTCCAGTTTGTGTAGAATTCTTGAAGTTTCCATGAACCAATCCATTAAAAACTAGATATTCTATCAATATATGAACAAAGCAGTTCTAGTCTATCACTACCTTGTTGCAAAGTATTTGAATTTAAAAGAAGAAATTTCCTACTTAAGGGACCTATCAGACAGAGAGCCGACACACGTTCAAGCGTACTGCGTTCGCATTCTGTGTTCGAGCGTTCAGTGACACGTTAGGAGGAATTCTGACGCGGTCAGTGACGCATCCTGTGTGAGTTGTCGTGAGAGTGAGAGAGATAGAGATATCTATATAACGAAATACAACACAGCTAGAAACAAATTATCGGACGTATGCCACGGTTGACGGATGCGGCTTAACAATGTGCACGGTTCATCCGCGGACGTCAAAGACCTAACCTATATGTCAATGGCAGACGTCCGCAGATGCAAAAACATCCGGCCAGCCAGATTCTGTTCGGACGTCTCAATGCTCAAGGTCGCGTCCGCGACTTATGTCAGACAATGTGCACAGTTAAGTTTATTTTGTATTGATCAGATAGAAACAAGCCGCAACCGATGAAAACGTCCGCAGAAATTTGTCCGATAATTTGTTCCCAGCTAGACAGAGAGCCGTCATGCGTTCAAGCGTTTTGCGTTCGCCTTCTATAATATAACGTCTCTATATAACGATACAAAGAACGCAAAACTGACCGCTTGAACGCTTGACCGCGTTACCGCTCTCCGTCTGATAAATCCCTTAGCATTTTGTGCGTTTAGGCTCTGAAAGAAAATAATAATTTTTTTATCGAAAACAAGAGTGGCGTTATACGTATAACTTGTATCCTCTGTATGTGTGAAATTTGTAACAGACACACACATGTGCCCGATTTTAATTAAGTTTTTTGTTGGAGAGCTGCAGTTATGATCGAGAGAGTGTTAGCAACAGTTAATCATCATCAGCAAAAGAAATATTTATTTTAATATCCTAATTTATATGTTTCCTTAAAACTTATTAATCGGGACTTAACGCGACTTATTTGAATAGTAACGAACTACGAGTACGTACTTTTCGGCCGTGGTCACGAGGGGTCATGAGGGTGCCCGATTAATAAATAATAATTATAATGCAACGCGAAAGTTTAAAATATTATCTATTAAATGTTTCCTTGTCTATTACTTCGAAAAATAAACTATTCATCACCATATAAAGTACTAGCTTTGCATGGCCATATCTAGACTATTACAGCTCGCTACTCCTGTATTCTTGCACCATCCATACCATGTCGATTCATCAACGCCCCGTGACGTTTTAACTGTTAACTAATGTTTAACGCTAACTGGTGTTTAACGCTTAACTAATGATAATCGTTTTTACTTCCCGCGTTACAGCTGCTGTAAGCATAGCTTGTTTTTTGCGGTATTTTTTGCATGCCATAATTGTAATTGGTATTATTCATTTGGCAAATACAGGATGTAACAAAATAAATAAATTAAAGTGATATCACTTGAAGGTATGTATGTGTTCCCTACACGGAGGTCACTGTGAAAGTAGCAGCACTGAAAGAGCAAATCTTTTTTATGTTTTAAACATAACTATAACGTTAAGCCTATCTCGAATACATTATTATTGTAATCTAAAACTAAACAAAAATTACAGATTAGCATGTGATAATAATATTTATTACGTATTTTATTTTTAAAATAACATTTTAAACAGTTTTGTAGTGCGAAAAGCAAGTTCGAGGTATGTTTTAATTTCTTATCGCTAAATAAAGTATTAGACTTTTTATTTTATAATGCAAAGGTCAACTTTTTACTTTAATATATAATAATATCTAGATAGATTTGATAAATTAGTGTAGGTGTAGGATGTAAAAGCAAGGACGACGACTTTTCACTTTTCAAATTGATATTTTGTACGATAAATTTATTGTCATTATTTTCATTTCAGAATGAACAGCGATTTCGGTGACGGTTTTTTTTTAATATACCATGACTACTTTTATTTAGTAGTGCCCAAATATGTGCGCTAATATACAAAAACACTCTCACTCTAATTAGAATATCTTATATTATTATGTTCGCAGAAAAATAAATCTGAAATATTTTCAATTGTTTATCAACAAGTTTTTTCAGAGAATATTGACCTAATATGAATGAAAATATTCACATATCAATAAACAAGATCTCCTTTTCTTTGTCTTGCATAATAATAAATATTATAAGCATTATATTTTTCCTTATATTATTTTATTACACAAAAAAGACGGCAGATCTTGGAAGAATGCACATATTCAAGTATATGACGCCCGCAACTCCGTTGCGCCAAAATTCGTTCGCGGAAACCGTACATTTTTCCAGATAAAAGTATCCTATATCCTTTCCCGGGACTCAAAGTATCACCATACCGAATTTCAGTAAAATCGGTTCAGCGGTTTGGGCGTGAAGAGGTAAAAGACAGACAGACAGACACAATTTCGCATTTATAATATTAGTATGGAAATATGAAAGCTGTTAGAATCTGAAATAAAATTTTACATCTATGTACAATTAACTAAAATAAACTAATATATTTTACGGCCTAATTTCTTAACACTAAAAACGTTACGTGTTAAAAGTATGAGATTAACGATAAGGTTAAAATTAACTCAATCAGTCAAAGTAAAGGTTAAAGGGGCCGTTTGACATAATATCTGCTTTATGTTCAGTCCTTTATTTTAAAGATTAAAGTAATTTTAAAAATATAATTTTAATCGATTTAACCTGAATGGGTTAGATGGATAGATTATTATGACCCATCCAATATTAAACTGTATTTACTACATAAGAAGATACATATTGAATTGGCTTGCCCTCTGTGGCGTTGGGGGCTGCCTATTGATATTTTCAACGGCTCGTATGAAAATGCATCGTATCGCCTCGTCACGTTGCAATGTAGACACTAATTTAAATATGCATACCAGTAGTCTGTCTAAATAATCTTTTCACGCCCAAACCGCTGAACGGACTTTCCTGAAAAGTATGAAGATACTTTGAGACTCGGGAGGGACATAGAATACTTTTTATCCCGAAATAACGTACGTATATAAACTAATTACCCACTAATTATTATCTGACAAGTAAGATGATCCATGCGTCGGATGGGCATGTAAAATGTCGGTCCTGCGCCCGATCTCTCGCCAGTCGTGTCGGTCTTCCGTCCCACGGGGTTATGAGAGTAAAGGAATAGAGAGTGCTCTTGTGTACTGCGCACACACTTGGGCACTATAAAATTACTCCTGCATAACTGACCTTGGTCGGCCACCGTCACCGAAACCGGTGTGTGAGTTATTATTAATTATTGCACAACGGACTTGTGGGCACTAGAAAGACATAAAATTGACATTCGTAGCGTAGAGGGTCTACGAGATTCGTAGACCCTCTACGCTACGAAATTTCGTTTCTAAGAAATTTTTTGTGCAATAAAATATCTTATGAGCTTACTTCGTAAAGAATATAACTTTGTACATGACCCAAAACATCTGAGTGTGTTGTGACCTAAAAGTTCTCCACTTAGTGCCTAAAATACGAGTTTTATTTCTATATGGACACGTAAGAAATGCTATTATGTGAACATTTTTTCGGTAATAGAGCGTACATTGATGGTTATCTATGACTAGATAGCCATGTGGCCTATGGTGTGACCAAAGACAGAATTAGCAGCTTCATTTAGTGTATATTATGTTGCAGTCATCTAGTTCAATCTGCGATTCGATTGAATGACTAGCGAATTCATTGAATGACACTATTCAATTGAATGACTCGGCCGAACGTCGATTGAACGATCTTCACTCAACGTCCAACTAGTTAGCGATTTGTAATGTAGCCCTTTGAAGATAGCGGACATGAAATCAGTCAGGGAATTGGACGTATTTCACTTTTTTCACACTGCGGCGCTAGTTGTCACTAAAACAAATATGACGTCAAACAACTTGCACAGCTGATAGCACCGTGTGTTGATATTTTGTCGATTAAATTTACTTTAAAAGTGATTTATTTGTGATATAAAATATGACAGCGTGGGTTAATCTATTACTATCCTGTCAACGGCTACTTAAAAAAATTATATAGCGTCCCATTTAACAACTTCACGATATCACTTTTAGTCAAAACGTTGAACGTCACAGTAAACGTCTTGACGATCCTTTAGTCATTCAATTGAATGGTGTCATTCTATGAAAACGCTAGTTATTCAATCGAATCTCAGATTAAACCAGATGACTGCGACATATATATATATAGTATCATTTAAGAGACTGCTGTTTCAAACCCACGCCTGCTAATGTCATTGAAATAGTCCGCACGTGACTGGAATGAAATCTATCGATAGAGATAAACTACGATAACATGGCGCGCCCCTCCAAAATTCAAAACGTTTGAAGTGCGTTGTCTTGCGCGGTCGGTTAGTTATGATTAGTTGACCAACAAATATTGGTAATATGTGACATTAACTGAAATATACGTGTACTGTGATTTGTTGAATACAAACTACATACAAACTTTTTCGTAAGGATATGACTACACACATTGAAACAGTTATTTGGATGGGCGCGCCATGTTATCGTAGTTGATCTCTACCACGTGATTTGCCCTTTACCGTGGTCTATTTTACATCTATGCAAAATGTTATCACTTATTAACATCGGTCTAGAAGTTTACTAAAAAAGCAAATTAACGTTTTATTTTTTTAATAAGTACTAGATGACAACCGCAACTCTGTACAAATCGTATTTGTAGGGGAACCGTACATTTTTTCGGAATAAAAATCCTATGTCCTTTGCCCAAAGCAAAGCGGCAGGGGTCAGCGGTTTGAGCGTGAAGAGGTAACAGACAGACAGACATACTTTCGCATATTAATATGGATATAGTAGTATGATTGTATTTGTAATTATGTATTAAAGATTAATAAATGTAAATAGTTAAAGTAATATAAGTTTAAAACTGTATCTCAAGAACATATTGTAGTGTTTATTAAATTGTATTATATATTAAAGATTAATAGATATACAGTACTCCCAAATTAATAATGCGCAAAAATGGCCGTGAATAATGACCGTGTTACAAAAGCTACAGGAATATCACGACGAACTTTGATTAATACATGTATCATAAACGCAATGAAATTAGAAAATGCAATATCGTCTACCGTCGCCCGGGAAAATATACCGGTTGTATTGTATTGCTGAGAATTTTCGAAAATTTCTATGCACATTATCACTTTGGGAGCACTGTATGGTAAAGTTAAAATAATATAAGACTTAAACTGTATCTCAAGCACCTAAGCACCAACATAATTCTTAAACGAAATTCTAAACCGTATTCTAAATCCTTTGAGCTCACGGCGCGGAGATTTGCTCGACAGATGGCTTAAATGCACCCTCTTAGAGCAGGTCAGCTGCATAAGCTACGTTTAATATCACTTGTTTTGATGTGACACACATACTAATATTATGTATAAATGTGTCTGTCAGTTTAAGCTGTTTGAGTTTAAAAAGATACTATTTTAGTGAATTTAGTTTGCAGATACGGGTAGAAAGAAATATAGAATCCATACTTCCATACTACTTACTACCTAATATTATAATGACGCCCGCAACTCCGTTGCGCCAAAACTCGTTCATCGCGCGGAAACCGTACATTTTTCCGGGACAAAAAGTACCCTGTGTCCTTTCCCGGGACTCAAAGTATCTTCATGCCAAATTTCAGAAAAATCGGTTCAGCGGTTTGAACGTGAGGAGGTAACAGACAAACAGACAGACAGACAGACAGACGGACAGACAGGCACACTTTCGCATTTATAATATTAGTATGGATGCTAAAGTGTGTCTATCTGTCTGTCTGTTACCTCTTCACGCCCAAACCGCTTTGCTGGGCATGGTGAGATACTTTGAGTCCCGGGAAAGGACATCTAGGATACTTTTTATCCCGGAAAAAATGTACGGTTCCCGCGCGATAAACTAATTTCGACGCAACGGAGTTGCGGGCGTCATCTAGTACAAAATAAAAACTATCTTATGTATTATTCCAAAGTATCACTTCACCAAATTATATTCAAAGTTCAGCGGCAGAAGTATTAGGGTTAATTCAGACCGCAACGCGTAGATGCATTTCTAAAATATGGATTTGACAGATTTGCAAGACGTCTCACGCAATTGAAATCTGAGAGTTTTGCCGGGAATGTGAAAGGGTGATGTTGTGTTTTTGCATTATTTTCCTAAAATTATGTTATCTGGGTTATTAATGTGTAATATTGGTAGAATATTGGCCATTAGATATTCGTTATCGTGCACAAGTGTAGGAAAGTGATGCAATATCCAGAAACGTGCTGTTTTGTGTTCCCTCCAAAACTCCATCGCGTCTACCACTTTTGTGAATCAACCGACTTGACTACCTGACTGTATTGACTTTTACTTAGAGTTTGACTAAACTTTAGACCTGACAATATAGAAAAACAATGCTGAAATTTGTATTATAAAATATTGTTTTCCCGCCATAATAATTATACTCGACACTGTCCATGGTTATACTATAGCCGAAGTGCCATAATAAGAAAAAAAAAACTGTCAAATCCATCCTCGCCTCGCCTCGTCGCGTTGCGGTCTGAATTGGCCCTTACGAGGTAACAGACGTCAGACACACAGACAAACTCTACGATTTACAATGTTAGTATGGATCATTATGTTTAGCAACACAAAAGCTTAGGCATCCATTAGACGGTAGATTTCGCTGTCAGTTTTACCACAGTCATGACTGTGACTGATGGATAACCTACCGTGTAAGAGCGTGACTGACGGTAATTGACGAAAATCTGGATAAATTCGTCAGTCCATCAGTCACCATCAGTCAAACATAATTCATGATTGATGGAATTGACTGACGAGGAACCTACCGTGTAATGGATGCCTCAGACGGTAGATTTTGCTGTCAGTTTTACCACAGTCATGACTGTGACTGATGGGTAACCTACCGTGTAAGAGCGTGACTGACGGTTGCATGAAGCTGATTGATGAAAATCTGGATAATTTGATTTTTGCTTCATGCAACCATCAATCACGAATTTTGATTGTTTTGTCACATCTGACAAAATTGGAAAAAAATTTGAAACGTATACCTTTGAAAATTTTGGTTTTGACTGACATAAAACTGAATAGAATTGAGTGACCGTCTAATACCATTCGTCAATCCATCAGTCACCATCAGTCAAACATAATTCATGACTGATGCTTGCATGCCCGTGTAATGAACTAAATTAAAAGATAAGATAAACTAAAAGATGCCTTAAACTGATATTGAAACATGCGGTTTCGTCAGCAAACAAATTCCAACAAATTCCACTTGTAACATACTTTTGCCTCTTGATTGATATGATCGAAATAAATTAAGATTAATGAAAAATATTGTGTTAGAACATAAACAGTTAGGGAGCATCCAGAAATTGCGTAAGACTTTTTTGACGATTTTGACCCAATGGAAAGATATCGTAAGATTCAACTTAAGGCGCTATATTGAAAAAAACTGTCCACTGTCCTTTTTGACGTAATATTATAGGACCCTCAGAAATGTTACAAATCTGGTAATGAGATATACATATTATCTTCATTCTTCATAGCCTTATCTAGGTCTGAGAAGAACTAGAAACACGATTAATGTATTTTACCTCGATACATTTAATTTTCGAAATGACCTTTTAAAAATACGAAATTTGAAGATTATTTTTAAACGAAAATAGATGTATTGTAGGAAATTAGTCTAATTGATAGACACCTTTGCAACTCAAAATCGTATAAAAGCATTTTGCTTAAATGCTCCTAGTTATTTTTTAAATGATTATAATTACGTTTTTTGCATGTTTTCCGAGCGAGCCGATAGCTTCTGGCTGCAGCGTATTCACGACTTTATAGTCATACAAATAAGTATAACCCTTGCGGTAAAATTACTTTCGATATAGCGCCTTAACTCCCCCTCATGTGTGATCAAAATAATTATTATAAGTGAAATTTATTTTAAAGCTATATTTTAACTTCTGTTCATGTTGAGATTCTTAGATGTAGATGAATCTACATCTAAGTGTACAAAAACCATAAAGATTCTATAATATTAATGTTTAAAATACGAAGTGTGGTCGTAAAAATTACTACCCCCTAGATTTCGGTGAGTTTGACCTCATATACCTTAAAAATAACATGCATAATATTTTTAGGGTTCCGTATCCAAAGGGTAAAAACGGGACCCTATTACTAAGACTTCGTTGTCTGTCCGTTTGTCCGTCTATATGTCTCCAGGCTGTAATTCGAGAACGGTAATAGCTAGAGAATTGAAATTTTCACAGATTATTTATATTTGTCGCCGCTATAACAACAAATACTAAAAACAAAATAAAGTTAATATTCGAAGGGGGCTCCCATACAACAAAGGTGTTTTTTTTTTGCCTTTTTTGCTCTATATCAATAATAGCAACAGGTAGGTACTTGAATTTTTCACACAATCGTTAGTTTTATGTGTACTTTTATATTTTAAAATAATATTAATATAAAATAAAAAATTAAGAGGGGCTCCCATACAAAAAACACAAATGTTGGCCAAATTTTGCTCTATAATGGTACGGAACCCTTCGTGCGTGAGTCCGACTCGCACTTGGCCGATTATTTATATATTTATAAACCAATTAATTATTATTGTTTTATAACATTAAATATAATTATATACCTTACGTAATTTGTGGACACCATATAATGAACCCGTGTCTTTTACCACTTTCAAACCTTATTGTTTTCGTAATAAGTTTGAAAAGTTGGGGGTGAAGTTTTAATGAATGTTGTATCTGTATTAATTGAATATGAGTTTGGTGAACAAGGACGTTGTGAATAAAATATATTTCGGAGGCTCTATCACGTGCATGTCAGAAAAGGAGGTGAAACTTAATTAATACTTCAGTCGGAATTTCCAGGAATTGCTATTGTATTCTATTGTTGTCGCGATCACCGGTGCTCGCGCGGGGCCTGAAGGATTAAGTCGTTTTCTTGTGATATAAGCGTTATAGTACGGGAGTCCTAGAACAAATTTCTTTTTCATTAACTACTATCAAGGTAATTTTTTTTTGAGTAGCTTCATTTTGATAAGACGAACAACATTTTTATTTGCGAAAAATCTCGAAAGTCTGTCTGTAACTTTTTTATTTCCAGACAATACGTGGGAGAGCCATGCCTTCGTGCCGAAGGTACGAATAGGCCGCTTGCGCTGTGTTTCGCCGAGTGAGTGAGTTTACCGGAGGCCCAATCCCCTACCCTTATTCCCTTCCCTACCCTCCCTTATTCCCTTCCCTTCCCATCCCTACCCTCTCCTATTACCCTATTCCCTCTTAAAGGGCCGGCAACGCACCTGCAGCTCTTTTGATGCTGCTAGTGTCCATGGGCGACGGAAGTTGCTTTCCATCAGGTGACCCGTTTAGTCGTTATATCATAAAAAAAAAAACAAAGAAAGTCATTGTAATGGCTTAATAGTTAATTGCCGTGTAATTTTTTTTTAATATAAGAGTGCCCAGTGCGTCAGCAGCGCGACTTCTATACTAAAAGAGGCAGCATGATTTAAGACAAGTCGCGCCGCTGCCTCACAATTATTGGCGTCCTAATCAGTGCCGTAAATAGGGCAGTGTCACCGGTGCCCAGGTACAGGGCGCAGACTCTGGGGGGGCGCAAGAATGGCTAAACCAGGGAGGCCTGTGGCCCTGGAAGCATTGCTCTGGGTACCTACAATATCTTAAAAAAACCGGCCAAGTGCGTGTCGGGCCACGCGCAATATAGGGTTCCGTGGTAACGCTAGTTTTTTAGATTTTTTTGTATGGTCAATAAATGTATATTTATGACGTGTTTTACACTACTAACAACATCCTCTCATGATCATCTCAGTTACTTTCAAAGGAATTTGAACGAAAAGTTCCTTTATACTTCGCTGAATACATTTTTTTAGATGATCGAATAATTTATGAATTCTTCTTAGCCGTGATAGTTTTCCTTTTAAATTCAGCAGATTTTTTACTCCCGTGAATTTTTTCACATTTCCAGAAGCAACCGTTTAGCAGACAGAGTCATATAAAAGCAAAGGCAGCAATATCCATTTTTTTTCTAATTGCAACTTTGAACGCAGTCTAACAGCCTAATGTCATCTGCATATAATCGATTTAATAGTTCCTTACAAAACGAGCAATAAACCCTATAATAAATTACTATAAAATCATCACTTTAGTTAAAGGTTAGTAGCAAAAACAGCATGTTCCCTCTTGACCAATCAGATGCTCGCATTATGCGTGATTCGATTGGCAGTCAAAAATAAGGTACAGCAAAAATAGCAACATTATTGGTGCAAAAGCAGCAATATCCAATTATTGGTAGCAAGAACAGCATCATCCGAAATTGATTTGTATTTTTGAGGATTGTCTTGATTTATATTGAAGTTATCTGTTAATTTTCATAATTCTAAGATAATTTCATAAGTATAGACAAATGTAAACAATGCACAATAATTGTATTATGCGGCCTAAACAAAAAAAAAGTTACTCCATTTCAAATAAACTGGATGTGGCTGCTTTTGCTTTTATACAGGGTGCAATTAAACCTTCCTGCCGAGTTTTGATATATTGATCCTTGTTAAAAATAAAAATACACGTATTTTTTCTTTTATAGTACTCAGTACTAAAATGTTGAGAAATAGCTTCTGAAAGTTATCCTAAAAAACACTACAATTAATGGACATAATGCGTCGGCCGCGCGTAACATGCCCCCGCGCGCGCGCCTCATCCCGCGCACCCCCTCTCATTCCCCCGCGCCGCGAGTGACCATTTTGCAACGATTTTAAATGGGATAAAATATGTCATTGAAAAAAAATAACACCCAATTTCTTTTGTTAAAATATGGACTCTCTTAATGATACATAAGCCCTGGAAAAAATTGGCAGGAAGGTTTAATTGCACCCTGTATGACTCCTGCAGGTAGAAGGGGGGGGGACACTGGACTTTAACGATTATTTCCACTTTAAAACTTGATATTTCACAAACGGATCCCTAAATCGGAAAATGATCTATGAATAATATTTTTAAAAAACCTATCCAACGACACCCCACATGATTGGGTGGATGCGAAAAAAAATCATTCCCGCTTGATTTGTAGGGAAGGTACCATAAAAAATATTTTTTTATGATTTCATGTACCATTTTGTCATCACTAATATATATGCATTCATGCCAAATTACAACTTTGCAGGTCCTATAGTCTCTGAGCAAAATCGCGGACAGACAGGCAGACAGACGGACAGACGGACGGACAGACCGAACTATAAGGGTTCCTTGTTGACTACGGAACCCTAAAAAACAAGGGCGCAGTTATAGAAGCTCGCACAGGGCTCAAAAAAGGCTATTTACGGCACTGGTCCTAATGCAGTATTATAATTTTCTAGAATATGGAGGCTGTTCGCGCCTTAGCTGCGAACACAGCTACACAATCGGCGAGCGCGGCCGTCGGCGCTCTTCCGTCCCACTCACACGCACGGAAACATTCGCGGCGCGGTACGAGGTCCTCCGCGAGCCCAACTCCTATACCTACAACCGCCGTGGACGCTCATAGTTCAAAATTAATAAAATTGTAAAACTTGAATATATTGTATTTGCTTAAAAGTACAGTTTTTTGATTAATCTCTTATGTTCGACCGAACAGAGGCTTTTGGCGAATGGATGAGAGTTGCCCAGTGTCAAAGATCGGGGATGTTTGGCGTTCGATAGGGTCCACTACGTTGAGCAGTGGACGTGGTGATACGCTAATAATGATGATGAAAGTATAACACTAAACCTAGATTCTACATACAGCTATAATGACGAAAGCACTTTGTGCTCTAATCAAAGTACTGACAATATTAACCTACATATTAAACAATGTACAGGTGAAGAGGCAAAAGTCAATAAGTGTGAAATATAATATTTTTCACAATAATTAAGTTACATTTTAGTAACTCAATGCTACTTTACATTAAAATATTATGTATAATTAAAGAATTTGATTTTGACCTCTAAAGATTACCCCATAGTAGTTAGTGGTGTTCCTAACGGCTATATTTTCATAGCGCGCTAGATGGAATACGTTACATTTTTCAAGCGCGCTAGTTTTGACGCTACGTTATAAGTTATAACGAATGAAATTTCGATTTGTTCAGGCGCGCTAGTTTTGATGTTACGTTATAACGAATTTCAAGCGCGCTAGTTTTGACGCTATGTTATAACGAATTTCAAGCGCGCTAGTTTTAACGCTACGTTATAACTTATAACAGTTATAACGAATGAAATCTCGATTCTTTCAAGCGCGCTAGTTTTGACGCTACGTTAAAACGAATGATACGTTATAACGATCGATTGGACACGTTGTAAAGTTACCAACGTTATTGAATTCTTTCGTTAATAATTATAACGCGGTGGGTGAGTTAATATAATATAACGTATTTGTTAGATAACTTAGAATAATATAATCGTTTGAAGGCATTATTATTTATTTGGTTAATTTTATTATGTTTGAAATATTGAAATTAAAATGATATAATATAATTATATAAGTATATCGTCGTCGCATGCGCTGCTGCCGTGCGGTCGTGTATCGCTAACGTATACGGTCGGCTTTATTTAGATATTGTATCGGTGTTATAATTAATATTCGAGCCGTGTCACAATGGACAATAATATCATTTGTGGAGCATGTGGTGATGCATTGTCGGATGGAGTTCGTTGCACAAAATGTAATCAAGATCAACACTATCACTGTGCCGGAATCACCGAAGCTGGATATCGGAAATTAGGCGACAGGAAACTTACGTGGCGTTGTGCAAAATGTAAACAGTTAGCCGTTAACATCGCGATCGGCACTGATGATGCACAAAAATCTCCAAAATCGCCTCGTCATGAACCCGACTCTGCTATTCTCCGTGAAATTCGTGCTCTTTCTAATAAGCTTTCCCCGCTTGAAAGTTTGAAGGATGACATGTCAGCGCTTAAAACTGAATTTATTAACCTTAAATCCTCGATTAATTCAAGATTTGATGATATGGTTACAGAATTTAGTAAGAAACTGAGTGATATGGATCAGCGTGTATCACAGCTCGAGCGAGTCCGGGCCCAAACTGACCAGCTCCAAAACCGCCTGGATGCCTTGGAAGAAGATTCTAGCAGTAAGGAACAATGGGCACGTATGAACAACGTCGAAATCAAGGGCATAAAACAAGTGCAAAACGAGAATCTGTTTGACATACTTGCAAAGATTGGTACCAAAATTAATTACCCGATTAACAAAAGGCAAATAAACTTTATTACAAGAGTGCCTACTAGGGAGAAGGAAATTAAACCTATAATAATAAGTTTCTGCAATCGATATGTCAAGGAAGATTTTTTAGCTGCCGCCCGACTCGAAACGAAATCATCTCCCATTATGAGTAGCCATATTGGATTGCCCGGAAACCAAAAAATCTATGTAAATGAACATCTTACTTCCGAAATTAAAACTTTGCTGTCTAAAACCAAGAAATCGGCACGTGAAACAAATTTTCGCTATGTGTGGGTAAAACATGCCAAAGTTTATGTACGCAAAACGGATACTTCCCCTATCATATTTATCAAATCGGAAAAGGACCTAGCAAAGTTGGTGTGAAGCCAGTTATTAAGGACCTGACTGTAATAATTGTTTCATTATGTTTTACTGAAAACCTTATCTCATTTTTAGGTTATGTTCTATTTTATTGTGGGAGTGGGTCTATTGTGTATTGTTTTAATATTTTATTAAGTCTGAAGATTGTTATGGTTTTTTCCAAATTTGGGTACCTAAACTCCCTAGTAATTGCAAACTCTTCATTTTTATGTCAACACCCTGATTATATTATAATAATTCTTTGTAGACTTTATCTCTTTGTAAATGTATGTCATATTAGTGCCAAAAACAGTTTTACTATTGAGTTAATATCTATTAGAACAGTAAATAATAATTATTATTACTATTATTGTGCAATGGGCAAACTCTGTCAGATCTTGCTGTGCCTTATAATATGTACCGATATTTCGAATTTAATAATTATTATAACCTTGTGTCTAGCTTATTTTTATTTTTTGCCATATACCAATTTACATTCAGCTATTATGATAAACAACCTAGCTTACGCCTGTCGATTTCTTATCATTTTGATAAGCAATAACTACATTTTCTACTTTATTACCTGTTTAAGTTGTTCTGCACCTATTACTTACCTAACTAACATGAAATTAAAACTAACATCCTATAATATTTTTTACAACATACATGTACGATTAATAAATATTTATAATAAAATAAAACTAAAAAACAGCATTATTATTTTATTATCTGTCGTTTTTATTTCTTATGAATCATTATTGTATATTGTAGTTAATAAACCAAAATTTATTATATACTATACCTTTTCTAACTTGAATTTAGTACCTTATTCTTACCTACAATCTATTGTAACTAACAAAATAAATGTTAACTGCTATAACTATTGTAACTTACAATTATTAACTTTTCATTTTAATAAACATAAAACTGTTTACACATTTAAACTTAGTCACTACTATAATAATTCGTTTAATTTCCATTTAAAATCACTCATAAATCTACTTTTTTGCCTATCTAATGTTACGTTTTTGCATGCTACATTAAGTAAAGTAAAACACCTATGCCACAAAAGTTTCTGTAAATTATTTATGATAAACATTTACTCAATGTTGCAAACACTTTATAATACTTTTATAATTGCTGACGGATCCAGCGTAATTGAATTGCTACTCATTATTATAATGATTTGTATAATTATCAATGGCAGTTATTAATGTATACTACCAGAATGTTCGTGGGCTACGTACGAAAACAAATACACTTTACCGTAACGTGTGCCTAAACTCGTACGACGTTATCATATTTACAGAAACATGGTTGGTGGATGGTATCCTGGATAGTGAACTCTTTGACGATCGATATATCGTTTGGAGGCGCGACCGAGATTACCGTCGTACTTCTCAGCTACTAGGCGGTGGTGTCCTGATTGCAGTCAAGCGTGAGTTGGTCGTCATAGGTCGACCGAGTTGGGGCAGCACTGCTGAAGACATCTGGTTAACACTGGTACTGAGAAGGCCCCGTCCGTCTGTCACATACAGCCTGCATATATGTGCGCTATACCTTTGTAAGGAAAATCAAGGTAACTCGTATAATACACAGTTACTCAACTTTACTAACAACCTTAGTCAATTAATTGCTGCTCATCCATTGGATAAGTTCATAATAGTTGGTGATTTTAACTTTGGTGGTGAAGTTGAGTGGGTGTATAGCGCTGATAACACTGAACTACTTCCAACCAATTTAAGCAACCAGCTAACTATTGATTTCTTTGACTGTATTGATTCTTGCAACCTATCTCAATTTAATAATGAACGTAATATAAATAACAGGCTGCTGGACTTAGTTTTTTCTAACGATCAAGTGCAGGTATCTGAAAGTCAAGATCCTTTAGTGCCTGTTGACGCACATCATAAGCCATTGATAATTAATGCTGATTTTGTCGAGATACATAATCTTGAAAACAAATCATGTATCAAATATTTATTTTCTAAGGGTGATTACACATCCATTGGGTCAGAATTAAACAAAATAAATTGGGTGGAATTCCTTTCTGACAAGTCACTTGACAGTGCTGTTACAAAATATTACGACAAACTTTATGAATTAAGAGATAGATATATACCACGGAAGTCACGTAAACAAATGTTACATCCCCCCTGGTACAGCTCCGCTTTAATCAAAGTGCTTCATGAAAAATATAAATTTCATCGCAAATTTAAAACTTATGGCAATATTGCTGACTACCACTCCTTTTCATTTTTGCGTAGTAGGGCTACTGAATTAGAAAAATCTTGTTTTGAGACCTACATGGAGAAAATTGAAGCGTCAATAATTAATAACCCAAAGCACTTCTGGTCATACATCAAAAGTAAAAAAAATAAGGGCACTTTTCCCAAAATTATGTATTACGGCGAAAGATCGTCTGACAAGGGTGAATTAATATGCGGTCTATTCTCTGAATATTTTCACTCAACATTTTTAGAACCTACCCAAAACTCTAATGATCCACAACCTAGTGACGCTGATACTATCGCATGTATCAGTTCGATTGAAGTGGATAAGACTTATGTTTTAAAGTTACTGAAATCTCTAGACCTTTCAAAATCTGGCGGGCCAGACCTTATACCACCTGTTTTTATAGTTAACTGTGCGAGTAGCCTAGTTGAGCCAATTTGTATACTTTTTAAAAGATCTCTTTCTCAAGGTTTGGTTCCAAAAATATGGAAAGCTGCATTTGTCTCACCTGTATTAAAAAAGGGGAATAGATCTGATATAACTAACTACCGCCCGATTTCTAAAATCTGTCTTTTCTCAAAGATTCTTGAACGTGTAGTTTACAGTCAAATGTATGAGGCCATGAAAAGTGATTTTGGTGATGAACAACATGGATTTCTTCGAAAGCGTTCAACCGCGTCTAACTTGGTGCTGTCCCACGACTTTATATCTAACGGTATGGAGCAGCGTGCTCAAGTTGACGTGATCTATACTGATTATAGCAAATGCTTTGATCGTATAGATCACCGATTGCTACTTATGAAGCTATACTCTAAGGGTATTCACGGCGATTTGTATAGATGGTTATGCTCTTATATTGACAATCGTACTCAGGCTGTGGTGCTTCAAGGATACACATCTGGTTGGAAATCTGTGCCTTCTGGCGTGCCACAGGGTTCGATCCTGGGTCCCCTTTTATTTCTCTTATTTATCGCGAATGTTAAACGATGTTTTGTGTATTCATATATTTTACTCTTTGCAGATGATATGAAGATACACAAAATCATTAAAAGCATTTCTGACAGTTACCTGCTCCAAAGTGACCTTAATAGATTTGAAGATTATTGTTATCGCAATAAGCTTCAATTAAATGTATCTAAATGTTTTTATGTTACTTACACACGACTGAAACAACCAATTGATACTAAATATACTCTGGATAATCAATTCATAACTAAAGTAAATAGCATTAGGGACCTGGGTATTATCTTCGACAGTAAGCTTTTATTTGACCAACACATTGACCATATCGTAAAAAATGCTAATAAAGCACTCGGCTTCATTATGAGACAGTCTGCTAGCTTCCGATCGATTAAGACCATCAAAATTTTATATTGTTCTTTCGTACGTAGCCACCTGGAGTATGCGTCTCAAGTCTGGAATCCCCAATATGAAATTTATCGTTCACGTATTGAGGGTGTTCAAAGAAAATTTTTGAGATACCTCGATTATAAGGCACAGCAATGTTCAGATAGCTATTTCCAACGCTGCAGAAGGTATCATTTTCTGCCACTTAAACTCAGGCGTCAAATCAGTGACATAAGTTTCTTAGTTAACATAGCTAATGGATCCATCGACTGCCCTGAATTACTCTCAAAACTAAATTTACGAACCAACAGACAAGGATTTCGTCACCGGTCTCTACTTGATGTACCTTCTGCAACAACTAATAATAGAAATAATGCATTTTTCTTACGAAGCACTCATGCTTTTAATAAAGTATCGCAGGACATGGATATTGACCTATTTTGTACTAAATCTAACGTTGTAAAACGACTATTGGCAAATTCATTCTTTGATTAGTATTGTGTGATTGTATTTGAGGTACATAATATTATTATTTGAATTTTCTCATAACTTTCATATATATTGTTTTTTTTTTTTCTTTTCTCTTGTATTTAAGTTATTTGTCTTTATCTTATCAAATTAGTTTATAATATACTCTAAGATTAATAATTATAGTTCGACACATTTTTGCTGACTTGTATAATTATCTTCTTACATATATGTGGAGGCTTGTCATTAGCTATTTAGTTATCTGAATTATTTTTACTAGCTATTTAAGTTATTAGTCTGTAAGCCTTCTGAATATAAAATAAAATAAAATAAATAAATAATATATTGAAATTGAAATGAATCGGTTTATATAAGTACATTTTTTATAAATTATATTTTAAATGGTTTTTAATTAATTTTTATTTTTTGGTAAGTACTACTTAAATTATTTTTACATCTTTTTTACAACAGTTTTTTTTTTTACATTTTATCGGCAGCGCGAGCGGCGCCGCGCTAGGTCAGTGACCGCGCGATACGTTATAACGTAGCGTCATATTCATAGTTTTATAGCGTGCGCTATTCGTTGCGAAGAAATAGCGCGCTACTTTTTTCAGCTATACGTTATAATATTAACCACCACTACCCATAGTAATAAAAGAAGCTAGAAATAAAAACTTAAAGCCTGTACTCCTCTCGTAGTCGTAACTTTTTAGGGTTCCGTAGTCAACAAGGAACCCTTATATAGTTTCGGTCTGTCCGTCCGTCTGTCTGTCCGTCTGTCCGTCTGTCTGTCTGTCCACGGTTTTGCTCAGAGACTATAAGACCTACAGAGCTGTAATTTGGCATGAATGAAATGAAATGCACATTGCATATATTAATGATGGCAACAAAATGGTACTCACATGAAATCTTAAAAAATTATTTTTTATGGTACCTTCCATACACATCAAGCGGGGACGAAAAAATTTTTTCGTGTCCACCCCATCGTGTGGGGTGTCGTTTGATAGGTTTTTTAAAACTATTATGAGTATTCATAGATCATTTTCTGATTTAGCGATCCGTTTGTGAAATATTAAGTTTTAAAGTGGAAAAAATCGTTAGAGTCCAGTGTCCCCCCCTTCTACCAGCTAAACGGTTGCTTCTGGAAATGTGAAAAAATTCACGGGAGTAGGAACTATACTGAATTTAAAAGGAAAACTATCACGGCTTCTTAAGTTATTGAGTAATAGTCGATCAACTAAAAAAACACGTCATAAATGTACATTCATTGACCACACAAAAAATTAAAAAAACTAGCGGTATTATTCCGTAATATTGCGCGACACGCACTTGTTTTTTTTACTATCTATGGATGCGAAGTACCTGAAGGACTTGTGTTGCGGGTAGTAGACAACGGAAATATACTACACATATATTTAAGGTTTTTATTATATCATACACGTCATAATATTATATTTTAATACACATCCATGACCCAGGAACTTTTTGTTCCATCTGTGGGAATCGGTGGGGTTCCACATTGAGGACTATATTATAATATTATTCAATAAAATGTTGTACCTATTATAAAGCGGAAAGTTTGCTTCCTTAAATTTAATGGACATAATTACCGGATAATTAGAAAATGCCCACAGAGAAAACAGACTCAGTGTATAAAAGGCATCTTTAAATTCAAATTGTTAGAGTCCTGCGGAGTAATCGCCTCTGAATCCACATATCCACAAAGCAAATAAGAATGTATTTATTACAAATCTATAAGTGTTATAATAAATTGTTTCAAAACGTGCCTTACCGCCTTTTGCCTGTACGGCTGATGATATAGAAGGCTCATGAAGGCTGTAATTTCGGGTGGGGGCGGAACTAGGGGGCGAGGGGGGCGAGGGGGTGAAATAAATCAGGGGCTAATGTAAGCATAGTGGGCACGCGATGGTTTAACAATTATGCGCGTTAACTAGCAGCTTTATTTGGGTTAATAATTTGTAAACATGCCTCGGCCTGCGACTCCATTTGCGTGGACTTACGACAAACATGGATTTATTATAGTGTGTTGATTTTGGGTCGTGTCTTTACTACCTTGTATAGATTAAGCATTAAACTCGTTTGTCGTATTTGTCTTAAAAGATATTAATTTAATCATGAAATAGATCGAGTCTACATGAAAATCAGCAGTCACAATGTTTTACACTTTTATTCCAAAGATTTACATAACGCTACTTTTTAAAACAAAAAAATACAATTATTAGGGCGTTTTCACATTATGTGATCCGATATCGGTGTCGGACGCCGATCCGATACCGGGGGTAAATAAAATCTATGAAAATATATGTACCTGTCTTTTATATTGTCCGGCCTGTATTGTATTGATAAATAAAGATGGCCGCACTACCAATCATGGTGGCGGCTGGGAAAAGATGGCCGCCAGACGTGAGAGCTGTCGTCCACTTCTTCACCAGCCGCCGCCGGGAGTAGAGTATTCAGTGATACAGTATTCTGTGTTTAATTTACTCCTCCAAGGATAATGTACAAATTGTACACGGCACGATATCGGATATCGGTTGATACATTTTACTTACCGCGATAACGGATCGGCGTCCGACACCGATATCGGATCGGTAAATGTGAAAACGCTCTTATTCATGCAAATGTTGAATTTACAAAAAACGTGAGCAGTGTATCCATACTAATATCACTGTGTAATAAATCTATTTATTACACTGTGCTAATATTATAAATGCGAAAGTGTATCTGTCTGTCTGTCTGCTTGTCTGTCTGTCTGTTACCTCTTTACGCCCAAACCGTTTTTGCTGAAATTTGGTATGGAGATACTTTGAGTCCCGGGAAAGGACATAGGATACTTTTTATCCCGGTAAAATGTACGGTTCTCGCGCGATAAACGAATTTTGGCGTAACGGAGTTGCGGGCGTCATCTAGTTTTATTTCAAATAGGTACTTGACTTGCAACTTTTCAAGACAAACATCACTGTTTACTTGATACTAATAGGGTCTTAAATATAAATTGCAAAATAAAGTTTATTTCAAGTTTAGCATATACACTTTTTTGCCTGGCATTTTTTGAATTTTTAAGCCAAGCGTTGAGTGCCTGACAAAGGTACGAACTAATAAAGCATGCGTTTTAAGTTCGCGAACGTTTACTCAGCTCGCGTCGGTGACACACGAGAATCGCTCACACCGGATTACCATACCCCCAGGCTCGCGGCTCGGGGCGCGCGGCTCGCGGCTCTTTGCCGACACACAGGCGATTAAAGCGTCTCCCAGACAGACGCGGCTTGCGGTGGCGGTGGCGGTGGCGGTCAGTTGAATGGCTTGGCCGCGTGGCCTCGTGTGTCTGTGTCGTTCCTAGAGCTCTCAAGTCATCCAACTGACCGCCACCGTCACCGCCACCGCAGGCCGCGTCTGTCTTGGAGGTGCTTCAGATCGTCGAGCCATAAAGCTTAGAACCAACCTACACGTCAGTGACGGAGCGTCAAGTTTCGTCAAGTTGTCAAATGTGTTTTTTGTATACAAAACACACATTTGACAACTTGACGCAACTTGACGCTCCGTCACTGACGCGTAGGTTAAGCCTCAGCCTAAGTCCACGTACTTACTCGCACGTCTGTCACTCCCTTAACATTACAAAAGTGAATGAGTATACCAATTATAGTGTTATCGAGGCCGCGGCATGATTGAAACATTACAGCAACACCCCGTATTACTGTTTATTACCTGCTGATTACACCCGCTATATTTACATACGCTATTTGCCCGTACATTATTGGTTCATGTCTAAGTATACACTTAACCTAATATTATACACTAATTAGGTGAAGTGAGGTTAGATTTAGTATATAATTAATGCTAGTTGTGTATTAGATTGAACGTAATGAAATTCGTATATGGAAAACTAGATGACGCCCGCAACTCCGTTGTGCCAAAATTAGTTTATCGCGTGGGAACCGTACTTTTTTTCGGGATAACAAGTATCCTATGTCCTTTCCCGGGACTCAAAGTACCACCGTACCAAATTTTAGCAAAATCAGTTCAGCGGTTTTGGCGTGAAGAGGTAACAGACAGACAGACACTTGCGCATTTATAATATTAGTATGGAAGTATGGATTCCGTATTTTTAATTTCATTGTAACAATACTTATTATATTAAAATAAAATAAAAAATGAAATTACAAAGATGGATTGTCGTAGATGAATGGGTGAAAAGCAGCAACCAAAATATGATACCAACGTGCAATGTTTATTTTCATTCCGGTCTCTTGAATGTTTGGATTGGTACAACCATAGACTTTTAATATATATACTGTCGTAGGTACAACTAATATATTATATTCTGTGGTTTTGATGACATTGACAGGACTGTAAAGGTACCTCTTCACATTGGACCATGCTGGTCCACAACAAGCCATCACCATTGTGTAGATGGTGTAGTGGTGTATGATGGCGGATGTACGCGATTTCGCGTCTTTAGAGTAACCATACACGGTTATTATACTTTTTTTAATGGGTAAAAAACAAGGAATCAAGCCTACGTCAAACCATGTCTTCCGGTCGTGTCATCTGTCAAGACTGGAACGTCAATCTCTTCACTTCACATCCGTCCTAGACCTAGGACGCATTATCTTTTCTTCTATAAACGTAATAACCTTATTTATTTTATATTTTACATCTAACAGCAATATACAGTCCACAAGTCAAAGTAATTAACACAAACAGCGGACGATTACCAGGCGTGGCGCGCAATGGCGTGGCCACTGTGGGCCATCGTGGGTCATCATGTACTGGCTACTTTAAACACCTGTCCATCAAAGGTCTTCAACTTGATGATGTAAATCTGTATATCATTATACGTTGAATTACTTACGATTAAAAAAATACGCGCATGGCTTCTTAGCGTCTGTCTGCGAACATTTTGTACGGATTTGCAATAATTTGCTAACGTAGAAAGAAACGTTTTGGTAGACCTGCGATTCTAGCCTGCTTTGAAGTGTTCACTGTCCACTTCTAATAATAATTCTTGATTATAAGCCCCTTTTTACTCACTCACACGCATCTATGTTGCTATACATTTTTAACACTATCTTCTATACAGTTCTATTCTAATTTCTATACAGTTTTTTTCTTTGTATTGCACCGTGAAAATAATAAAAACCCATCGATCGTGGAAAAATGAGACACAAAAGCATCACAAAAGCTTATCTATTGTTATAAACTATGGTGGCCGCTTAGGGCTTGATGAAATAATATATATGGACGATCCCACCACGTCAGTGCCCCGTGCTAAGTACCTAAAGGACTTGTGTTACAGGTACCAGACAACGGAAATATATTTAAGATTTTTATTATATAATGATAGGTACATATATTTAATACACATCCATGAAAGAGCCCAGGAACTTTGAAAACTTTTGTTCTGTCGGCGGGATTTGAACCCGCGACCCCCGCGGCTTGAGTTACTAACGCGTTCATCCATTGAGCCACAGAGGTCGTCAAAGTTGTGGTATACGCCTTTTCATACTTGGTATTGTATTTATCTCTTTCTACGGTGTTTAAATTCTCGGTTGTATTGCACTCGGTTGTATACTACGCCGTTCTGTGTCGCCTTATTACTCTAGCATACGCATATATTTATAGCGCTATCTATTTCTGTATAGTTTTCATTATCCGTTGTATTGCATGAAAGTTGTGATATACACCGTTCTGTACAATGACTGGCTATTACGGGCAAGCGGCGGGCGGCGGAAAACTCCGCTCAATGCCGGCACAGAATTTGTGGTGGCGTCATACTGCGCTTAGCACTGCGGTCCAGTTCATAGACTGCCGCACACAGCGACTTATTAATAACTTAATTGTAATTAAATGAAGATATTGACATAAGCCTCATACATTATCTGCCAAACTCTTCATGTAAATGTATCGAGGCAAAATATATTAATCGTGTTTCTAGTTCTTCTCAAACCTAGATAAGGCTATGAAGATATGTATATCTCATTACCAGATTTGTAACATTTCTGAGGGTCTTATAGTATTACGTCAAAAAGGACAGTTTTTTCAATATAGCGCCTTCATCACTAAATTATGTCGCTGAGTGCGGACGTTATACGCCTTATCGGAGAATTCCGTATGTACTTGGGCCATACGTCGTTTATATCTTGTCCCGGTACAGTGTTTGATGAGTGGTTACTATGCTCTAAAAATACTGTAGGTATCATCCACAGCGGATGCAAGTTTATTGTCTACTTCTTCAAAGGATAAAATTCATATTGCTATTAACTAAACCGATTGACAAAATCACAGTCAACACCTTTAGAATAAGATCGCTATAAGCCTCTAAATTGCGCCAGCCCTGTTTCTCAAAGTTTAGACCTTTCCCCAAGAACTTGTTGCTTTGAGGGAATTTTCAGAAAGCTGCGGATACCTTACACTGTGCTCCCTGGAACTTGGAAATTGAATCACCTCAACATAGGTACCGCTATTAATTATTAGGTATTGTTGAACACTGCTAGCGCCTAAAACCTTACTGAACAAGACGATATATTATGATTGGTTTTTTGGCAACGGCTGCATGAGTTTTGGGAGAAAAGTATTGTCTTGGAAGCCGCTCATTGTTAAGGAATTTATATTAATAAACATTCAAATAAAAAAGATTTTTAATGCGTTCGCATTCTGCATTCCCTAAGTGCAAACCGTTGTTTATTTACCAAGAAACATTTACATTTCCTAAGTAATTATATTTTACGTGGCGTGAGAAATATCTTTAACATAAATAATAGTGTAGAATATAAAAAATTCAACACAACAAATTATTTAACTTGCATTACTTAACAATTTGTCCCATATAATAAAGCTACAATAAAAGCTAAAACTACAAAAACAAAAACGTGACTTGAACGTTAATAACCTGTGAAAAATGCACGTAATATGAGCCTTCCGTGCTCGAATATAATATTCAGTATATAATATAATATACAGTAGGAAACCCAACAAACATTACCGCTACAAATATAACTTATTTAAAACCTGAAGTGTTATAAACGTTGACTTGGAGCTGTAATTATAGTTTGTGGCGACAAAACAGAGTTAGTAATAAAATATAACACCTATGGTGACAAAACGGGTCTATAAGAGCGATTATGAAGGCTAAAGTGGAACTGCAGCGATTATTATCCCTACAGTACAGACCAGAGCTTCTGTGTTATAGCTTTGAGCAAATCATACCACTATAAGATCTATATAAGAAATGATCATCTCCTATTAACTCCTTTAGCGCATTTAGTTGCACAAAGGAAGCAATTAATGCTACTAGCTCTACAAGGCTGTTTTTTAACTCTTTTGCAAAATCAAACTCCTAAAGGGATGCAAAACTCCTCTATGTTATTTTGTGCTGTATATTAGAGTTATTTTCCCCTATTAAAACACTAAATTCACGAGTCCACCATTTTTTGAGTATAAAATTAATTCACAAAAATGATAAAAAGAAAGTACAAAATGAAAATTTATTACAATGAAGTTACTTGTCTTTGTAGCGTTTTGATGCCTGGGTCACGAAAATTTTAAGACAATAGGTAAAACATTAAAACAATTTTATCAATAAAAAATGTTTTGCTTTATTTGAAGCGACACTTTTTTACTTAAAATACACAACAAAGAATAGGCCCCTTCATTATTTGCTTATAATACATAGTCACTCAAAATATTATTTCACTACTCAACTCCGCCATTATATTTTCATAAAAATCAGTGGTTATAGTGTAACATATACATAAACACAATATTGTTAAGCCGGTTAGAAAAAAAGCTAAAAACATATTATAATTACGTTACAATTTACCGTATTGCCACCCTTACGGTGCTCAAAAAGTTAGTAAGATGCATTATAGATCTACTATAACCCTAAAAGGGTTAATATTCATGAATTTGCTTCCTTTGTAGCACTTAAAGTGTCTTTAGGTACCTGTAACTCTATTATACCGCTTGAAGAGCCACTAGTCACTTAAGGTGACGCCGCGTTAAAGTAAGAAACCGTGTTGGATATGTTTTAGATTGCTTGTTTTCTATGAGAGGCCGGGCCGGCCTCTCATAGAAAACAAGCAATGGAACAGCAAAAAATGGAAAGGCCGTAAGTGACAAAATGGTTTTTGTCGCGTAATTTAAAAACCATAAATACATTTCATAAAAGCTATGCACATATTAAAGTGTATGCTTCAACCAATTTATGTACAAATTTTGGAACCTTAAATCACTCTCCTCTCTTGGAAAAATAGGAATCCCTTTTTTTACAGAGGTCTTTTCGATTGATAATTCTGTGTTATAAAAGTTGTCCAAACGTGTTATGCTATGGGCAATTCAAAGACAAAGACATGATGAATACTGACAATGAACTTTAGTTTCTTAGCTTTAGTCATTGCTGAGAAAAATCGGCATCGCTACAGCCAAATTATCAAGGCGTCGCCTTAAATACTTCACTTAAAACGCTTTAAGACTCAGTTATCGCTATTCATAATCCACAATAACTTTTACTGTATCTCTAAAATTCATGCTTTAGCTCTACTATATCGTCATAGTGGAACATAAGGCGATAAGAATTTGTGCCCAATTCAAGGGTACAGTAGAGTTATAGCGAGCTATAACTCCATGTGATAGCACTTATTGAACACCATTGGCTCTCTTGTAGATGTTTAGCTCTCTTGTAGATCTGTTCTAACTCTTATGTTAGCGCCTAATGTTAGTTGGGAATGGACGCTCTTGGATACCACAGTGTAAGTTAAAAATCCACGTATTTTATTATACAAGGTGTAACATTAACTAAGTGATAACTGATAAGTACCCCTAATAATAATACCTAAGGGCCGATTCACACCGGAATGGCAGCGCAGCGGCGAGCATTTTCAGTGTCATATGATTTTAAACTTTATCTTCATTAATGTAATACATAGAATCGCTTGAGAAATCGGCGAAAACGGCGGGCGAGGCTAATTAAGTTTCTTAAGCGATAGTATGTATTACAATCATGAAAATAAAGTTTAAAATCATATGACACTGAAAATGCTTGCCGCGCCGCTGCGCTGCCATTCCGATGTGATTTGACCCTTAAGGCGCTATACGAGTATGTATTGAAAAAACTGTCCTTTTTGACGTAACACTATAGGACCCTCAGAAATGTTACAAATCTGGTAATGAGATATACATATCTTCATAGCCTTATCTAGGCTTGAGAAGAACTAGAAACACGATTAATGTATTTTGCCTCGATACATTCAATTTTCGAAATGACCTCTTAAAAATACGAAATTTGGATTATTTTTTTTTAAATTGTAGGAAATTAGTCTAATTGATAGACACCTTTGCAACTCAAAATCGTATAGAAGCATTTTTCATAAGTGCTCCTAGTTATTTTTTAAATGATTATAATTACGTTTTTTCGCATGTTTTCCGAGCGAGCCGATAGCTTCTGTCCGCAGCGTATTCACGACTTTATAGTCATACAAATTAAGTATAAAATTGCCCTTGCGGTAAAATTACTTTCGATATAGCGCCTTAAAGTATGTGTCCCTTATCACAGAATATAAAGTAACATCGTCACTTGTTTTAATTATTTTATGGGCAAATTATAGTTCATAACGTTAGAGCATTTTTCAAAGAAACATAAAGAGTGCTACTCTTGCTGCTATACTACTTCGTTTTGTTACACTCTGTATAACCAGGCAAATGTCGTTTTGCCATAAGTTATGGAAAATGGTTGAGATCCTCAAAGAAGGATCTTTAGTTCAAGCGAGGAGTTGTCATTTCTACCGTTAAAACTCCTTTTATAATCTCCAACTTTAGACAAACTTTAGCGCGATTTAAGATTGTGCCTTCTTTGGTACACTAAAACGTAATTTAGCTAGCTATCGTAAAACTTCGATAGCTTAATTGAGGTCTGTTTGGTCTGCTACAATATATTGACAAGCCTCGTTCGAGAGCGTATTCCCTCTTAAAAGGCCGACAATGGACCTGCAACTCTTTTGATGCAGCGAGCGTTCATGGGCGACGTTAGCTTACATCAGGTGACCCGTTTGCTCGTTGCCCCCCTAGTTTTAATAAAAAAATCAAACAAACAAAATATTTGTATGTGTTGTGTATATTACTGCTACGTTTTACACTGTGCCCTCCTACCTCATGATTTAACGTGCCATTAAAAAACAAATAAACATGGCACATAGCGCCTCTGATTGACGACCGAGTTCCCGCTTAACTTAATTTTACTTCGCTCTTGCGTGGGCTTATCGATTCTTATTTAATCGCAACCTACATAAGGCTAACTTTGTTAAGGTAACAGTCTAACCATATAAAGAGTATCTGTCTGTCTGTTACCTCTTCAAGAATAAACCGCTGAATCGATTTTGCTGAAATTTGGCGTGAGGATACTTTGAGTCTCGCCAAAGAAAATAGGATAAATGATAAACGAATTTTGGTGCAACAGAGATGTGGGCGTCATCTAGTAGTCTATATAAAATATATATTTCCGTTGTCTGGTACCTGTAACACAAGTCCTCAGGTACTTAGCGCGGGGCCAGACTGACGTGGTGTGAAGCGTCCATAGATATTAATTATTATTATTATTATAAAAAGTATCTATAGTAACTTGGCAACCTTCTCATTCCGACATTAAATGTCTGTCTGTTAGTTTGTTCGTCACGCTTAAGTCATTGAACTGTTTTTAATGAAAGGTATGGAGATATTTTGGGTCACTCGGAAATACATAAGTAACATAGTTTGAAATTTTATGCCAAAAATCGAGTGATTCATATAATATTATACCTACTGTATATTATGTATCACTAGACATTAAATCGTAAGCATTATATTTGTCAAGTTCTTCCGGACTTGTATGTTTTGCAATTTTAATAAATCAATCAATCAAATAATTTATTCACAGAATGTGTTTACAAAATTGTTATGTTATGTCTAGTTTATGCTTCATTTCTAACATTAAAATGTTGTTTTTGGAAGACAATTTCTTGTGTTTCGTCGAGTGAGTGAGTTTACCGGAGGCCCAATCCCCTATCCTTTTCCCTTCCCTACCCTTCCCTACCCTTCCCTATTTCCTTCCCTACCCTCCCCTATTACCCCTTAAAGGCCGGCAACGCACCTGCAGCTCTGATGCTGTGAGTGTCTATGGGCAACGGAAGATGCTTTCCATCAGGTGCCCCGTTTGCTCGTTTGCCCCCTTATTGCATAAAAAAAAACAACGAAATGCTTATCAACTCCAATAATGTTTAAACGGACTATTTTTCATTAAAAATTAACTCAATTTAAACCAAATTGTTTTCAAGCGCATCGATCAACGCCTTAACTTGTATTAAGAAATAAAAAGCTTCTTTGCATGTTCAGAATTCCCGTGAAAAGAAACGTTTGTTTATTGCCTTGTAATGCCGTTAAGCCTTTAATATGTGCATTCAGTACAATCTCCATAAACTCTAGTACCATGCTAACTCGCCATTTGTCAACATAAACGTGTTTCAAGTTGGTAAAAAGTTAAAATATTTAAACGGCCCTAAGCCGGCGCCTAGACGAGCAGTTTTATTGTCAATATCACGCTTAAATTTTACTGAACAGCTTAAACACGGGCTATGACACAGGTTAGACGGTCAAATTGTCATGACGGAATATTGATGGTTATAAAAAGTACGATCAATCCATCAATCCGATCAAATTTTCGTCAATCTTTACCGGATTGATGGATCAGATTTATGAAAATTTGACCGTTTTACCTGTCTATAGCTTCCATTTATGCACAAAAACTACAGTTTTCTAATTATTGTTATTATTTAAGCACTTCATCTACTCAATATTGTTTTCAAACGTAAACACGTTTGAAAACAATATTGCAAAAATTGAAAATATTTAAACGGTCTTTCTAATATTAAAAATAATAATATGTAGTTTAAAAAAAACGGCCAAGTGCGAGTTGGACTCGCCCATGAAGGGTTCCGCAGCAGCAATAAGAATTGTTTCTATGAAATTATAAGGTTTTTGATTTATTTTAATATTTCATTTTTGATATAATGAAAGTTAAATTAAGGTTTATCATTTATGACGTATAAAAAAAACCGCTGGCTAGATCTCGTTCAAACTAATTTTCGTTGGTAGTTTTTATATTAATGTACATCATATATTTTTTTTAGAATTATCATGTCCCTACTTTAGAAGTTAGAGGGGGAGGGGACACACATTTTGCCACTTTGGAAGAGTCTCTCTCGCAAACTATTCAGGTTAGAAAAAAATGATATTAGAAACCTCAATATGATTTTTGAAGACCTATCCATAGATATCCCACACGCATAGGCCAGATGAAAAAAAATTTTGTTGCTTCAGTTGTACCTATGGGGACCCCTAAAATTTTTAATAATTTTTGCACTTTTGTACCAAAATCTTAATGCGGTTCACAGACTACATCTACTTACCAAGTTTCAATAGTATAGCTCTTATAGTTTCAGAGAAAAGTGGCTGTGACATACGGACGGACAGACAGACAGACAGACAGACAGACATGACGAATCTATAAGGGTTCCGTTTTTTGCCATTTTGGCTACGGAACCCTAAGAACTAAACTTTTAGTCCCGGGAAAGGACATAGAATACTTTTTATCCCGAAAAAAGGAACGCGGTCCCTGCGCGATGGACATTTTGGTGCAACGGAGTTACGGATGTCAACTAGTACAATATATTGTACAATATATTTCACATTCTGTAACGTTACAAATACACAGCTATTATTATTCTGCTTACCCTCAGCCTCTCAGCTTGTAATGAACTTATTACTTTGCGTCTGTCGTAATATCATCAATAAACCCGGCGCGGCCGTTTTGTTAAAAGTTGAGGGAGCCACTTAAAAACTTCTACGCATTTTAAGGCACGGGGACGCTGAGGGAAAATTTGTGAATTGCCATTATATATATAGCTATGTCGAGTATGACCATAGACGTACCTTGCAGTGCCTAAATGTTTGCGCAGTTCAAGCATTTGCTCATAACAATGGAAACTGACTAAACTCGAGATGTTCATTCTGGATCTTTTACGTCACCTGCCTATAGATCCTGCACAGTCCCCAAATGCTTAGTCACATTGCCATGGCCCTTGTGATGCATTATGTACCATATTATATTTTGTCATCTTTGAAGAATATTATGTAGGCAAAAGTTTATTACTTCTTCAGTCTTCACGCAAAAACTTTTAAACGCATTTTCATTTATAGCTTAAACTAAAGATCAAAGTAAGTTCTGGATTAATGGAATATTGTCTACTTTTCGACAACACTGCTCTTTTAGGATATTGTAATAATTTAGTAATAATCCGTATTTCCTCTAACATAATATCAAACGTAAACTCAATATAACGTCCATTAAACCTCCATAAGCGGATCAGTTGTTTGTTAGCAATACAATAATTAACTAATTCGGACAACCGATTTTGGAATATTTGTTTAATCTAATCAACTCGATATAATTACATTAAACAAATGTTTCGACAAAGTTCGCCGGATTTATGAAAATTATTTGAGATACTTGTATAATGATCACTGTGAAATTACAGTATAGTTAATAGAACTCTGCATTTTTATAGTAAAAACCGGCCAAGTGCGTGTTGCGCCACGCGCAATATAGGGTTCCGTAGTAGGTACCGCTGGTTTTTCAAAATTTTTGTATGGTCAATGAATGTATATTTATAAGTTATAACGTGTTTTACAGTTACTAACAACATCATCTCAGTTACTATACTTCGCCGAATACATTTTGTTGGTTGATCGACTATTACTCAATAACTTATGAAGTCTTCTTAGCCGTGATAGTTTTCCTTTTAAATTCAGCATATTTCCTACTACTGTGAATTTTTTCACATTTCCAGAAGCAACCGTTTAGCTGGTAGAAGGGGGGGACACTGGACTCTAACGATTTTTTCCATTTTAAAACTTAATATTTCACAAACGGATCTCTAAATCGGAAAATGATCAAGGAATACTCATAATAGTTTTAAAAAACCTATTCAACGACACCCCACACGATGGGGTGAACGCAAAAAAAAAATTTCATCCCCGCTTGATGTGTATGGATGGTACCATAAAAAAATATTTTTTTAAGATTACATGTACCATTTTGTTGCCATCATTAATATGTGCATTCATGCCAAATTACAGCTTTATAGGTCCTAATAGTCTCTGAGCAAATCCGCGGACAGACAGACAGACGGACAGACGGACGGACAGACCGAAACTATAAGGGTTCCTTGTTGACTACGGAACCCTAAAAAAGAAGTTAAAGGATTTTTTTGATAAAAAAACTCTCTTCTCCTTTCCCGGCATTTAAAATATTTCCATACCAAATTTCGTTTTTCAGTTCAAACAGTTTAAACTTGTAGTTGTTTCAGACAGCCTCTTACATAGACTGATAGACAAGCACAAATATTCATTTATAATATTTATTATTGGCTATGTCCACACTGTGCACTTTCATCTTCAATTTTCGTCATCTTCTTTTATTCAACTTTCGTTTTGGCGCATTCAATAATTGAATGCGTCGACGAACGCAACGCCAACATTGTCATTAAAGAACAAAGCGAAAGTTTTGGATACGGTCAAAGGGCATGCGTCGCGGGTATGCCTCACGTTCGCTGTTGATTGCGCTATGATGCATGTCCCTAATGAAAAAAAAATGCTCAGTGTGGACATAGCTATTAAGTATTATAAGATTTCATATTATTCAATAACAAATCAAAAGTTTGTAGTAATTTTCCACTAAAACACCCAATTTCATAAGTTATAAAAATTGTCGTTATAACTAGAACAATCTAGAATCCAGACTAGTTTACTAGACGTCGAAAACTCTGAATGATGTTGGCCCAGTTCTGAGTTTCGATCATACTGTAACAGCTTAATAAGTTAACTGAAATATTGGTACAGTCGCCAACATAAGCTTTTAATAAAGTAGTTTCTTGAATTTTTTCGCGAGTAGATTATCTTTTCAATAACGTCGTTGATTGGTTAAAATAACATTACTAATAAAAAATAATTAACTAGTAATAGTGTTGGTAGATTAACTTCTATCAGAAAATTGTAAAAACCATTAATTACAATTATTGCAATTGCAAAATGCATTAATATGTTTTGTTTTATGGTTATTATAATTTATTTATTTTTTCTCTTGCATTGTTGTTTTTTTTGTGTGATACTATCATGTTACTTGTATTGTGTTTGTTTTTAAATGTAAATGTATAGAACTTTGTGTAATGTCCAGATTACTGAATAAATGTTTATTTCTTTTATTTATTTATTTAATGATTTCTTAAGTTTACGCAAGTATCACTCGTGATATTATAGGGTTGAAACACTTACGATTTTTGTCGCGGAACACTTGTCGCATATCTGTGTAGATCGGAACGCAAATAAAAATTGATTAATCTTCGGGTAGTTGGAGAACTTCAATGAATTGGACGCCTGTCACCTCAGTCCACCAGTGAGCGTGACCGCGGCCTCTGTAAAGCAGCCGAAACTTCGGGATTAATAAAAGTGCTCCGCGACAAAATCCGTAAGAGTTTCCACCTTATAATATTAAAAACCATTAAATTAGGCTACGCTAGATGTAAACAATGCTGAAGAGTTTGGAGTTGTAGTATTTTAAAAGAAAACGACTTGTCTCCTCCGATGCATCTTTATTAATAATTAATCTCACTTAAAATTATAACTTAGCTTATTCTACTTGGGTGGTACAATAATTATTAAGAAGTTACGCCACAATATTCGGAACAACGTTGGACACATTGGGAAATAAGCATAAAGTTAATGTCATATGTTAAGCTATACTAATACTATACTATAATATATTATAGCATAGTATTAGAATATACTAATATAAAATTATCACACTTCACCTCCGGGGGAAAAGAAAAAAAATACTTCTGAGATATAATTATTAACACACTTTACCTCCGGGGGAAAAGAAAAAAAATATATACTTATTATTTATACTTATTTTTTTTAGTTACTACTAATACTTATTATTATAATTACATTTCTATTATTTTTTCATCTATTTTTATAATATTTTTTTAAATACTTTTTTTTTAGCTTATAAACTTTTTTGTCCTATTTTTATGTATTATGTCTACTTTATTATTCTTAATTATTTTAACATTAGGTCCCATGTCCTCTACAACAGTAAATGGACCGTGAAATAACTTATCTAGCTTTCCACTAGTTTCGGATTTCACTAAAATTAAATCACCTTTATTGTAGGATATAGGGTTTACATATTTATCATATCTTACTTTACGATCAAACTTACTATCTAATAAATTATTTCTAGCATCCTTAAAAGCAACTTGCAACCTATATTTCAGTTCACTGCAATAATTTTCTGGAGTATACAGTGGTTCTATTACATTACTCAATCTGTTAGGAATGTTACATTGTCTACCAAATACTAATTCGAACGGTTGGTATTTTGTTTCGGTATGGACTGTGTTATTAAAACTAAAACACCAGTAAGGTAACCAATAAGACCAAGATTGCACATCTTTGTCACAGTGGATTCGTAAGAACGAACCTAAATTTTTGTGAGCATTCTCTAATGCACCTATAGATTGATGGTGATATGCAGTTGATACTATATTTTGCACATTTAATAGCTTACATAGCTCAATAATAGTTGAAGATGTAAACTCTGCTCCTCTATCAGTTGCAATAATCTTAGGTATACCGTACCTTAAAATAAAATTATTAACTAATGCTCTAGCTACGCTAACAGCTTCCTTATTCCTAATCGGATAAGCCTCTATAAACTTACTTAGTTCACATTGAACTGTTAAAATATATAAATTATCGTCATAAGCTTTTGGTAGTGGGCCCACTATATCCATAAATATTTTTTCAAATGCGTAAGACGCAGTTGTTGTTAGAGTCATAGGTTCCTTGACGTATTTACAATGCTTAGAAAATTGGCACTTGGCACATTTTCTCACAAAATCCTTAACGTCAGATTCAAGTCCTGGCCAATAAAATCGTCTTTTAATATTGTTACACATTCTACGAATACCAGCATGACCGCTAGTTGGTAGTAAATGAAAATCGTTTAGTATAAATGATTTGTCTTCATCATTTTCTATCCTAGTTACGCCTTTTAATATACAAAGTCGTGGTCCGGACCACATATTAGTCGACTTTATTTCATCATTCAAATCATTAATAAATTGCTCATTATTATTATTCTTTATAAGGCAAACTTCTTTAATATTTAACTTTTTACAATAACTACTCAACAGTGTCACAAATTCGACTCGCGAGAATTGTGCCCGAAAGCTGAGATTAATGTAAATTATTTTTTTACTAGGACAGTAAGAGAAACATTCATATTCATTAATTATTATATTAGCCTTTCGTAATTTATTTAGTTCACTGCTTTTAACTAATTTCATTTCCACTGAATCACACGGCTTTCTTAATAACTCCACGACTCTTGGTTGATCAGGCCTTTCGTCTCTAGAATTATTAAGGAAAGGTGTTTCATCAGTTACGCATCCTTCACTAACTTTTTCCATTTCTCTCTTTTGTTTCCTTGTTACCACAGCCATAATCTGCTCATTCATGCCTTTCAACTCGTTTGATGTGATACATATTCTCGACAATGCATCGGCACTTACATTTTCCTTACCTTTTACATATTCTACTTTAAAATCATACTCTTCTAATGTCAATCTGAATTTAATTAAACGACTAGACGGATCTTTCATACCGAACAAGTAAACTAATGGTTTATGATCAGTTTTAATAGTAAAATGTCTGCCATACAAGTATGGTCTAAAATATTTTATACTCCAAACTATTGCCAAAAGTTCCTTTTCTATGGTCGGATAGTTCAATTCAGCTTTATTTAACGGTCTACTTGCATATGCAACAGGTTTTAGATTACTATTGCTCAAAACTGCACCAATTGCAATACCAGAAGCATCTGTGTGAAGCACAAATTCATTTTCTGGGGAAAAATCAGGGTATTGAAGAATAGGGGGAGATATCATGGACTCTTTAAGAATATCAAACGATTTTTGACATTCGTCACTCCAAACAAACATTGAATTTTTCCTAGTTAATTTATTGAGAGGTAGTGTTATGTTAGCAAAATATGGTATAAATTTTCTGTAATAATTACAAAATGCTACAAATCGTCTCACTTCATCCGAATTTTTAGGAACTGGATAATTTTGTAAAACTGAAACTTTTTCGGGGTCAGGTAATATGCCTTGAGCTGAAATGACATGTCCAAGATATAAAATTTGTTTTTTCAAAAATTGACATTTACTTGGGTTTAATTTTAAATTAACTTTTCTAAGTCTCTCAAAAATATCAATTAAATTTTTATTATGAATTCCTAAATTTCTACCAAAAACTATTAAGTCATCTAAATAAATAAAACACTTTTCAAATGCAAGACCCGACATTGCTACAGTCATTACTCTACTAAATGCACTTGGAGAAATTTTTAAACCCATTGGTAGACGTTTCATTTGGTATTGACCTGAATTAGTACTAAAAGCAGTATATTTACGATGTTCCGGACTAAGAGGAACTTGGTAATAACCAGAATTTAAATCGAGATGGGAAAAATATATAGAACCTGCAAGTGAATCTAAAATTTCATTAATATTTGGTAGTGGAAATTTATCATCTTGAATATTTTCATTTAATTTTCTGTAATCAATAACCAAACGCCATTTCTTTTCTCCTGTTTTATCACTTTTCTTAGGAACTAGTAATATTGGGCTAGACCATTCACTTTTACATTCTTCTATTATATCGTCTTTAAGCATATCTTCAATTTGTTTTTGAACTTCAGGTTTTAAAAATTGGGGAATTCTATAAGGTTTTATGTAAACAGGACTAGTATTTGGCTTTAATGTAATGTTTTGTTCATATATGTCAGTCATAGTCAGTCTGTCACCCGGTAAATGAAAAATATCCGCGTACTTACTACAAATATCACTTATTGATTTTTTTTCATTTGACTCTAAATGATCTAGTTTTAAAATTGAAGAAAGCACCTCAGCTCGTTTTGCGTTAGCCACGTTTTTATTAAAATTACAAATATTATAATCCTCTAATGCATGAACTTTAGGCACGAATGTAGGCAACTTTATGTCATCTTCACTAGTATTTAAAATTTTGATTGGAATTTTCCCATCTTTTACCGTTACTATAGCACTTCCTAGAAACAAATTCTTAATTAACTCTTTCGCACACACTACACAATCACCTTCCAAACCTGGTTCAACAGCTACATAATGTATTGATTCACATCGAGCTGGTATAAATAAATAATCCGTTGTATAATCTGGTACCTCATAAATTGGTATTAGGCTCTGCTTACCATTTAAACAAAAACTTAGAGCATGTGAATTTAATAAAATATCACATTTAAATTTACTTAAAAAGTCAAGTCCTATAATACCATGAACCTTCAATGATAAATTAGTAAAAATATGAAATTTATGATGAAAACAATCACCATTTTTTGCTAGTAAATTAAGAAATACATGACCTTCAGATCTAGCATGGCCTCCTATTCCATTAACAATAGTTTTACTTCTATAAACAACACTATTCTTTGGTAAGACTTCGCTTCTTATAACAGATAACGAAGCACCCGTATCCAGTAAAAAATAATATTTGATTTTATTAATATTAAAAATAACTATCTTTTGTTTACTATTTAAAGTGTAAATATGATTTTTAAAAACGAAAAAATTTGTCTGCTAAATTGTCTACATCCTCCTCATTACTATTATGCTCATCATTATTATTGTCTGTGTTTATTGGAAACACATTATTTCTACCACGCCTAGACCTATTAAATTTACCACGATTTAAATTCTGAGATCGCTCTTGATTACCGCGGCTATAAAAATTACCATGAGAAAAATGTCTGTTATTATTAATCTGTCCTCTTGAATTACAAGAAAATCTAGGTGTAGTGAACCGCATATTAAAATTACTCCTACCTGGAAATCCACCACGTCTACCACGATGCGATGACCTCCGGATGTTCATGACATCAGCGCTAGCCGACGTCGATGGCGAGGAAACTTCCTCGTCCTTGGCAGCCTGTATAGCGTCTTTTAAGGAAGAGTAATTCCTAGCTGCAATTATTGTACTTAACTTACTGTTTTTTAAACCATCAGAAAATCTTTTAATGGCGATTTTTTCATTTAACGGCTTAAGGACACTATAATTGGCAGAATTTCCTTCTGCTTGCGCAATAGTCAAATCCGTGAAAAGTTTTTCAATTTCAGAACCGTATTCCTCAATTGACCTCCAACCTTGAGTTGCCTGTTGAAGACGTGACTGAATAGCCGTAAAAGATTTTTTTGTCAAAAGTAGAGTTTTCATATCCTTAACCATATCTTTAACCGAAACATAATTTATGAGCATACGCAATTTAGCATTTTCGGAAAGCCTATTTTTTAAAATAAATTTAATTAATAAATTATGATCCGACTCTTGAAGCATATCCGCATACATTTCTATACCATCAATTAATTTTTTTGTTGTCTCTTCATTACAGTCCATAACCGGCAACAAACTACAAGCCGTTTTTAAATCGAACTCCATCTTAATATTTTTATTTTCTGACTTACTACACAATTTTTTAATATCTAAATAAATTATTTGAATTTTTGCTTTTAGCTCAATACACTTATTAACTAAACCCACATTTTCACTATATTTTAAACTGTCTAAAATAATATTACTATCTGAAATAAGAATTTCACACTCTCTTAATTTATTTTCTATAATATTTCCCGTAAACCTTTTCTGACCAGCTTTAACTAAATATTTTTTAATTTCTACAAGAGAATTATAAATCGAAATTAATTGCTCTGTCATAATAAAATAAACCTAACTAATTTAATAAAATGTTATTCTAAAAATAGAACATCTTATCCATAATATAATTATATCGTATTGGGCGGCGCGTATCATATTCGCGCATGTGTCAGCACCGTTTTTATTAACTCTCTATAGCAATTATAACAATCATTAATTTAATAATTTAAGTTATCTTTAATTTTCATTCTAATTTTTATCAACTTAAAACTTTAATTAATTAATTTATAATTATTAGCAAACTTTAGCCCAGAATACGAGAAAAAAAAAAATAAAAATACATATTATAACCGTTACAGCTACCTGATTGTCTTTAAACCTTGGACTCGCCCAGCGCACCTTCTTGAACGTCTCGGCGACGGCGGTAGCTCAGGCGGGACAGGACTCGCTCCAGGGCTTCGTTCCGCATCTGCCTCTGCATCCAGCCAGTGTGCAGCCTCTTGTATATCCAGAAGAATCCCACTAGGATAGCCAGCAGCAGACAGGCGCAAATGATTGATAGCAGGATGTTGTTTGTCTGAATATGCTCCGCTGTAGCCCTCGCGTTGTTATCACCTCCAGATGTCTGGGCAATTACGACTTGGTCTTTGCTTTGTGTTTTGCCCATAATATTTGTCACTTAGATGGCTGGGATGGCAGGTCCAATCACGAAGACGGCAGGATCACGAAGACGGCAGGGTTACGAAGACGGTAGGGTCACGAAGACGGCAGGGTCACGAAGACGGCATGGTCACGAAGATAGCAGTTGAAGATGCAGGCGGCTTCAGGTTCTTGATAGTTGGTGGCGTCACATTTTCCAGTCGGACTTCGGTCGCAGGGTCGCCATGAAGAGTTTGGAGTTGTAGTATTTTAAAAGAAAACGACTTGTCTCCTCCGATGCATCTTTATTAATAATTAATCTCACTTAAAATTATAACTTAGCTTATTCTACTTGGGTGGTACAATAATTATTAAGAAGTTACGCCACAATATTCGGAACAACGTTGGACACATTGGGAAATAAGCATAAAGTTAATGTCATATGTTAAGCTATACTAATACTATACTATAATATATTATAGCATAGTATTAGAATATACTAATATAAAATTATCACACTTCAATGCAATTCTTGGTGAGCATATTATAAAAACTGATAAGACAAATAAAAAGGTTTTAAGTTCACATATATTTTTCATGCTGATGTATTTCAGGCTTAGTCCATTGAAATGTTACGTTTGCTTTGCATTTATTAGAGGACGCAATTTTATTTTTGGAATATGTTGGGAGGCTCATAGAAGCTTAACCTCAAGTTTGTGGGTTTGCCACTCTTGTTCCCCGGCCGCCATCTTGAAAAAAGGGGTGACAACACTATTTTCGTGATATCTCAGAATCTATACGTCTTACAAAAAATTTGTAAGAACATAATTTGTTGCAAATTATTTTGCCTACAAATATGTTTATATAACTTTTTAACCTAAATTAAAAATTTAAAAAGTTATAAGCAAAAAAGTTGTTTTTTTAGAAGGCTTATTATCACTTTTTAACTTTGTTTAACACATTTTACAAAAAAAATACCTTAAACCAACCTTGTAGATGATCTTTTGAGAAAAAGATCCCCCGGCCCCATGAAATTAATTTTCTGCAGAAACAAAGGAAACTGTGGAACCATGTGTGGCTGCAGAAAAGCAAGCCTGAAATGCTTTATAGTATAGTAGGCATGTGCAGACTAGTATATTAGGCATACTATGATATAGTTTGCAATTTGCATATATTTATGTAGTGTAGTAGGCATACTGCAGACTGTGGCTGCAGAAAAGCAGGTCTGAAAAGCTTTACAGAATAGTAGGCATACTGTAGAGCATTTTAGGTCTGCTTTTCTGCAGGCACAGTTTCCTTTGCATCTGCAGAAAATTAATTTCATGAGATCGGGGGGATTAGGGGATCTTTTTCTCAAAAGATCATTAACAAGGTTGTTCTAAGGTAATTTTTTTGTAAAATGTATTAAACAAAGTTAAAGAGCAATAATAAACCTTTAAAAAAAATTATCACTTTATTGCTTATAACTTTTTAAATTTTTAATTTAGGGTAAAAAATTATATAAACATATTTGTAGGCAAAATAATTTGCAACAAACTATGTTCTTAAAAATTTTCTGTAAGATTTATAGTTTCCGAAATATCACGAAAATAGTGTTGTCACCCCTTTTTTCAAGATGGCGGCCGGGGGACAAAGGCGGCGACCCCACAAACTTGAGGTTAAACTTCTATTGAGCCCCCCAACATATTCCGAAAATAAAATTGCGTCCTCTAATAAATGCAATATTCGGTCCTAAAATTGTAACATTTCAATGGACTAGCTAGCTAATTTCAAATATCAGCTGTTACATGCATTGGCGTGAAATTTCTGGCATAAAAATATTACCTAAACCTATAACCCATTATTTTACCCCTCTAATGAATGTGCTATACCTAACTTGGCAGAGTTGTGCAATCTTCTGTTATTTTGCAATGGCGACAACTTAACGACAAAATAAGCTTATTTATAAAGCTTAGAATTAAAAGCTACTTGTAGTTAGATAACGTCGGGGCACGCCAAGTTGCAAGTTGGCAATCAACGTCGGCACGCCAGTGGTTTGGCTTCCTCCTTACATCATTATCTGGTAACATGGCAATCAGGGGTTACGGCATTTTAAAAACAGTAACGTTATATGTACTGTAATTGTTACTTGAGCAACAACTTTGTTATTTAAACAGTTGCTGAATGGAGAGACAAATTATAGTGTTATTACAAGTACTTTTTTTATTAAATAAGGAGGCAAACGAGCAAACGGGCCACCTGATGGTAAGCAACTACCGTCGCTCATGGACACTTGCAACATCAAAAGAGCTGCAGGTGCGTTGCCGGCCTTTTAAGAGGGAATATGCTCTTTTCTTGAAGGTTTGCAGGTCGTATAGCTCCGGAAATATTGCTGGAGACAGTTCGTTCCAGAGTTTTACAGTGCGCAACAGAAAGTTACGCGAAAAACGCACTATGGAAGAGTGCCAGTCATCAAGGTGATGAGGATGGTATATTTTTCGCGTGGGACGATGGCGAAAAGTTGCAGGTGGTATGATTCCGAACAATTCCTCAGAGCTCTCTCCGTGATACAGCCAATAGAGTATGCAGAGTGAAGCTACATCTCGGCGTAATTTCAAGGCGTCCATGCTGTTTGAAACACTATGGCAGTCAACAATTCGAGCGGCCCTTCGTTGGATATGATCCAGAGGGAGTAGTTGGTATTTTGGCGCCCCTGCCCAGAGATGAGAACAATATTTCATATTATGAGGCCGAACCTGCGCCTTGTAGATCTTTCTATCTATACAGGGCTAAGAAAAACTAAGTAATAATACTTTAAGAGCGTGTATGTGTCATTTATATAATAAAGTTTACTGTGAGACTGTTTACATACACGCCGCTCCAATACTCTTTTTTGTATTTCTATGGGCCCTTACACACGGCGCCGCAGCGGCAGCGGCACGATATCGCCGCCACGCCGCCGCGGCGGTGCCGTGATAGAAATACAAGGATGAGTCATTACTCATCCTTGTATTTCTGGCGGCACCGCCACGGTGGCAGTGACGCTGCCGCTGCGGCGTGTGTGTAAACAGCCTCGAAGTAGCAGCGCTGAAAAAGCTATTTTTTTTAGATTTACATAATATGGGCAAGCGCCCCCGCGTTACGAATTGTTCCATACAAAAGTTTTAAAAAATAACTTCTTTAGCGCTGCTACTTTCACAGTAACCTCTAAATATGGGACTCATACACACCCTGAAGTATTATTACTTAAATTTGTTACACTCTGTATAAATAAAAATGAAATGCATTTTTTTCAGTCTCGCTCAGACTCAAAAACAACTGAACCAATTTATCTTATTTTAATTTTGAAACATTCGTGGAAGTCTAGGGAAGGTTTACATTAGGAGCTAAGTGATAATATGAAGTCCATCGGGTCAGCTAGTTTTATCATAATAATATTATAATACATTCGCTGTTCCAATGCGGGAATCGAACCTATTAGTCAAGAGCTTCAAACGGTGGAACGTGTGTGTTACTTTAAATAATAAAATTATCATAATATTAGACTGCCTACTTCAATGACATTATTTTATAATCCATCAAAACTTTTTAACAAATTTTTGTACAACAAAGTAAAAGAACAAACTCGAAAACGCGCGAAAACAACTTACTAAAACAATTTTTGTAAAGTTGTTTGCGAAATAGCAGCAAGTTATAAACAAAATAATTCTCTTAGAGAAACTCTAGCTGCTAGATATTACATGAATATATATCTACCATAATATTTTATCTTAAATGAGATTATTTATCCGTTTTATGCCCGGTTTTTTTGTGGGTTTTGACAGAAGCTTATCTATTCTATAGTGTTGTATACTTAGTTAAATTATTACGTTACCAAATTTAAATCGAAATGTTATAATAACCAATCAACAACTCTATCGACTGGATAAACTCTAGTTAATCATACGTGGGAGAGCCATGCTTCGGCACGAATAGGCCGGCTCGACCGGAGAAATACCACGTTCTCACAGAAAACCGGCGTGAAACAGCGCTTGCGCTGTGTTTCGCCGAGTGAGTGAGTTTACCGGAGGCCCAATCCCTTTACCCTATTTCCTTCCCGACCATCCCCTATTCCATTCCCTTCCCATCCCTACCCTCCCCTATTACCCTATTCTCTCTTCAAAGGCTGGCAACGCACCTGCAGCTCTTCTGACGCTGAGTGTCCATGGGCGACGGAAGTTGCTTTCCATCAGGTGACCCGTTCGCTCGTTTGCCCCCTTCTTTCAATAATAAAATTATTTTTAACAAAAAATTAAAACCGACTTCCAAGGTAAAACAATAATAACATCCTTATAATATGAACTAAAAAGTATTAAATAATTATTCCTATCTAATAGTGCCTTTTTCCGAATTCGGCTAAAACTCAACTATTTCTGTACTCAATCTTCATCATTTTGAAGTCGGTACCAGATGAATCTTCTGTTCTCTGACAGAATATTTGAAACTTTTGGAACTGGCACCGACTTCAAAATTATGAAGATTGAGTACAGAAATAGTTGAGTTTTAGCCGAATTCGGAAAAAGGCACTATTAGATAGGAATAATTATTTAATACTTTTTAGTTCATATTATAAGGATGTTATTATTGTTTTACCTTGGAAGTCGGTTTTAATTTTTTGTTAAAAATAATAATTTCACTCTTTTTAGTTACCAGAGTAAACCATCGCGTACTATAAGTAGAATAATACACCTGTATAATATATACCTGTATAATAAGATACGCAGAATACGTATCTTATTACAGTCACACTTACAAAATATAATATCAGCTGCAGCCTGCAGATAATTTTAAACAATACATTTTAAAAAAATCAAAGTGAACACGTGACGTAACGTGCTAAGTAGCCGGTCACCGGACTAGTTTCAACTTTCAATAGTACTGGCACTCGCTCAACTTGTCGCACGTGACGCGGACGCAGCGCACATAGTCCCTACCCGGCCCACGCCGCCGCGCCGCCCGCGCCTGCTTGACAGCCCTGCGGCCCTGGCAGATTGAAGTGAGACTGCAGAGAGTGTTATTGTATTATGAACGCTAAACGCAATGCAAAAGGTTGAAATTAGGTTGTTTTCCAGAATATCTCGGCGAAGTGAGACAGAATGTTACATTATCGAAGCAGCTTTAACTTCTTAGAAGTAATGTCAAATGTGTGCCTTATGCTCTAGAGATAAGGTTGAATTTGGTGACATTGGTGACCCTGACATGGTAATGATGATGATGATGATGAATGTAATTTGCATACTAGCATATGCTTTCAGTTCTTAAAACAGCGCCTAAACTCCCAAACTTGTATCTATAAGGAATCCAGAGTTCTCTTAGTAGCTTCGGAACCATAGTATACCTCGGTGCAAAATCTTGCGTTTTGGTAGAATATGCTTAGGATACTTCTCATAAAACCAAAATCACCATATGTTTCCATATAAATTTCGAAGAGTTCCCTCGATTACTCATGGATCCCATCGTCAGGTCACCACTTTTGTGAACATGGTACCAAATTGGAGTGAAACCTAATACAACACAACAAAAATTTCGATAATCGGTTCACAAACGGCGGAGTAATCGTTGAACATACAAAAATAAAAAAAAAAAAAAAAAAAATATCCACAGCCGAACATATAACCTCCTCGTTTTTTGGAAGTCGGTTAAAAAAGTTAGTAAACTTTAGAAACCAGACATCTTGATTAGATTGTTACAATGAGTATTATACTATTATTTTACAAAACCAATGTGCTATTGCATTTTTGTGAATGTGACTTTTAAATTGGCACACATTAAAGCCATTTGATAGGTACCTACTTATCAGGGCGAGCGAAGCGAGCCCTATTATATTATTTTAAACGCCTCCGTGGTCTAGTGGTATAGAGCGCGGCTCTTGACTCGGAGGTCGTGGGTTCGATTCCCGTGTTGGAAACATGTTATTTCCACGTTTGGTTGAAAGGAATAGAAAGTGCTCTTGTGTACTGCGCACACACTTGGGCACTATAAAATTACTCCTGCGTAGCTGGCCTGGTTTCAATGAAACCGGCCACCGTCACCGAAACCGGTGTGGGAGCTATTATTATAATTATATTATTTTGTGGTATACATTACGGAAAAAACTATCACACCTTTTGATTTGTGCTTTAACATAGTAAATTTTATTTATATTATGTAGATATTGTGTTATCATCAGTCAGTCAAGGTGTGACTACGCGAGCCCTCACAAAGCTCGGTTTTTAGCTAGTTTACATTCTGATAAAAAAAGTGAAAACAAAGTAAAGTAAATAAAGCTTTCGCTAAGAGAAAACCCTTTACAAGATTTTCCCCTGACCGCTTTTATTTAGTTCAAGCTTTTAAAATATCTGCTGCGAAGTGCTAACACTACAAACTTAAACAAGATCAAACACTCACATATTGTATTAGTCCACTCTATTTTTTATTAAACATTTAACAATACTGAATTCTTAGAAACTATATACTAGATGACGCCCGCAACTCCGTTGCGCCAAAATTCGTTTATCGCGCGGGAATCACACATATTTTGGGGAAGTATTCTAATATGACAGCCTTTAACCCGGAACTCAATGTATCTCCATGCCCAATTTTAGCAAAATGGGTTCAGCGGTTTGGGCGTAAATAGATTACAGACAGACAGACAAACTTTTGCATTATTACTATTAGCTGATCCGGCAAACGTTGTTTTGCCATACAAATTATTTCTGGTATCAATATAAAAAGTTGATAAAAACCTATTCCCAGGCCTTTTTTTTTTTTTTGAGACGGGGAATGCTGTTGCGCATGCCGGAGGGTTTGGGGACACTCCCCCGGGTATGTAGGACTCGCTGCGGCCGTAAAGATGATGAATTGACTGCACCTCCACCCACTAAAACCCGTATATACGCATCCACTCTTCGCACGCAGAATTCCAAGAACGCGTAAGCTTTCTTTCCGCGGCTCTGCGTGCGCGTGCCTGCTTGTCACCAGCAGGCCCTCCTCGAGCCTATACGGGCTCCGTGGCCAAACAGAGGCCCTTCCAGGGCTTGCGCAGGCCCGATACTTTGGTGTCGCGATGCGCGAAGAGTACGCAGCGCATCGCGACCCTCTTGGGGGCTCGGTGCAATGGGCGAAGGCATCCCCATACCGCCGCCCCGAGCTCCCTGGCTAAGGTGGGACGCTTTGGTCATTTCGATTGACCCGTCTTCGCCTTGGCCTACTTCTACGACGAGGGTCGAGCGCCTCCTTCTCCCTTATGCGCTTGGCCTCCTCTTTTGCGGAGATGACGTCGTGAGCGAAATCCTCCACCGCTTTCCACTCTTCTTCGCCACTCAGCATTGCACGAAACAGTGCCGGCAGCGAAAGGTCCGGTCCGATAACAGCACTGAGTGCCGCACGTTGTGCTATCCAGGAGGGACACGCCGTGATGGTATGTTCGGCCGTGTCCCTGTCACAGTCACAGTGGTGACATCGCGTGGTTTCTGCTCGACTTACGATCTCGCACAGGTACCGACCGAAGCAGCCATGCCCGGTTAGCATCTGTGTGAGTCAGAAGGAGAGCGCGCCGGTCTTCCTTGTCAACCGCTGTTTCAGCACTGGTCGAATGGCCTGCTCCAGATTTACGCTGACTTGAGGCTCTTGCAGTCTTTCCTCCCATAGCTCGATGTTTCTCTCTCTGGCTTGGTCCCTCCACCGACGTACGGCGTCCGGCAGGGGGTTGCTGCCCCCCGCGCGGCTCGCTGCGCCACGCCAGACCTATTCCCAGGCCTAACGAATGTACGTACAAAATTTTATTAAAATTGGATGAGCCGTTTTGGAGGAGTTCGCGTACAAACACTGTGACACGAGAATTTTATATATAACTAGATATCCCGGTGAACTTCGTGTCACTTATAAACCTTCCTTGGACTTCCACGATCATTTTAAGACTAAAATTAGCCAAATCGGTCCAGCCGTTATTGAGTTATAGCGTTACTAACACAATTGAAAATCCATTTTTATATATTACTAGCTGACCCGGCAAACGTAGTTTTGCCATATAAATAATTTTTGGCATGAAAAATAGATGTTGGCCGATTCTCAGACCTACTCAATATACTCACAAAATTTCATGAGAATCGGTCAAGCCGTTTCGGAGGAGTACGGGAACGAACATTGTCACACGAGAAATTTATATATAAGATAATATAAGATATAGATAGATGTCAATACTACGCAGGATTCACTGCCTTCTTACTGCGAAGAGTCTTCGATGTTCATAGCAGTACATTATTCATGATAATATTATGTTCAATAAGCAGTATTATGCTAAATGTTATAAGCCGGATAGTTTGCAACCAGGGGCGCGCTATATTATGATACACAAAATGTAAATTATTATACATATTACTAATTATTACAAGTAGGTATATGGTATTTCCATACTAAAAGCGGTTGGTGTGGAAATCAAAGCGCACGGAAGTGCGCAGGCCTAGTTCCATAACTATTTACTTGAAATAAAAATCCATACTATAATTTAATAATTAATGCGAAAGTGTGTCTGTCCGACTGTTACCTCTTCACGTCTAAACCACCGAACAAATTTCAAAAGAAAAGAATTTTTTTTCCCGCGCGATAAACAACTTTTGCCGCAACGGAATTGCGGGCGTCATTCAGTGCTTAATTTTTTTTTTGTGAAAAGAGTTATTATTATTGTGATGGTAACGTGATCAAAAAAGAGAAGCGACTGAATTGTAACCAATTTGCAACAGCTGAATTGCAATTACTGGATTTACTATAAATTTTTTGTGTACACTTACATTAAAACCCGAAAGTTAGGTATTATACATTCAAACGATACACATGATTTATACAAATTATATTTTTTGCAGCTAGACGTGTAACACAAAGTATGAAATTATGACCAAAAGGGTTGTATGCTAATAAGGGACAGTTCGGACTTCGCCCGAAGTTTGGCCGTATGAATATAATAATATTATGTTGAATATTATAATATTGTCTACAGTCTGGAATGTTACGGTTTGTGTTCAATTGTTATTCAAACTAACAAGAGAATCAGATTTTCTATATTATACACTATCAGATAACTTGATAAAGTTCGGGTTATATACCACAGAACTAACATTGACTTGACAAAACTTAGTCAGTGATCAAAATTGAAGACGTGAGTGGAAGAATCAAACAAGTAACATTTCGTAACATACAGACAATAACTAATTTTTTCCCTTATTACTTTCATAAAACTTGCAACTTACCTACGTCATAACCGAGCTAATATATCTGGCTACACATATAATAAAGTTTTTCTATTTCAAATTATTTTTCCGGCCCTAAAGCCTCCATTTAAGCAAAAAAGTTTTTTCATGTTACTAACCTTATTCTTCCACTCACGTCTTGAAATATTATGGTCTGCAATCTTATAAATGGAATTGGTACTATCAGATAAACTGATTCATAGGGTTGACCTTCGAAATTTGGTCGGACTATGACCTATGTCTTTTTTTTACAAGCTAGCTAAGCTTAAAATCTAATTGCAAGGCATGAAAATGGAAAGTACATAGTACTTAATTTTATTTACAAGCTAACAAAGCTTAAAATCTTACTGCAAGACATCAAATGGAAAGTACATACTTAATTAATTTATTTACAAGCTAACTGAACTTAAAATCGCATTGCAAGTCATCAAATGGAAAGTACATATAACTTAATTTTATTTACAAGCTAACTAAGCTTTAAATCTCATTTCAAGGCATCAAGTACTAAAGCTGTTTTGTCAAACACGTTATTCGATATTCCGAGCTAACACTTTGAAAAGCGTTTTAAAAATACTCTGAAGTGCAATAAGCCGACATAAGGCGCTTACCAAGTACGAACACAGAATAAAACTTATGTTCTTTACCTATGTGTCCAATAACTGGATATTTTTAAGCTTTTTGACGGTAAAGCCTAAAGGAGGAGTAATTGTTTTGTCAGTTTTTGTGTGCGTCACAAAGTTAAAATGATAAAATTGGTGTAAGGGCCTGTTTCACCACTTCCTGATTAGTGCCGAATAGGCTATCCACCACTTAAGTTGGCAGATAAAGTATGGAGAATCTGTCAAAAAAGTTGTGAATAGGCTATTCGGCACCTTATCAGAAAGTGGTGAAACAGGCCCTAAGTATAAAAATGACTCACGTTAGTTTAGTGATTGTAGCCAGTTTGAATGAAACCAAATCAGATATGAAGTATTTTATAATGCCCAAGTGTATACAACGGACGACGCCGCTGTGGACGGCCACCAAAATGATGGCGAGATGAACAGGATGCCTACAAGCCAGGCTGGTCTGCGGTGGTGTTGGAGCGAGACAGATGGAAGACCATGGGGGAGGCCTTTGCCCAGCAGTGGGATAGTATAGGCTCATAAAAAAGTGTATAAACAGTAAACAAAATATTTTCTCTTTACTCTCATAAGATCAGTTCAGTAGCCGACACGACGCGCAGGACTTTTTACATGTTCATTGTTCATCCGATGCAAAGATTAACTTGTCAGATAATTAGGTGATCAGCTACGTGATCAGCCTGCATTGTTCTAACTCCTAACTAAAAATCTGAGCATTGCAGTCTTTCTAGGAAAAGCAATTCGGAACAAAATATATATAACACTAGATGACGCCCGCAACTTCGTTACGCCGAAACTCGTTTATCGCGCGGGAACCGTACATTTTTGCGGGACAAAAGTATCCTATATCCTTTTCCGGGACTCAAAGTATCTCCATGCCAAATTTCAACAAAATCGGTTCAGCCGTTTGGGCGTGAAGAGGTAACAGACAGACAGACGGACACACTTTCGCATTTATAATATTAGTAAGGAGGGTGAGCCATGTTAACGGGAAAGCTAACGGGAAAATGCTTGTTATTCATTTATTAACTAAATAAATTAAGAAAACAAATTATCAAGTAATGCTCTGTTTCATAAGGAATCATATTATAAATCTCTTTTTAACCTAGCTTCAATAGCCATTAAATTAAACTTAAGTTTTGCTAAGCTCTTCCAAATGGCCTTGCAAGGAACACAGTTCCAAACAAGGCCAATATCAGTCGCTTCACTTGAAAATAGAATTACAATTATTTATTTATTTGCTTTCACTAAAACGACATTATAATTTATTTCAATTAAACAGCACATTAAATGCTCAATATATTTATATCATCTAAAAAAAACTATAACGAACATTGCTTGAACATCATCTTATAACTAAGAATATATAAATGGAAATTCTTTAAAATTTTAGCAATGAGTATCACATTGACACATTATAACTAATTGATAATGCGTTTTATAATACAATCAAAAAAATTTTTAATCTAAAACGGCCTTCTTATGGGCCGTTCTTTATAAGGCCAAAATGTTCAATATGCGTGTATAAGTTTAATAATCCTAATAAGTAAAGATGTTTTAAAAAAATAACATTATTTGAATTGTTAAGGTACGCATTTATATCTAAAAATAACTGTTTATATGTTAATGATGTTTAGATGTTCCTTGTAAAGTTTATGTTCCCTAGCAAGGCCAAATATCAAATCTTTGGTTGGGCCTTATAAGGAACCACTGGCCTTCCTAGGAACATTACCAATATTTTAACGTAAATCGAGGCATAAGTAGATTTTCTTTTATTAGTACCATACATATATCCCTATACGATAATGCCCTGCAAAAAAAATTTAGATACATAGATATAGGTTATGTAACTAAAAACTAAAGTTTTTCAGGGTGCGGAAATTACAATTGTAGCCTCGACAACCAAAGTCTACAAACAGTGAGTGAGATCTCACTGCCACAATAGCGGCGCGATCGACTCGCCGCCGCGTTTGTGGCCATAAGTTTGATGGATCTAAGTGTATATTAGAAGGAAAATGTCTTTACATGACGATAACTGCGACTTTTTGATAGTTGGCGTTCAAAGGAACATGGCCTTACATGGCTCAGGTCCTTATGGATATAAGCTATTTCATAGCTTTTATCGAGTACTTTGAACGCGGCGACCGAATCAAGAAATTCTGTAACGCAAATAACCCAACACTCTGATCGGCACGATGTTTGTGTACGTGCGACTAGACGTATGCGAATTATAATTGCATAAGACGTTGATAAAAATGAATTAAGCACACGTGTTTTTTCATTTCATTTCTAAGACAAAATCTGCTTTTCCAACACACAATTTTGTCGCAAAAATGGACAAGGAAGTACTTAATATAGACAACGTATCTGTTTGGCGAATTCCCAAAACGTGTAGCGGATAGCTTGTAGTTTGTACACAAATACGGCGTCCCCAAGGAGCATGTGCCTAAGTACCCCCATTGAAGTCAAACACATTTTATGATAATGGGGACCTTTTTAGCAGACCCAGGGTCAGCAGATACAAGATCTGAGAAAATCAATGAAGGACGTTTTGGGGATAAAATTAAAAAGTTACGAAAGCGAAAAATTATTTATCTTTATTAATACCTCGATCGAGGGAATCGCAGATACAATAGATTTTTAATTGTTATGCGGCAGCCGGGTGCTGCTTGGGGATTGATGGGTTAATCATAAATGCGAAATGCGATAGTGTATATCTGTTTGCAACCACTTCACGCCTAAACGGCTGAACATCAAAATGGAAGGGAAATGCCAGCGATCCATGAGAATCGCTCATCAGTCCATCAGACTCCGTAACGCGGCTAAACGCACGTACGATCGCTACCCATCGGAAGACTGGAGGAGGGCCCTTCGTCACTACGAGAGGGAAGTTAAATCAAACAACACAAAACCGAGAGGTGGGATCGACTTCTTAGTGAACTCGAACCGTCTCACACGGCCTACTGGCCGCTGGCGAAGTCCCTCAAAAAAGATACGGAGAGCGACATGCCTCCACTAAACAGACCAAATCGTCCTCCTGCACTGGAAGCCGAATGCTTGGCCGACACCATAGAAAATCAGTGCCAACCTAGTACTCTCCCGACTGACCCCGATCATGTTAATCTAGTCAATACTGAGGTAGAAAGCCGACGTCCCCACCATCAGAGCCCCTCAGGCCGGTGGATGCGGAGGAAATCAAAGATATTATTAAAGATTTGAATTCCAGAAAGGCCCCAGGCCTGGACAGTATCTTAAATAAAACCCTTAAATTACTACCTTCCACTATAATTGAATTACTCCTGAACATCTTTAGCGCCCTTTTGCTAGGATGTTCATTTTCAGATATTTGGAAAGTAGCTATAATAATAGGTATCCACAAACCGGGTAAACTCCGGATGGAACCAAGTAGTTACAGACCAATTAGTTTAATTAGTTGCCTCGGTAAAATTTACGAAAGAATTATACTACGACGCCTAAAAGACGTCATAGTTGATAAAAAACTCTTACCTGATGAACAATTCGCATTCCGCGAATTCCACAGCTGTCCCGCTCAGGTACACCGCCTGACCGAGTACATATTTTGGCACAATGGGCTAATTTATAAACTTTTTAAACTCGGCATTCCCGATAGTCTTGTTATAATAATAAGTAACTACCTCAAAAACCGTAATTTTCGTTTTAGAGTTGAAGGCATTCTGTCTTCACTTAGAGATATAGAGACTGGAGTACCGCAGGGCTCGGTTCTCTCCCCGACCCTCTACAATCTCTACACGTCCGACTTGCCCACCCACCCTCGAGTACAAAAAGCGCTATTCGCGGATGACACGACCTTTTTCTTTGCTCATCGCCAAATAGCTTTCGCGTCCAAAAAACGATAAAAGTCACGCTATATTATTTAACGGACTAAAACGTAAGAAAATGCAACCTATTAGTCTGCACGGAAAATTAATTCCCGAAGTCACGGCTGTCAAATACTTAGGAGTAGTACTAAACAAGTCAATGTCATTCACGAACCATATATCGAATACCGTACGTAAAGCGAAATTTGTGTTATACAAATTATATCCTTTACTCAACGCGAGTAGCAAAATATCCCTCACCTTGTACAAAACATGTATAAGAACGATACTCACTTATGCGTGCGTCTCTTTCGCACACATAAGTGACAATCAGATGAACCAATTGCAACGAGTTCAAAACCGTTTTTTGCGCATGGCAACAGGTGCCCCCCGTTACATGCGAAACATCGACTTGCATAGAAACTGCGAGCTTATCACTATCAAAGCCTATATCGAAGAACTCTCAGAGAGATTCTTTGAGAAAGGCAAAGTACATCCCAATCCGCTCATTCGTAAGGCTGTGGACTATGAACATGACGCACGGACATTCCGATACCCCTTCAGGCGGCCTAAGCATATCTTAGCCGACCCTGTAGACCCCATCATAGAATACGTAACGTACTGTGTACAGTTACGTAAACAGAAATCACACTCACCCGCGTGGTTAGTACTGCACCGGGGACGACGCCGGCGCCTTCCCTGAGGACTTAACACGACCCGAACGACAAACAGACAGACCGACCGAAATCCGGTGCCGAGCTCGATCCCGGGTTCGAGTTCGCATGCGGATAGCATAGGAACACACCTAAATCATGACCGCGACCGCGACATTGTCGTAGAGAGCTCTACCAATTACTTTGACATTAGAACATACACGCGTATGTCACTCCAACCGGACTCGGAAGGGGAGAGGGACGGCCCTCTTTTATGCAATAACATTAATAACTTAAGCTCATCTACCGCGACAACTCGTACGCAGCTAGTTTGTGCTATCGCGCGCGAGCAGCCTCACTCGTCAGAAAGTGAGTAAGGGGTCGGACCCCTTAAGAGCAGGGGGGGATCCGTGTCCCCACGTCAGATGAAAATAGCTTTTTTCGTAGCTCTCCCCAATATTGCCCGATTAGAATGTCACACGTGTGACTTTAGGGGAGGGGGTCAGGCCCCCTCATTGTTTATCTCCAAACCAACTAGCAACAGACTAGTTATAGCCACGATTAAACTACCATGGTCTTAACCAGACCAGTAGCTAAGACCCTTTCGAAAAAAAAATCGGCTGAAGAAATTCTAATGAAATTGAGATGGGAATAAAAGAAAGGACATACGATAGTTTTTGTTGTGGAAATTGTATGGTTAACACACTTATCGAATAACGGATAGATAAACTTGTACAACCTATTTGGTATAAGACAAATAAAATGTATATAAGTTCCTCGAAGAAAATAATTATTGTTTCAAGAAGTTTTTCATACATTGTTGTTAAGTAAAATCTTCGATATAAATAGTTTGAATATTGAGTTAAATATCACGTTAAATATCAAAATCGACGTTAAACATATAACGTCGCTCGGAGGTTCTGTTTTAAGCGCTTACTTACCGCAAATTCTCAACAGAAAATGTACTTACGTAATATTTAAGCTAAATTATTCAAGCTAAGCGAAAGTTTGCTTTAACTTTTTCCCTTTAGGTGCAAACAAATGCACATTTTCTCACGTTTTTTCCATCTAATTTTGTTTTTTTTTAAACGAGTTTTATTTATTCTGACACTTTTAGAAATAGAGGCACCTTTGTCTACAACACTTTCTAACTGAATAAAATATGTCGCTTTTGCAATACTTACAAATTGAAATTAAAAGCAAAAGACCATAAAGAGAAGACGACACAGAGGCTGTAGCCAAAGTCCCTTTTGTTAAGGCGCTATAATGAAAAAACTGTCCTTTTTGACGTAATACTATAATAGGTCCCTCAGAAATGTTACAAATCTGGTAATGAGATATACATATTATCTTCATAGCCTTATCTAGGTTTGAGAAGAACTAGAAACACGATTAATGTATTTTGCCTCGATACATTTAATTTTCGAAATGACCTCTTAAAAACACGAAATTTGAAGATTATTTTTTAACGAAAATAGATGTATAGTCGTAAATTAGTCTAATTAATAGACACCATTGCAACTCAAAATCATATAGAAGCATTTTGCTTAAAGCCTCCTAGTTATTTTTAAAATAATTATAATTACGTTTTGTCGCATATCTTCCGAGCGAGCCGATAGTTTCTGGCCGCAGCGTATTCACGACTTTATAGTCATACAAATTAAGTATAAAATTGACCTTGCGGTATAATTTATTTTAGATATTATATCGCCTTAAAAACGATGACGATATTCATTATCAAAATGTGGATTTGACATTAGTCTTCGCAAGCGAAATGTCATTTAGCGATGTATTGTATGTCAAACCGCATATAATATTGTGATAACGAATTTCGTCATCGTTTTTAACGAAATTAAGGCCTGTATTCACTTTGATTAGTGCAAGTGCAAGTGACTAGTAATTGAGGCAGTGGAGTGCAGGTGTGTAGTGCAAGTAGTGTCCAATTCTTGTTTAGTGGCTCTTTAGTAATTTAATTTAGTAAATTCAGTAGTCGCTGTCAACACGAGCGTCCAAGTTTCAAAAATAAAACTGCCATTTTGACATGTCCTTCATTTTTAATATTGGTTTTATTAAAAACGAGCTTTTGCCCGCGGCTTCGCTCGCGTTAAGAAGTATTGTTATATACAAACTTTGATCCCCTATTTTCACCCCTTGGAGGTAGAATTGATCAAAATCCTTTCTGCCTCATGATGATGCCTCATGATCAAAAACCTGCATGCCAAATTTCAGCCCGATCGGTCCAGTGGCTTGGGCTGTGCGTTGATAGATCAACATGTCAGTCAGTCACCTTTGAGTTTTATATATAAAGACCACGAAGTATTTTTATATGTCCTTTCCCAGGACTCAAAGTATCTCCATGCCAAATTTCAGCAAAATCGGTTCTGACTTCTGAGGTATAAACGTGAAGAGGTAACAGACAGACAGACACACATTCGCATTTATAATATTATTAGTATATTAGTAAGTAATAAGTATGGATTAGTATGGAAGTAATTGAAAGGGTGTCCTTTTGTACTTTTAATAGGTATATTATTTAATAATTATATACTATATCCATGGACGCTTCACACGGCACACCACGTCAGTCTGGCCCATAAAGTTAATATACCTAGCGGAATAATAGTAACAATCTCGAGCTGTCAAACGTAACCAAAATTGGTTTTCATCTGTCACGCACTTGCACTCGCAAAAAATAGAACACGCTTTTAATCACGTTACTACGCAGCCGGCTAATCACTTGCACTAAACAGTCGCTGTCCACACTTACTTTTTCCTAATAACTAATCACTTGCCCTAATCACTTGCACTTATTACTAATGAAAGTGAATACGGGCCATAAGGAGCTAGGATTATTACTGGACCGATTTCGGTCATAATTTATTTAGCAGAGTTAGCTGAAAAGTGATTTTTCTAGAATACTACTCTACTAGAATATAGATAGATGGGCGCCAAAGCCAAAAAACTCCATTATTACCTTCCCTTATAACTTACATTAAAAAGTAAGGATAGGGGCTTACAAAAAATCAGTACCCGCTTCCTAGCCCCGTTCTAAGATTTACGTAGTATTTCAAGGGTAGGTTATCTCTGCACTTTTACTATACCCTTACTAGGTACCGTTGCAATCAACATAGCAAATGACCGCGACCGACATAAATTCAAATAAAATGCTACTTTATATCCTAGACTTCATTTTCTACCGACATTGGTCTAGTGTAGGGTTGCCAACCTTCCTGTTATTCCAGGTCATGTCCTGGTTTTTGTTGTGTCCTGGGATGTCCTGAATAGTTTTTCAGCAGCGTCCTGGGTTATCCTGGGTTTTTTAATTTTAAAATTCGCCTCTTTTCAAATTTTAACGCTACGAACATGAAATGTGATTATTTTAATTACTTGAATTCCATTTCATCTGTTTTCACTAGAATCTAGATATTTATTTAACTATTGCAACTCAATTAAGAGGGCGACTAACGCAAAAAATCAAACATCGTCCTTCTCTCTTTACACTCACGCCCGTCTTTCATAATATGCCAGGTGAAAAACAACGACGCGGAATCATCGCCAAGTTAGTTTTTTCTCAATAATTCGATAAATGATAGAATTTTATACAATGTGTTAAAATATTATCTTAGTTTAATGCACGGTTACGGCAATATAATATGAAAAATTCGTGAAAAATAGATGCATCTTTGTGATTTTTTCTATCGAGAAAATTTTAAGATGTCGTGTTTTCGCTCAAATCAAATTCTTGAAAATACAATATTTAGAAAATGAAACAATTCGGGGCTTATTTTCAAGTATGAATATGAATTATAAAATCGACAATTTTGGGTTAGTCGCCCCCTTAATGCGTCCTGTTTTTATACTAAATTGTCCTGGTTTTTCCAACTTCAAATCCTGGTTTTTTAAATTTGAGGTTGGCAACCCTAGTCTAGTGACCCATACCGCTGCTGCTTTTTACTGGCGTAGAGCAAAATGAATCCTATAGCCTAGTTCTCAGTTCAGCTCAGTTGGTGGGCTGTTGGTAGGTCAAGCCGGGGGTCGCGGGTTTGAATCCCGCCGACGGAACAAAAAGTTTTCAAAGTTCTTCCTTAAGAAAAATAGTGTCAAATGCTGATGATACAATTCTGTGTACGCGCTTGCCCGTACACTGGGTCATGGATGTGTATTAATGTCAATCCGTCCTGGGTCACGTATGTGTATCATATAATTATAATAAGAATTTTAAATACGTGTATAGTATAAAAGTATTAAATATATATTTCCGTTGTCTGGTACCCGTAACACAAGTCCTTCAGGTACTTAGCACGGGGCCAGACTGACGTGATGTGAAGCGTCCATAGATATTAATTATTAAATCGTTAATAGTATATGTGTGCAAGTTTTCGCCAATGTTTGAGTGTTATCGGTACACACTACTTACCTATGAGTGTACGCGCACACTACAGTAAATATACCAATCAAGAAAAGGCGTCACGGTCAAAGGGAAAATGCTCACCCAAAAATTGGTGGGGCGCGTCTTCGTGGATTGCACGGAGTATATTTGAAATTGGCAAAAGGATCCTACGTCCTAGTTCTTACAGAATGTCTATAAATTTTAATGAACGAGCAGGTGTCGCTGCGTCGGATGAAATTACAAAAAGAGCTTCTCACATATTATTTAAGTGGGCCTTAATTCACAGGTCTCGCGGGCCAAATATTAACAGATCCTTGTTAAAATAAAACGAAGTTGTAAGTTTCTAGGGTACGGAAATGGTAAATTGTATTAACTTGGTATTAGCTTATTTCCATGTAAGTATTTAGTTAAATGTATATTTTTTTTTTGTATTATTGCAAGTGACCGAGGTAATTTTAGGCCGATTTATCGATTACAATTAATCAGGTCACAAAAAACTTCAGCAAAGCTTAAAGTTCAAAATATCTAACTGCCGCACTCAGAGATAGAATAATTACACTTTAATGTAATGGATATAAACTCAATACATTTTCTATCAAACTGAAAACAACAATATCTATATAATAAATAATAAATAATAAATAATAAAAAGCCTTTATTATATCCTTAAAAGATTAACATTACATTACATTTGGATACATATTAAATTATGAAATTATGATGTTGCATAACATCTCAGATACTAATAATAATTTATGATACTTAGATTATAATAATTCTATTTCTTTATTTTGCAATATGATTAATGATTATTTTATAGCAATACCAATACCTATTGTTTATAACTAACATCGATCTTTATTTTTATTTCTTATATTTAATAAATATTTTCTATTATGTACCACAATATTTATTTATATTTTCTAAAGATACTTGCAATATTTACATTTTTAGTCATTTTATTTTTAATAGTTTATATTATCATTTATTTACATTTTTATTATAATTTCTAATTGCTTAATATTTGGCACTATACAATATTATTATCACAATTTTTATTTACAGTTTGCCTAATTTCGATAGAATAAAATATTGTAATAATTTTTTAACAATAATTGTAATATAATATTTCAATCAAATGAAGATCTCAGTCTTATTTCTTATTTTAAATGTCTACCAAACTTATATTTTTGTACATTTTTGTGTTAGTACATGTAATTACCACAGTATTTATTTGTAAATTTATACAGATACATCATTTATATTTCTAGATAGTCATTGCAGTTTTCTATATTTATAATTACAACATAAATCATGTTGTATTTACATTTTTATACAATAGCTATTCGTAGTTTTTTAATCTATAATTCTATAAGCTAATGATAGTACATACATAAGTCAGTTTTCATTTTAAGGTGACGCTGCGTTAAAGTAAGAAACCGTGTTGGATATGTTTTAGATTGCTTGTTTTCTATGAGAGGCCGGGCCGGCCACTCATAGAAAACAAGCAATGGAACAGCAAAAAATGGAAAGGGCGTAAGCGATAAAATGGTTTTTGTCGCGTAATTTAAAAACCATAAATACATTTCATATAAGCTATGCACATATTAAAGTGTATGCTTCAACCAATTTATGTACAAATTTTGGAATCTTAAATCACTCTCCTCTGTTGGAAAAATAGGAATCCCTTTTTTTACAGAGGTCTTTTCGATTGATAATTCTGTGTTATAAAAGTTGTCCAATCGTGTTATGCTATGGGCAATTCAAAGACAAAGACATGATGAATACTGACAATGAACTTTAATTTCTTAGCTTTAGTCATTGCTGAGAAAAATCGGCATCGCTATAGCCAAATTATCAAGGCGTCGCCTTAAATGCTATAAGTACATATTATGATGTTGACCTGTACATATTATATTAATACAGTATATTTTATGTTCATGCAAGATCTTATTACTTAATTTTATATTTTTATTCTTATATTATACATCTCAGTTATTTTTTCTATACATTTAATTTTTAATAATATAATTATTCTGTGTATGTCATTTTAATCACAATATCTATTTTATATTTTTTTATATACAATTTACATAATATTTACATGTAGGTATTAATACATAATATTTATTTTCATTTTCAATATTCAATATTTTCGCATAATTTATTTATTTACATTATTAATGCCAAGTTATAATGTTCAAAAAAACATTACTATTCAATATACGTATATTTATATTTTCCGTTTTTATCTTGCTATTTTATTTTATTTTTATTTATTTATATCTTTATAAGGACCTCTCTACAGAGTGAAGGCCTCCTCCATGCTGGTCCACACCTTTCTATCTTTTGCTTTCTCAGTCCAGTTTTTTCCTGCTATTTTGAGTATTTCATCAAGCCATCGGTCAGCCGGTCTGCCTCTGTTTCTCTTTCCTATAGGGCCTTGCCACAGGGTTACAATTTTTGCCCAACAGTTTTCGTTCATGCGTGCAACGTGTCCAGCCCATTTCCATTTAAGTTTCTTGCAGTGTGTTAGAGCACCTATTACATTTGTGATGTGTCTTATATCTGTGCTTTTCTTTTTGTGTTTCAGTCTCAGTCTCAGCAAGCTTCTCTCCATGGCTCTCTGAGTTGTTATTATTTTATTTTTTGTGAATTTGTTATAGAACCATGTTTGCGATGCATAAGTAAGAGACGGTAGGATTCAAGAGTCCATTACCTTTTTCTTTAGTCTAATTGGTGCATTTGATTTCAGGATTTCTTTTAGGCTCCAAAATTTCTTCCAGGCCATGTTTATTCGTCTGGTAAGTTCTTCTTGATGTCTGTTTTTTTTTTAAAGGATATTTGTTTTCCGAGGTAAGCATAGTCTTGCACATATTCTATTGAAGCATTATTAATTTTCATGGGTACTTCTATAGAGTTCGTCATAATTTTTGTTTTGGAAGTATTTAATTGTCATCCAATGGTATAGCTCACCGAGTGGATATCTTTTAACATTTCTTGTAGTTGCGATACTTTCTCTGAAAAAATAACTATATCGTCGGCAAACCTCAGATTATTTAAATATTTTCCATTTATGTTTATACCTTTTCTCTCCCATTTCAGTGATTTCATTATATTTTGAAGTACAGTTATAAAAATTCTTGGCGACAAGGTGACGAACACCTCTCTATACATCAATTTCTGGTCCAGCTCTATCTAGTATTAACTTACTCTTGCTCTTTTTATATATATCTTTAATAAGACTTATGATTTCTGATGGGACTTCGCATTCGTTTAAAGCTGTCCATATGCTGTCATGGGAAATAGAGTCGAACGCTTTGGCGTAGTCTATGAATGCTAGATAGAGCGTCCTCTTCATTCCTCTATAATATATATCTATATAAAATTCTCAAAAATATATACTTACATAAAATTCTCGTGTCACAATGTTAGTTACCGTACTCCTCCGAAACGGCTTTACTGATTTTTACCAAATTTTATACTATGTTTAATATTCAGTAGGTCTGAGAATCGGCTACTGGCTACTTTTTATATTGATAAGTGCATTTGTTAAATAAATAATAGTAAATTATTACAACTCGAGACTGACGGCGACCATTATGCGACGGGATAGCGATGGACGTTGCCATGGTGCCATACTTATTTAGTCACTTCAATAAAATAATGTGGGTGAAATACTTTAAATGGCAAAACAACGTTTGCCGGAACAGCTAGTGTCTCTATATAAGATTGTACTTCAGATTAAATACAAGAATTTTTTTAGCCCTAAAAAGTCAAAACAGCATTTTGATGCTAAAGCTTCGATTTGATACTAAAAATCACTCAGTCCCGATAAGAGACTATGCACAACAAGTTTTCAGAAGGACATCGTTGACAGTCGCTTTGTTGTAGCCAAAGGGCATAGCTAGCCAACATGTTTTCTTTATCGCTACTTTATAGGGCCAACCCACACGTACTACAACCACACCACGTGGTCGGGCGTATATTTTGCAGTCGTTTTCAACCACTTGTCAGATACCGACCACATCGCAACCACTTCGCAACCACAACGTTGCGTTGATGCAACGACAATGCGCGCACACCGCCCGCGCTCTTCCCTCCCTCCATTTCATTGACTTTCGTACGTAACCACATCGCAATCACATCGCAACCACTGGCGACAACGCAACCACACCGGCATTTTGTCAGTATCACAACGCAACTACAAAAAGCTGCAGCGACACCATGCACACGTAACCATGACTGCTCGACGACATTTTGTCGTTGCGATATCGTGTGGTTGTGGTACGTGTGAGTTGGCCCATAGAATAATCGATAAAAAGTGTATGGAATTGGCATAAGCGTTCGATAACATCAAGTCGACATTCGACTCATATCATGTCAATTTCATACATTTTGATCGGCGATTCTATAAAGAAGCGATAAAGGAAACGTGTTGGCTAAGGGCTCAGTTCGAGATAACATTATGACACCTCAACTTAAAGGTATTTCTCATGTTTTGTATGGTTTTCTAAGGAAAATAGAGCCGCTATCATAATATTTCTTGTCTGAAGTCGCTTACAATAACTTTAAAAATGCACGGGTATTTTTAAGTTGTTGTAACTTGTAAGCAAGTGTTAAAGGTTATAGAGCATGTTTTTTATACAGGGTGTAACAAAACTAAGTGATAAATAATAGTTTAGGGTGTGTATGGGTCCCCTGTATAGAGTTTAAATGTGAAAATAGTAGAGCTGAAAGATTAACTTTTTTGAAGCTTTTGTATCGGATTTTTTGGACGTGGGAGAGCCATGTTTCGGCACGAATGGGCCGGCTCGACCGGAGAAATACCACGCGCTCACAGAAAACCGGCGTGAAACAGCGCTTGCGCTGTGTTTCACCGAGTGAGTGAGTTTACCGGAGGCCCAATCCCCTATCTTTTTCCCTTCCCTACCCTCCCTTATTTCCTTCCCTACCCTCCCCTATTCCCTTTCCTAACCCCTCCACCCCTATTACCATTTACCCTATTCCCTCTTAAAAGGCCGGCAACGCACCTGCAGCTCTTCTGATGCTGCGAGTGTCCTTGGGCGACGGAAGTTGCTTTCCATCAGGTGACCCGTGTGCTCGTTTGCCCCCTTATTGCATTAAAAAAATCGGAAAATTCATGACGCTGGGGCTCTTGCCATACAAATCACAAAAAAATGTTTTTTCAGCCCTGCTACTTTCACAGTGAACTCTAAACAGGGAATCCATACACTCCCAACGTATTATCATATTTAGTAATGGTACATCTTGTAATATAAAACCCGTATTTAAAGAACAAGGTGTGAAATGCATTTTCCGTCCCGTATGACTCAATTATTTGTCTTCTTGCATCAAGTAGGCATTTAAACTATTAGACTGATTTAAATGAGGTATAGGTATAGATTATATTTTGGAAACTTCACTCACGCAACGACATCTAGAAATATAATAAACCTACACGTGTAAATTTTAAGGTAAAAACGGCAGAAAGAGACAGAAATACTTATTGTTACAAAATTAGGAAGCTAGAGCGAGACAGCAGTAGCCAGTTAGTGAAGTTAGGGTTCATTAGAACTTGGGCAGGAAATTGACGCTTGATGCCGAAGGAAGTTATGTATGATGATGAATTTATATTTAAAGTACCTTCTACACCTGCGGCTATCTGACATCTCTAACTTTTATACAAATGTGGTAATATGAAGGGAAACTCCAAAGGTAAATCTTAGACCAAGTTAGATGGTTGAATCTACAGTAATCTGGTTAAATCTGCTCTTTGAATGAATGACTAGAGAATTTATTGAATGAAACCATTAATGTAATGACTGTCACAATCAACGACTTGACGAGTTGGCTTAACGTCTTGACTAAAGGCCAACTTGTCAAATATTTAACTGTAAATTAAATGGCTTCGTTTAATTAATTCGGAAATCATTTAATCAAATTGCAGATTCAACTGCGACATGTATACTTCGGTCAAATCCTTGTTAATTGTCACATTAGGTTTAATTATAATTAAAGTGTAAGAAACATGTAACCTCGTCAGCTATAATCCGTTACCGGAGCAGGTAGAAGTTATACTTCTCTCTTTCCTAAAACAAAAAAATAGGTAAGGGTTAATATAACTTACAAACTTTGTTTGTGGAAATTCGATGGGCAAAACAATCGTTATTACTTTTAGAAAACTTAGTTCTCTACACTTTATTGCCAGACTGAACATGTTTTTCGTCCTCTGCGACCATACTTGCCATTATTTCATTAAAAATGTAATCCTCGAGCAAATCCTTATTTCTTATTTAGTTACAAGGATTCGAGAGCACAACTTTTAACAAGCGCGCGGCTTACCTGCGTCGGCTAGATTTTCGTAAATTAATAAACTTTGTCTTACAAGATTACATATTAAAATTTATGGTTTCTTAAAGCTGACTTCTCACGGCACGATACAACACAAGTCGCGCCGCGCCGAGCCGATTTGTAAGAAGCGAGCATGCGACGGGTAAGTCCGCGCTACCCGTTCTCACGGCGAGATATTGCGCGCAATGGCGCGACTCGCGTTGAGCGCAGCGAAACGAAATGTAGACCGTTGCTTCACTCATTTACTCACGTCGCCTCGCGTTACAATACGCACGTGCTCGCGCCGCGCTGACTCGCGCTTTCGAAGTTACCGACTTGTATCGAATCGGACGCGCCTGCTCGAGCCAGTCCGCGTCCCCTCGAGCCACTACCTTCACACGGCGCGTACCCGTTCTCACGGCTCGACATTGCGCGCGATAGCGCGGCTCGCGTTAGGCCCAGCGAAACGAAATGTAGACCGATGCTTCGCTCATTTACTCGCGTCGCCTTGCGTTACAATACGCACGTGCTCGCGCCGCGCTGACTCGGTCCTTCGAAGTTACCAACTTCAATCGAATCGGACGCGCCTGCTCAAGCCAGTCCGCGTCACCTCGAGCCACTACCTTCACACGGCGCATACCCGTTCTCACAGCGCGACTAGGCACGCAATGACGCGAATCGTGTTGGGTCCAGCGAAACGAAATGTAGACCGATGCTTCGCTCATTTACTCGCGTCGCCTCGCGTTATCCCGCACGCGCTCGCCCCGCGCCGATCCGCGCCTTTGAAGTTACGCACTTTAATCGGATCGGACGCGCTTGCTCGCCAGCCTGCATCGTCTCGAGCCACCACCTTCACTCAGCGCGCAGGCGCGAGTTGCCGCGGCGCGACTCGTGGTATATCCCGTCGTGAGAAGCCGACTTTAGGCTAAGGCGAATTAAATTTATGCATGAAATAATTTCATCTAAAGCCTTTAAACTTTTCGTCAGGCTGAGACCTGAGCCAAGCTAAAGGTGTCTTTCTGATCCTTGCCGCAAGCGCTATCGACAAAAATTCAAATAAAATGCTATTTTATGACCAAGGTTTTAGGTTTCATTTTCCTCTACGCCACTACAAAACAGCGGCGGCATAGGTCGCTAAAACAATGTTGGTTGAAACTGAAACCTATGCCTACTTTAAGTAAAGTTAAGTTTAAGTAGCATTTTATTTGAATTTTTGTCGGTAGCATTCGCTAGCGGAAAAGATCAGAAAGCCATGTCATTGCTTATAACGACGAAGTTGTGAAACAGCGCAGGTTAAGGCTCTTTTTTTAAAATGTAAGTTGTAAATACATTATAATATTATAAAGTGTCACTTAACGTGTTTTTAACGTGGGAGCTCCATGCTTCGGCATGAATGGGCCGGCTCGACCGGAGAAATACCACGGGCTCACAGAAAACCGGCGTGTAACAGCGCTTGCGCTGAGTTTCGCCGAGTAAGTGAGTTTACCGGAGGCCCAATCCCCTATCCTTTTCCCTTCCCCTATTCTTTTCCCTACCCTCCCCTATTACCCTATTCCCTCTTAAAAGGCCGGCAACGCAACTGCAGCTCTTCTGATGCTGCGAGTGTCCATGGGCGATAGAAGTTGCTTTCCATCAGGTGACCCGTTTGCTCGTTTGCCCCCTTATTTCATAAAAAAAGTGGGACATGTGTGCTCACGCCTACCTTTTAAACACAAAATTATGGCCGGTTTACATTAATCCAACCTAGAAATCTAATTCAACGCTGTATTGCTACTGGAATAATGGAAACATGAACTGGAAAGTTGACTGACTACATTATTCCAGTACCAAGCAGTGCTGGATTGGATTAGATTGGAATAATTTAAATTGGCCAAGGTAGTTAAAATATACAATTTTTAATCACTATCATTCGTTTACGTTTAGATTTAACTCGATTTGATCTAGACCAAGTCGCATGTATTATGTTGTATGAATAATAATTGTAAATTCTGTTTGTACATAATACCTATCAAGTCCATTTCATTAATATGGGTTTGAAGCCATGGATTAGAGTTAAGTGCGCGCTTAACGCTTACTTACCATGTCAAGCGAACATGAGCCTTATCAAATTGTCATAATACGATCTAAACTCGGTTGAAGCGAAATCATGTATTATAGGGATGTGAATTTTTTGATATCGATGAAATTCAAACCATAACGACCCGGCGTCGGACGGGTATAAAATATATAGCTAAAATAAAATCGATAGCCTATGATCCTTCACATGGTCTACTTCTTATCTGTGCACAAATAACATAAAAATTGCTCTAGTAGTTCGCGAGATAAACCCTTTCAAATAATTTCCTCAGTTTTTTCCACATTCTCCTATTATAGTCTTAGCGTAAAATATACCCTATAGCCTTCCTCAATAAATAGGCTATCTAACACTAAAAGAATTTTTCAAATCGAACCAGTAGTTCCTGAGATTAACGCGTTCGAGTTAGCCCTTTCAAATAATTTTCCCCGTTTTTTCCACATTTTCCTCTATTTCTTCGCTCCCATTAGTCTTAGCGTAATAAAATGTAGCCTATAGCCTTCCTCTATAAATGGGCTATCTAACACTGAAAGGATCATCTAAATCCGTTGCGTAGTTTTAAAGATTAAAGGGAACAAAGGGACATGAGGGAAAAAAGCTTTGTTTTATAGTAAGTATAGAAGATAAAAAATCTTCTTTGTGCCGCAAAAAATGCAATGATTCATCATGTCAAAAACTACATTTCTGGATTTTTCATACATTAAATTATACTGTACTAGATTTTCCGCGCGGCTTCTCCCGCGTAATTTAGGAATTTCACGGAAACCGTACATTTTTCCGTAAAAAATAGCCTAGATGTCACTTCACGCGGTCTATTCTTCATGTGTACCAAAAAACATAAAAATTGCTCCAGTGATATTACGCAATTTCAATAATTTCCCCCGTTTTGCCGCATTTTCCTCTATTTCTTCGCTCCTATTAGTCTTAGCGTGATAAAATATAGCCTTCCTCGATAAATGGACTATCTAACACTGAAAGAATTTTTAAATCGGACTGTAGTTCCTGAGATAAGCGCATTCGAACAAACAAACAAACTCTTCCGATTTATAATACATAATATCAGTATAGATTTTATCTTTGTATTCAAATTTAACAATCGATCATCATATGACAATCGATTTAGTAGCTGTTCATGAAAATAGAAAAAAGCTTATCACAAGTAATTTTCCTCTTTAATTAAATTAATGAAACGTAAAAACAAACATTATAGACATAAAGAGCGCGATGATATCTCAGTGTGTAAATATTTTTAACAGTAAGTGGGTTGGAATAATATCGATATTTCCCCTCACTAGCTACTATAAAGACCACTTTAGCTAATTTGAGATAAGGTAACAGCACTACTCACCGCAAATTCTTACTTGAATTATGTTCCACAAAATAATTTTGCTACCTCGCTATTCTCCTGTACCATAATGAAGGCATTTAACAATCATTTTAGGTCTAAAAACCATGTGTGTATTTTAATTTTTAGCCCAATTTGCCGTAGTATGTATCCATAACACACTTCATAATATTATACCTAGGTCTTCTTTAGCAACAAAAATATTAGGTGTAAAAGAATCAACTTCATAATAGCTAAAAAATAGATAAGGGTCAGTACTCGGTAGTCAGTAAGTACTCACTGCAACGCGTAGATGCCGTAAGATACATATTTTTTAAAGGAACCATTTTAGTTTGAACTTAACTCACTGCACAAAAGAAACATTTTGGATTGACAGACATAAATATAACTTTTTTTTGTTTTGTTTTTTTTTTTACAAATAGCTTCTCCTAATACTTGACACTATAATAAATGATCAAACGAACTTACCAAGTGAAGTTCGATCATTATTATATGAGTCGCTTCATTCGAAGTTATATAATTATTAACCAGTAGTACCTCTGTATCTGCTAGGCAATCGCGTTTTTTCAAAGACGTATGTGGGTAGTTGAAAAATTACCCGCACGCTCGGTCACTGGACGTTGTTTGTTTATGTTTGTAGATGTTTCATTATGTTTAGAGAGAAGTAATGCAAAAAATCTTTCTTTCTTTCTTTGGGTACTGCAGCAAACATAGTTTCGTGCAGACTGGGTGGGAGGGTGATTATATCTTCGAATGAAGCGACTCATATAATAATAATCGAACTTCACTTGGTAATTTCGTTTGATCATTTATTATATTTCTTCGCTTCATTCTTCGATATATAATTATCAACCAGTAGATTTTCAGAGTAACGAAAGAAAGATTTTTTTATTTTTTTACGAAATACCATATTAATTATGAATAGTAATCATTATTATATTGGAGAAAGAATTTAACAATAAATAATAATAATAGTCAGAAACGAAACGTAAGAGACCTCTATGGTTTGTGATTTAAATGATAACATACTGGGATCATGGTGATTAAACATAATATTATAACTGATTCAGCGAAACTTTGTTCGTCGATAAAATTATGGCTAAGGAAAATATCGAAAGTATTGGAGTCGCTAGTCCTGCCTTTCGACTGTCGTCTTACTAATCGTCATTAATCGTGTCCAGTTTCAGTCTCCGTGTCTACGCTCGTGTCAATGCTCGTGTCGACGCTCGTGTCGACGCTGCGCCGATCTCGCACAGCACCTGCTTTATCCTATTTAATATAATCTTGAATAACCATCGCACGGCGTAATAACTTAAATATAACTTGAAACTTCTTTTTTAATAAAAAGGAATTACACAAATTAATAATATTACCGATCCAATCACTCCCGGGAGTTGATGTCTTTGTAATATAAATTTCGGTACCGCTATTTAAAACCGTATTTTTTTATTTAGCCGAGTTTTATAAGGCAGAAAGTTATAAGTCAATGACCAGTATTCAGTTGGTACAGAGTGCAAGAAAAAACAAATAGTTTATAAGTGGATCCCGGGTACTATACTATTAAGGTATGTATTTATTATACGTTATAGGTATTTTTACCTGAAAGCTTCTTTCGAAAGACGCTTCAGTCTTCACACATTCATCTGGGCCAATGTCACCAACCAATAAAGTCAACATTGTTCATAAACAATGACAGCGCAAGTGATAATAATAACTAACTGTAGAAAATAATATCGTGATTCGTATTACAGCCATTGTCAAATTGTTTGGCTAAGGTTCCGATGGAGCGGACGAAGATCTCTGTAATAAGTCTGTTTAGTTAATAAGATTAAACAGAGTATTTATCTAAAATCTAAGTCGGAGTAAAGTATTTTAGAATAAATTTTAAGGAGTCTACTGCTTTAACTGGGTCCAGCTCTGTGGTCGTCGATAATGTGATTATTGCATATTAATACGATTAAAAGTCGAGAATATTGTGTTCTCGGTCCACCAGGCTGAATATTTTAACAATTATTATTCAAGAATAAGTGTGATTCTGTTATCGTATTTATCATTGCATATTTTATTTAGTATTAAATATTTTAATTACTTAATTATCATTGCATATTTTATTTAGTATTAATTAAATAACTAGTTGCATTCCGCGGCGGCGGTCAGGAATCAGGATATGAAGGTGTCAAAATATCTATCAGTTGAGATAGCTCACGAGTACATTGATTTAACTGTTCTATATTGTTTCGTTTTTAATAGGCATATATTATTTTATAATATATCTAATATATAAAATTCTCATGTCACGGTGTACGTGGTTGAACTCCTCTGAAACGGCTCGACCGACTTTCGTGAATCTTAGCGAGCTAGGGTTGAGAATCGGGCAACATCTACTCTTTTATCTTTATATTAATAAGTGTATTCATTTGTTGAATAAATAATAGTAAATTGTTACAACTCGAGACTGACGGCGACTATTGTTTGTGCGACGGGATAGCAATCATGAACTTTGCCATGGTGACATTCTCTTTAGTAGGTATAGTCACTTCAATAAAATAATAATATTATGGACGAAATACTTTATATGGCAAAACAACGTTTGCAGGGACAGCTAGTTATGTTATAATAATATATATTATAAATGTCAAGACTTAAATATTTACATATTTTTTGTGGGTTTAATACACCCATGGCACTATTAACAATAAAACGTTAACATAAAGGGGGCGCCTGAGGCTGAAGAATTGTCGCCTAGAATACTGATATTGTTAAAGCGTGGTAAGTCTAGTCTAGATAAAGCCTACGCCTGGTCTAGTTTCCTTCTTTATATTTTTTGAAAAAATGAAATGTAAGCGCATCTGATAGTCTGTATGTCAAGACTTAAGGCTCTTAATCCGTTAATTAAAATCTTTTGATCGACTAGTGACTTAATAGAAAACAAGAAGTAGGCTCTTAAATCTATTTTTGCTAGATATCCACTTTTGGGTATTGGCTTGAAAGCCTTAAAAGTGATTTTCCAAATTAACATGTAATTTTGAAATAAACTTACTAAGTGGTTTCAGATTAATTAAAATAATTCAATAATTGTATTTAAAATATAATACAATATTTTCCGCCGCTTTGTTTGGGGAAAAGAAAATCTTTGAAATAAGGTAACCTTCGATAAGGGTACACGAAGATATAGTTTTAGATTCTAATAGTTTATTGATGTCATAATGTATATTAAATTAATCCAGTAGTCCCCAACCTGTTTTTGTTTTTGGAAATAAGTTCCCTAATTTTTTTATTTTTCATGCGGGCCGCAAACATTTTTGGTCTTGGTGTCGCGGGCCGCAACAAACATTTTTAGGTTTAAAAAATAACGTAATTTAAAATTAACGATTTACAAGTGAAAAAAGACTTTCACGTTGACTGTATAATATTTTGCCCGTGGGCGTGAATTTCAAAATGGTTTAACATTACGCGGGCTACAAATAAAGTCCCGGTGGCCCGCATGCGGCCCGCGGGCCGCGGTTTGGGGATAGCTGTGTAAAGCCCACAATAATTATAATAGTAACATCTATAAAATATATATAAAATTAACTGTCAGCACTACGGCTGCGGTGTTAAGCGTTTTGTCGCCTCAACGCTCTTCGAACTAGAAAGAGGTTGATTGTAGCGGTACAGTACTAGCGGCGCCAGCTCTGCGCCCCCCCCCCCCCCCTTTTTTTTGACGGGTAGCGGGAAGGGTTTGCCAGAGCCCAAAAGGTACCCGATTGATGGGATGTACTAATTTGTCTCTGAGACCAAATACTGGAATTTTCCAACGAAACAATAATAATAATCTCGGTCTGATATCGAGACAAGACTTATCGAGTCTGAGTGTTATAGGTTTCCGTTACGACGTTGTCTTTTCTGATAATATATTATCTGATAAGTTTGATAATAATTTACATCGAGATAAATCAGATACTGTTGATAAGTCTGATCATATCGAGACTTTGTTGGGTGAGATCTATAATGATTATAATCGATCGAAATGGAATCGATCTGCAACACTTATTATCAGGAATGTTTTATAAGCAGTAGCTTAACTTAATCGTTTTTGGGATCATTTAAAACAATAATCTGGCGAATCCAACGAGGGTTCACCTAACGTCAGTAGGAGCCCTGGATCTATCCGGATCTGGTCCGGTTCTATCAGTGCCGGTACTCGGGATGGCTTCGGGTTCATTCGTAACCTGATCGTCCCGTACCTATATTGGTCACTTTTAGTGATATTTTCCCGATTGTCTGGTCTTAGTGACCTAAAAAATTAATATTGGGGTAGCTCGTTATAATCGACTTTGTCGATAAAAAATGTTGCAAAAAATATTGAGGGTAGTAACTATAACGTTACGTAGATATTAAGTAAGTTTCGTTATGCACACTCGCGGTGTATCCCGAGTCCCAAAATTGGTGCAAGATTTACTTAATAATAATAATTATATACCGGCAGACATAGTAAATCATAATCGTAGTTCTATATTTAGAACAAAAGGATCGCGCGAGACGCGCATTGGTTGTTAACTGATGAGACTCGCAGTCTATCTAGCTATTAGCTCGAAATAGCTATTCTCTATAAAACGGCAAAGATATTAGTATTATAATAATTATTATTATGTAGTTATATTTATAGAACAAAGAGCGCGGGAAAAACGCGCGGTAGTTGCAATTTTTTTATTTTTAAGCATTGTCGGAGACCCGTAGTCAATCCATAGATAATGTTGATTTGAAAAATATCAATATATTTTAAATTGCAATTAACTCGCAGCTAATCCCCTCAAACCAGCCAACATAGTATTGTACTTCTATTTTTAGATAAAACATCGTTAGAGACCCGCGGTCAATTCCGATGCATAAGGATTGTGTTTAGAGACTCGCAGTCAATCCACACATAGCGGTTTATAAAATAACTCGCTGTTAACTTCCAAACCGGCCAACGTATAGTTCTATTTATAGAACAGATAAAGCATCGTCAGAGACTAGCAATTCCGATGCATATAAATTGTACTTAGAGACTCGTGTCAATCCACACATTATGGCGGTTTATAAAATAACTTAATATATAATTAAACTTGCAGTTATTTCCCCCAATCGGACAAACATATAGTTCTATTTATAGAATAGGTAAAAGATCGCCAGAGATCCGCAATCAATTCCGATGCATATTATAGAATATAGATTGTGAAAGGACTCACGGTCCAAACACACTGTACTTATTGACTCACAGTCGCAGTACGTGCCGGTTAGTTAAAATAATTGCAGTAATCACCAGCAGTTGTTTCCCCCAATCCGGCAATCATATAGTTTTATAATTCTATTTATAGAACAGATAAAGCATACATAATATTATAGATCGTGTATAAAGACTCGCAGTCCCAACACATTGTACGTTTACTAACTCGCGGTCGCAGTACAAGCCGGTTAGTATTGAATATACTTGACTCGTCTAGGCCTCGGTAGTGCCTGCCGTTTATTTAAGTATTTAATAGTACTTACATGTATTTTCTTATTACACGATAAAATAACACTGACTTTAGTTACTTCCAACACTGACTAACCAGCTGCAGCGCTTTGGCATGGTTACTAAGTATTCGTGCTCGCGTTGCCTCGCGTTAACAAAGAATGGAACATGCCGGAACGTCCAGTGACCGAGCGTGCGGGTAATTTTTCAACTACCCACATACGTCTTTGAAAAAACGCGATTGCCTACCAGATACAGAGGTGCTAGTGGTTAATAATTATATATCGAAGAATGAAGCTAAGAAATATAATTATTGTTCTATAGATTATAGTCGGGATCGTATGCGGCTGTTGCGCGCGCTATGACATCCCACTTTTGCCGCACCGGACATTCCGCAATAAGTACGTTGTGGCCTGTGTCTGTGATTTTGTTGAAATTTGGTATGAAGATGCTTTGAGATTCGGAATAGGATATATAATAATGTTTTTTTTTCTGGAAAAATGCATGACTTCCGCGCGATAAACGAGTTTTGGCGCAACGGAGTTACGGGCTTCATCTATCAAAAGAATAAATTACTAAGCAATGTATAATCCATATTTTAAACAAGCATCCATTATAATATGACTCAAAAAACCGAGAGCATCTTCAAAATGGCGCAAACTCGACGTTAGTAGTTGTGTAAGTTGGACGTAGAACAAGTTAAAGTTTTCCGTTTTGTAAGATTAATTCGTTCGACAAGCACGAATAGTTGCAACTTGCATCTTGGAAAAAGAACAAAATGCTTAGCATGTGGCCATTTGTAAAAATAATACAGTAGGACTTACAAGAGGCATTACAACTGTCCGGGACAAGACGGCAAAATGTAAGAGCGGCTCAGCATTATAACATGTACAGCTTCAAAATGATTGGTCTCAATTTTTAGGGGTATTTTCAGGAATTTTTTGACTCTTTAATTTTTTTTTAATTTATTGTCCGATTTACATGGATCTTGTGTAACGTTTAATCTATCCAATAAAATGTTAAATTTATTAAATGTCAACATGTACCTAGTATGATTTCAAAAAATCTGAACCTTTAGATGAAGACGAAATATTAACTTTTAATAAAAAGATTTTGAAACATATTATATTACAGTATATTATTTCTTAATCATGAATGTATATTTATATATTTTTTAATGGGAAAAATAGATAAATATAAATTCGTGCCTCAAGACGGCTCACATGTCGCGGCACGTCAAACGTACTGCTACGCCTCAAACGCCTCGCGGCCTCGCCTCTTTTGAAGTGGGACACTGTACCGGCTCAGTAAGAAAAAGTGGCACCTCTTACATCCTCGTATAAAATTCATGTCCTACCCAACACTATTCTAGTGATTAAAACCTCTGTTCTCAGAGGCGGATTCCCACGTAGGAATTTCAGAGCCAAATATTTTAAATGTTAAAAGTTGGGACAGTGTAGCTCACATTATAATCGGATGAGAAGGATGATCCATGCGTCCAACTGCCCTGTTATGACGAAACAATGCAACCCGGGGTACATCGTTTTGGAATAATAATAGTCTTAAATCTACTTGATGTAAGCGTTGTATAATTGATTGAACCCAAAAAATTTGGGACAAGTTTTGAACTGAAATATTATTTGTATCATTTTGCTGTAACCTGTAAGCCACTGTAAGCCTAGGCTTACAGTGTTTTGCAAAAATATTACATATTGTAGCGTTTTGTACCCTTATTATGATAACAATCGCCCAAGTTTGAGCCTATTTTTATTTTTGCAAAACGCTGCGAACCGTCACTTCAAACACGTTTTATAGTATTTTAAGATAATTTAAAAAAAATACGCGATAAACGACTATTGGCGCAACGGAGTTGCGGGCGTCATTGGTATATAAAAATAATATCGATTGTCTTTTCCGTCGGTATCCGATACCGACGGAAAAGACAATCGACATGACGTAAAGAGTGTACTAATTCTTGTGTATTGCTCACACACAATGTAGTAGTATAAGCGATCGTCGACCATCGTTTATTAGTTTACTTTTGCCACCACAAATAATAAAACCGCCTTCTGCAAAGTCGGTTTGATGCACCTTGCGTCCGAAGTCCTGATTCCATGTTTTAGTTAAAAGTTTGTTCCAGAACAGGGTCAGCGTGAGTACACTTTGTTACAGCAAGTGAGTGAGAGTGAGAACCGCACTTGGGCACGCACCTGCACAGCGGATTACTAATGAGACTGTATGTGTGTTAAGTGGAACTTACTTTTGACACCGACTCGTGTCCGAAATAGTACAGTTGGGGGAATAAAGTTGTAACTGTAAGGGCTAGGCCGCAACACTGCTTTGCGGCGTCGTATAGCAAAAACAACATCGCACAGAAATGAGATGCGATGTTGCAACGCAAAAATTTCATATAGCATCTAAGCACTCTTCGTACAACATACTATTAACGCATCATCGGAAATTTTCACGATGCGTTCTGCGGCGTCGTAGATTTATTTACACGATGCGACGCCGCAACGCAGTTTTGTAGCCTGGCCCAAAGTCAGAAAAACTAATATTTCACAGTTTTGGATAATTGTAACTTTTAATCTTATTATGATAGTATTAGACCAGTGGCTTGGTTGTTAGGGCTATTAATTCGAAGGTCGTGGGTTCGATTCCTGTGTATAAAAAAATAAGCCTAAAATACGACTTCGCTCAGTCTTCCACCACTTACCTACCCACAAAAGACGGGAAACACCAAAAGTATTTGTGGCAAAGTGACTAAGAGAATTATGGGTGACAAAATAACATATGTCCTTTATCAATCTACTAGATGACGCCCGCAACTCCGTTGCGCCAAAATTCGTTCATCGTACAGGGAACCGTACATTTTTCCGGAATAAAAAGTAACCTATGTCCTTTCCCGGGATTCAAAGTGTCTCCATACCTTTTAGGAAAATCGGTTCAGGAGTTCGATCGTGAAGAGGTAACAGACAGACAGCCAGAGATACTTTCGCATTTATAATATTAGTGTGAAAGTATGGATCTCCATAATAATATTATTCATTCAACCATAAAAAGAAACCTTTCGCTGATGTCACAAACTAAAATTGCGAAACTGTGAAGGAAGATATTTCTAATTCAGACAGAAATGACTATTGGATATTGAAGTCAAGGGTAACGACTACTTCGCAGTAAATAGGTTGTTTCAGGGCATTTTAAATAGAGTAGCACTATAGTATAAATAATATTCAGTAGGTCGTCTTCGCACTATTCCGACTATATCTAACGCACGCACACATTAGCTTGATTTCAGATAACCTGTGGTGTCAATTAACAGAACAGCCGATGTAAGACTTTGCAACCTAATGAGTAATGATATACAAACGTGGCTTCCATCCAAACGGATATACAATATACACAGCTACATATTGCCGTACATTTTAGGAGTGTTATCTGGCTGTTTGATATAATAAGGATATAGAAAAAAGTATAGTCAATTTACCAAAAAAGCAGAATTACGTCACAATCGCTTTAAACTAGTCTCTATATTGAGCGAGTTTGATTTTAGGGATGGAGCTGAGTTTGACTACTGTATGATGATATACTATGTTAATACTCCATTGGGAGATCTCAGCTGTTTCCCCTACAAACACTACAATATTCACAAAGTAGATATACTTTTATATTATGTTCTGTATTACCAACCTATCCATACTAAATCTGTTATATCTCAGCTCTTAAGGCGACGCCTTGATAATTTGGCTGTAGCGATATCGATTTTTCTCAGCAATGACTAAAGCTAAGAAATGAAAGTTCATTGTCAGTATTCATCATGTCTTTGTCTTTGAATTACCCATAGCATAACACGATTAACCACTTTTATAACACAGAGAAATCAATCAAAAATACCTCTGTAAAAAAGGGATTCCTATTTTGCCAACAGAGGAGAGTGATTTTAGCTTCCAAAATTTGTACATATATTGGTTCAAGCATAGACTTTAATTTGCCCATAGCTTATATGAAATGTATTTATGGTTTTTAAATTACGCGACAAAAATCATTTTGTCGCTTACGCCCTTTCCATTCTTTGCTGTTCCCTATCTTACAAGCAATCTAAAACATAATATCAACACGGTTTTTTGCTTTAACGCGGCGTCACCTTAAGCCACTGAACCCATTTAGGTGAAATATTCATACTAATATTTTGAATGCGAAAGTGTGTCTGTCTGTCTGTTTGTTACATGAACAGAAGCGTTAGATAATATTATGAAGTCGACATTCAACTGCCATGTCAATTCCATACATTTTCATCGGCGATTCTATAAGGATAAAGAATACGTGTTGGCTAGGGGCTCGGTAATCAACACATTTGTTGCTTCCTTTCCCTATCTTGTCTTTAAAGGCTACCAGCCTCTTTGACTATATCATATGCCACTTAATTTCCACTTCACCCCGTTTTCCCATGATCTAAAAAGTGGGGCGAAAAAGTTGACTTTACCTAGAAAACTGAGAAAGCGCGCTCTCATTAATTTTAATGTAAAGTATATACCGCCGGTCCGATCTCTTCAAACACTTAAATTACACGTAAAATTGTAATTTCTGAGACGTTAGAGTTTGCAGGGAACTCAAAAAAAGGCTAAGAGAGAATCACTTAATATTAACCCGCTTTTATTAGCTTGGGCTGCATATAATATGTAAGGGAAACTTTGAGCACGTTTTTTACCTATCTGCAGTGGGCAGTCTAGTGAATTCGAAACTTTGTATAAGTATTAAGAGCCCGTATTCTCTTTTCTACTGCTCTCTTCACACTCACGCCCGTCTTTCATATGCCAGGTGAAAAAGGACGATCGCCAAGTTAGCGGGCAGATATAGGTTTTCTGTTTTTTAAAGGGTTTTTTATATTAAAGTGGTAAAAAGTAATTCCAACATTTTATAGACGACTTTCTCAACAGTGCATTGTATTTTTTTCATACCGTTAAGACGTCAATACAATCCATAAAAAGGTGATATTCTAAACCTTTTACAGCAAAAATCACAAAACTGTCGCGGGTTTGAGTTGGATTATTTAAAGATACTTAAAAAAAATAAAAAATCTAGCTCCAACACTATATTATAATTGAAATGATCTTACATGTTGTACATTAAAACTTATAGAAATACTGTATTTTAACTGTTAAATCACGTCTGTAAAATTAGCGAAATCGACAAATTTCGTATACGGACCCTTGAGAGCCAATGCAATCATATTATGTTAAAAAAAGCATGTTTTTTAGTTATTTCTTACTATAGTCGAAAGTCGACTATTACGAAAAATATTTTATCTCTGAATAATCCATACTAATATTATAAGTGCAAATTTTTGTCGGTCTGCCTATCAATAGACAGACATAACAGGTAGCAACCTCTTCACGCCCAAGCCGATTTAACTAAAATTTGGTATGGAGACCCTTTGAGTCCCGAAAAAGGACATAGGGTAGTTTTTATGCCCGAAAAATGGACTTTTCTCCACGATACAAATTTTGGGGCAACGGAGTTGTTGCGAGCGTGATCTAGTATTTAAGGTGTCCACAGTTTGTTTGCGTTAAAAACTGTGTAATGCGCATAAAACACAACACACGAAGTTTTAAGGGATAAAATATTATAATATTTTCTTCTTTTCCAGGACACAAAGTATCTCCATCCGGATAGGTTTAAACGTGAAAAGTAAGTAAACAAAACTTCTAAGTAAAAAACAAAAAAGTTATGTTAAAAGATACAATTTATTCACTATAACCTCTTTGCTAGTAGTTACAGTCTTTAGGCCTTAAATTAATTAAAAGTACACAGCTGAAAAGACGCAAAATCCTAGTGATGGATCGCTTCCTTACGTCTTGTTAGTAGGACCAAGACCAAAATAATATAATAATTATGTATTTATGAAAAATGTTTCGTCATGGTTCACTTCTTGAATAACATGATTTCGTGTCACAGTGTTTGTGCGCGAACTGCTCCAAAACGGCTCGACCGATTTTCATGAATTTTTGTATGTATATTCGTTACGCCTGAGAATAGGTTTTTATCTACTTATTATATTGATACTATGTTGTGTATGTTTACTCTATGTCATGTTGCTATGCTACGAAAATAAACAGTAAGTGCTGCATTCTAAAAGGACATGGCCTGCATTTATAGACAGTGCCCAGAATTCGGAACCTCGAGAGTCGACGGGGGGGGACGAGAGGCATCAGAATGTTGATGATAATAACAATGTTTCCTTATCTCCGGAGGCGGACACTGTAAGCGGCCCTCTTCCTTCGAGGAATCCTAACAGATTGTTAAGAGCCCGGGTTACCCTCGAAATTCTCATACATACGTAATACTAAAATCATTTTCTCATACGAAAATATTTAACATGTTTGAGTTATTTTTCAGCTTAAAATAGTAATTACCTAGGTTCCTGTACAAAAATTAACTTCAAAATATTTAAACACTAAAAAAAATTTTTTTGTGTATAATTTTTTTTTTTACTAAATTTACTACTAAATATTTAAACACTAAAAAATAGAGTAAAACACTAAAAAATATAAACATAAATATTAAATTTACTACAAAATTTTTCAACTCTACTTTTCTCAACTCTTTCTCGTGTAAATTATAGAAGATTTTTATAATTGTTTATGTTTGTAATGTTATTTTGTTTTAGTTATATTCCTTTCTTTCATGTGGGGAGAATTAATGTTGTGTATGTTTAGTCTATGTCATGTTGCTAGGCTACGAAAATAAACAATTGGTAAAATGACCTAGCGTGTTTCTCTATACTAGAAATAATTAATATGGCAAAACAACGTTTACTGGGTCAGCTAGAATAATAAAAATAAAATGAATCGCTAAATGTTTATGCAAGCGTTAATTTCGAAAAGGGATGAACTGATTTTGCTTATTCGCAACGACTCGCGTTGCAATTTGAATTGACCCTAAATCGATTTTGTCGATGTCACCAATGTTTGGTACAACTAATATATATTCTGTACCAATGTGGACGTATATGTGTGGTGACCAAAAGGGAAGATCTTAGGACCAAGCGACATGTTATACTCGATCAGGCCAAAGCCCGCGTGAATGGTTTCAGCTGTCGAATAAGGGTTAAATTAGATCAAAACGCGACGCGTGGATGCATTAATTCTAAATTTGTATTGAATTGACAGATTTTCAAGATCACGCAATTGAAGTCTGTCAAATCCATATAAATTTAGAAATGCATCTACGCGCCGCGTTGCGGTCTGAATTTACCCTAATGACGCACTTTAAAAACTTCGTTAACGCGATGTAGGATTGTGGCACTAATTATCATAGTTAGATTTTATTATTCGTAGGTCTCGCCTTAGTCCAGCCACAGTAACATTGCATTTTTCATATTTCTCAGTCTTTGCAATAAGAACCACCAGACAAGACCACTAAAAGCGGTCCTACGTCCCATCCCTACAGTGCATAAATCCATTTGACCTCATTAGCTGGAGGAAGATGGCGGTCTTTCATCGTCCTGCTCTGTAATAGTGTTATCTATTATGAAACTGTTAGCCCCTACTACATTCTAATTTACCCATGTAGTATGTAGTATACGACGTTGGGCCAAAATCTCGTTTGTCGCGCAGATACCGTATATTTTTCCGGGCATAAAGAGCCATAAAATTACCCTTTGTCCTTTATCGGGACTCAAACTATCTCCACACCAACGGGAAATCGTACATTTTTCCGGGACAACGAGTATATCGGTATCAAAAGGAGCCCTTATATTTTTTGACGTCGAAGATACCAATTTACAGACTAAGATTTTACTATTGGAATATGAAAATTAATTTTAAATATAACACTAGCTGATGACGCCCGCAACTCCGTTGCGCCGAAATTCGTTTATCGCGTGGGAACCGTACATTTTTTTGGAATAAAATGTATCCTATGTCCTTTCCCGGGACTCATAGTATCTCCATACCTAATTTCAGCAAAATCGGTTCAGCGGTTTGGGCGTGAAGAGGTAACAGACAGACAGACAGACATTTATAATATTATATTAGTATGGAAGTATGGAACTATGGATGGATATACGGAGTAGATGATGCCCGCAACTCCGTTGCGTCATAATACGTTTATCGCGCCGTACCTTTTTCCGGGATAAAAAGTAGGTATCCATTATCCTTTGGCGGGACTCAAAGTACCTCAACACCTAACAAAATCGGTTCAGCGGTTTGAGCGTGAAGAGGTAACAGACAGACGCACTTTCACATTTTAAATAATACTAGCAACTAGTATGACTTTGCTGACACATTACACCTTATGTGCATAATATAGTATACGTACTCTGTGTACAAGCTGCAAGCTCAAAACATATTTAACAGGTACTTGTTTAGCTCGTAAAGTTTTGGTTTGCTGAACTGCTTGCCTAGCTACTGTAAAATATTATTTGCTTTAGTGACTGTTTACATTGAATCTGTGTGCCAGTTGAAGCTGAAATACAACAGCCCCCTTAGACAAAGTATCTTTCGTTAAAAATGATGACGAAATTCGTTATCAAAATGTATGCGGTTTGACATAAGTCATCGCTAAATGACATTTCACAGACGAAGACTAATGTCAAATCCCATACATTTTGAAAACGAATATCGTCATCGTTTTTAACGAAAGAGACTTTGTCTACGGCCTCTGCTTTCTATCGGTGTTAAAATTTTTGCAATCGGACCAGTAATTTCAGAGATTACCTCCTACAAACAAAAAACAAACTTTACCTCTGTGCCAAAGACTTCCATCTTTCTCTCTCCTGCGCCACCGCTGGCCAGCCTGGCTGGTATGCTTCTAGAGTCTAGGTGAATAAAAAGTTAAGAATATTAAAATATAAGTACATACTGAATACAGGGAGTTTTCAAAACAGTTGTATCTAGAGTTACTTGAATCTACTACTGTATCAATGTAAACAAGCACTAAAGCGCAAATTGTCTAATTTTAAATTCCCTTTTTAACAAGTCGCATTTTAGACAAACACAGCACGTACACGGAAAAAATAAACTGTACTCAAAGGGAGATAATCATTATATCAACACGGAATATTACTTTTATCTGTACGTTAACTTTTTATTTGCAGGCTTTCACGTTAAACTGGCGATAGACGATGCTTCTTTTAGGATGGATAACTAGGTCATTTTAAAGGTTTTTAACATCTAAAATAAGAAAGTAACGTATTGACGTTTTTCGTATTGAAAAAAACGTAAAGGCGTACTTGTTTGTGTAGAAATTAGACATCGGGTTGGAACCATTTATTTTCCAGTTCTACTCTATGTTCCTGTTATATTGCTTGGTATCATTTATAATCTTATATATAAAATTCTCGTGTCACGATGTTAGTCCACGAACTCCTCCGAAACGGCTTTACTGATTTTTACCAAATTTTATATGCATATTCAGTAGGTCTGAGAATCGGCTACTCGGTACTTTATATATTGATAAGTGCATTTGTTAAATAAATAATAGTAAATTATTACAACCTGAGACTGACGGCGACCATTGTTTGTGCGACGGGATAGCGATCGACGTTGCCATGGCGACATACTTATTTAGTCACTTCAATAAAATTATATGGGCGAAATTCTTACTTTATATTATGGCAAAGCAACGTTTGCCGGGACAGCTAGTAATATTATAAATAGGGATTATTTAAATGAAAATCAGAGGTATTTTAATATATTAAATTATGTCGATAATATAAAGTTCACTGGCTTATTTATAATAACAAAATATAAATAAGAGGCTAAACACAAATAGAAAGGCAAACAATAAAACATAATAAGAGGTTTTAAAATATACAAAAAGACATAGAAAAGTTGTACCACGTATTTCGAGTTTTAAACTAAATCCAGTCTTATATGAAAACGGCTTAATACAATAAAGTAAAATATTACTTGTTGTTGCCGCACTGAACAAATAATACAAACTTCTCTATATAAAGTTGTGTTGGAAAAGTTCCTTTCTAAGCTACGAAACGTTTTTTGTACAATTCACTTTGCAGAGTTAGAAAATGTATTTTTATTTGTAAAAAATTGTATATTGTTAGTAGGTATAATTTGTATAATTTATGTGCGAGCAAATTTAAAAGAAAACGAGCAAAGTGGAAAAATCTTTGGGAAAAACGTTCAAAATATATTTTGATACATGATATTTTTTTTGTGTTTACCACAGGTGTCTACGAATATTATTTTATTAGTAATATTAGGAGTAGGCCTATGTCAATATCCAATTGATATTGACAAAGGTTTAAGTATGGATATAATGCGTACTCCCATACTAATATTGTAAATGCAAAAGTGTATTTGTCTGTTTCCTTTAACGCCCGAACTGCTAAACCGATTTTACTAAAATTTGGTAAGGAGATACTTTGATTCCCGGGAAAGGATATAGAATACTTTTTATGCTGGAAAATGTACGGTTCGCGCACGATAAACGAATTTTGGCGCAACGGAGTTGCGGGCGTCATCTAGTAATTTATATTTATTTATTCAACTAAAATAATACAAAACAGAAGTGAAACTTTTATATTTGACGACCTCTGTGGCTCAGTTGGTGGACTGTTGGTAGCTCAAGCCGGGTAGTTCGAATCCCGCCGACGGAACAAAAAGTTTTCAAAATTCCTGGGTCATGGATGTGTATTAAATATGTATCATATAATAAAAATCTAAAATATATGTATAGTATAAAAGTATTAAATATATTTCCGTTGTCTGGTACCCGTAACACAAGTCCTTCAGATACTTAGCACGGGGCCAGACGGACGTGGTGTGTAGCGTCCATAGATACGAGTATTATTAAGAGCGTAAATTTTTACATGTGTTTGTTGCTTGAAATAGACGCACTGTAAACAGAATAGAGAATATCTAGGGTTATTCACACGGGCTGAAATAGCTACACAAAATAGCTCTAGTAATGCATTTTTGGAGTGAAAAATTTTTTCGAGGTGTGCTGAGTTGTGGCTAGTAAAAATTGTAAAATAACGCCAGGACACATTACCTGATGATAATATTCGTAACATGGGAAGAATAAATCACTGGCGTCCCGCCCGTCCCGTCCCGTAGAGAAAGTCAGCATGTCCCTTAAAAAACCTAAGTTTTACGTACCATCGAGGAAATTGATCCTAGGCAGTTGACAGACCTACGTCATTTGGTCGTTTTATGTCAATTCGTGGGAGAGCCATGCTTCGGCACGAATGGGCCGGCTCGACCGGAGAAATACCACGTTCTCACAGAAAAACGGCGTAAAACAGCGCTTGCGCTGTGTTTCGCCGAGTGAGTGAGTTTACCGGAGGCCCAATCCCCTACCCCTACCTACCGTCCCCTATTCCCTTCCCTTCCCATCCCTACTCTCCCCTATTACCCTATTCCCTCTTAAAAGGCCCGCAACGCACCTGTAGCTCTTCTGATGCTGCGAGTGTCTATGGGAAAAAAAGGGAACTAATTTTTTCATCAGTTATTTAAATATTTGAGATGTTATTATGATCAGTAGAAAAAAATTTTGAGCAGTTATTTAATTTTCTGGCGGTTGATTAATTATTGTGGCTGTAAAACATGGACAGTAATAAAAAAACTATTGAGCGGTAAAAATGATGGAATGAGCAGTTAGATAAATGAATGAGCAGTAAAAATGATGGAATGAGCGGTTCGATAACGACTTAACAGAAGGCCTACTTAACCACGGATACCGAAGCGGGAGACGGGGGGGCGCAGCCCCCCAGAAAGGGGGGCTGCGCTCCGCCAAAACAAAAACAAACACAATCCAGAAAGTCCAAGAGTAGGTTAGGTTAGGTTAGAACTTAGACCACAACGGCAGAGGGAGCCGAGCGAGCGCAGCGAGCGTGCTGCGGCAGCAGCCGGCGACCGTCTTATACTTTCGCTTTATAACGGCACGGAACCCTTCATGGGTGAGTTTCACTCGCACTTGGCCGATTTTATTATATTTTACCGCCTCATTGTTTAAAGAGCTTCTTAGAATGAGATTTCTTACTGACAAATTCCGATTTGTTACTGTCCACACTGTTCATTTAATTATTTTACTGTTCAATAATGTTTTCAATTATCCATTTCATTATTTTTTACTACTCATTTTTGTCTATTTTACTGCTTAGTTTTAACTGCTAAACTACTTATTAAACGTGCCATTTATAATTTTTAACTTACCAAAACTGCAATTTACAACTGCTCCTTTAAATCAGTGCCTTAAAAAAATCAAAGCTATTCGAGGTCTGTCGGTTGGGTTTGATTTAATGCGACCAAATAGGTACCTATAAATCAACTTCTCTGATAGTACATTTTCAAATCACCTTTGTTTTCTACCTTTCTAAACTTATTAGCCTAAGCCCTGAAAAACCCTCACCGGGACCATTCGTTTGTAATGTAACATTACAGAGTCGAGCATTGCAATGTGCACTTTGTAATGATACGAAACCGAGCATTACGAAGGCGAAACGAAGGAGAATCGGGCGCAAGGTCGTATGACCGAAGGTCGAATTACCCGATATTCCAAGTTAGCTATTCCAAGTTAGTAAGGGATCATCTTAGAATTTGTACTAAAACTAGATTATTCCTAAGGTCTCAGGTTATTTCTATGATTATATATTTTTACTAGCTGACCAGGCAAACGTTGTTTTGCCATATAAATAATTTTGGTATGAAAAATAGATGTAGGCCGATTCTCAGACCTACTCAATATGCTCACAAAATTTCATGAGAATCGGTCAAGCCGTTTCGGAGGAGTACGGGAACGAACATTGTGACACGAGAATTTTATATACTTATAAGATTATTATTTAGACTTTTTCGATAAGCAGTATCACTATTGTACTGTCAAAGAAATTGAATGATAGGCAGACGGCAGGCCTACGTAATTTGGTCGTATTACGTCAAGCCCAGCCGACGACTTGACATAACCCGGCCGAATCACGTAGGTCCGCCATCTGCCTGTGCATAAATTTCTCGGGAGAGAATGTAAATTTCAATCCTAATAATAAACTAACTCTCTTTCTGTTGTCTGACTTATAACCACGATGATTTCGATTCAGTTTAGTAAAATATTAAATATTTCAAATAAATTAGTTTAGCAGGTAAGTTATACTACAATAAATCCATACTTAATATTATAAATGCGAAAGTGTGTCTGTCTGTCTGTTACCTCTTCACGCCCAAACCGCTAAACCGATTTTGCTGAAATCCGGTATGGAGATACTTTGAGTCCCGAGAAAGGACATAGGATACTTTTTATCCCGGAAAAATGTACAGTTCCCGTGCGATAAACGAATTTTGGCGGAACGGAGTTGCGGGCATCATCTAGTCTCTGTAATAAAATTTATGTATTATTACAGAGAAAGCGAGTTAGTTTCTTATTTCTTAGTAAGGAATAAGAAACTATTCTGTTTTCTGTCACGGATATTATAGCCACGCCGATTTGGAATATTAAATATTTCAAATAAATTAGTTAAGCAGGTAAGTTATACTACAATAAATTAATTATAAAACACACGACAGTTACTTAATAGTGTCCACGTGTGTGCGCAAGACACAAAATAAAGTAAACCCCATATTGTAACATCCGGAGCGCAAACAGTGAATTGTAGTTTAACTTTTTACACTCCCGCTGTATGAGGAATTGATTATTTACACACAATTTTTATTTCGTTCTTTTGCTCTATAGACGGGAACAGATATTCAAATTACGTACGGGAACATTTTTCCAGAATAAAACCTATCCCAGGCGGTTTTTCGGGACTCGAAATATTCCAAATCATTAGAAGACGTGAGTGAATCGAATAAGCAACATTTCGTAACATTCGGACAATAACTAATTTTTTCCCTAATTATTTTAATAAAACTTGTAACTTATCTACTTCATAACATAGCTAATATGCCTACACATATAATCCGTAGTTTTTCTATTTCAAATATTTTTTCCTTCCCGCAAGCCTTCATTTAAGCAAAAAAACGGGAAGTTTTTTCATGTTACTTACCTTATTCTTCCACTCACGTCTTGATTTATTTGTCAAGCTTGGTTTAGCTATTTAAGCGTGAGAAGGTAAGAGATGAACTGTCGTATTATATATTATATATACTTTTTTTATCATACTTCATTACTAGTATCATACTTGTATACTAGTAATGAAGTAAGGTAATTAAGGATAGCTGCGGATCTTGTGACCCGCTAAGAATCAGTTCACATTGCAACGTAAAGAAGCGATGCAATGCAATGTATTTTAAAATAAGGGACCTATCAGACAGAGAGCAGTCACGATTTCAACCGTTCTGCGTTCGCGTTGTAAGTTCGAGCCGTCAGTCATACAGGAGGAATTCTGACGCGGTCAGTGTGTGAGTATATCTATAAAACCTAATACAACACAAAGAACGCAAAACTGACCGCTTGAATGCTTGTACGCGTGACCGCTCTCTGTGTGATAGGTCCCTTATTTTAAAGTATGGGACCTATCTACTACCCCACCCTAAATTATTCAAAACTAAAGTTTACTACCTGCACAAGGAGAAATAAATTGACAAACTTACCGGCCGTAGATGTCGAGGTGCATGTTCCAAGTATTTTAAATTGCTGCATTAAATTTTAAAATATTGCAAATTAGGAAGTTTTGTTCAAATTATAAGGGAAAAAATGTCCGTTGTCATGTTACAAAAAGTTAGTTATCGTGTTCTTCTACTCACGTCTTTAAATAATATCATGAGAGAAAATAAACCTAAAATGAATATCATATGCATATCGGATATCCTGTCCTTTAACTCCATTTGCATCCTCAAATCAAGACGCAGGGACAATTTAAGCAAATATTAGTGTAGTGTTAATATAATTTCGTCCCGGTCTAGTTTCACTCAAGATTGGACTGGTCTTTGATCAATAACTCAATTTAACCCCCCAGTTTCACATCTACTCGTAATTTAACATTTACGCTGAAATAATTTCATTTGGGGGTATTTTTAGCCCAAAGACGATCTTAGGGTTGGAATCATTGAGAGAGCTTGATTCTGAGAATAAACTTTGGAGAGAGATAAAAACAAAATACATTACAATATATATTAATAATTATCATTTCATTATGTGTAAGTACTGAATACTTTTAAAAATGTAGTTTTTGCGCGTGACTACGTTCACTTAGACTCATACAAAAATCTATTTGATTTGTTTCCATTTTTCAATATTATGCATTAGCAACCTTACTGAGAAGCATACTCTGCTGTAGAGGATCGTTTTTTTCTTGTATGACTCGTCAGAAACGTGGCATGATGGATATGCAGAAATTGTACCTTTAATGTCAGACTGTATGCACAGTGCGCACTTACTTAATTGTTTTAGATTTTAACACAAAATTTTCTAAAGCTCTGTGTATTATTACAAGTCGGTGACTATAATGTTACCAAAAAGATTTAAGCCAGGCTACTCCTACGTCAATAAACATTACAATATTTTTTATTTCACAGCAAAAGTCCTGTTTACATTTATGAAAACAACACGTGAGAGCAAATAATAAATGTAATTGTCATGAATACACAAAATGGACGATAAATGTAATAACTTCAGGTGGAGCGGAGTTTTTGTCAAATATTTACGTAAAGGGTCAGTGCAGAGTCGAAGTAAATGTTTTAAATTCTCTGAATTTCAAATACATTGGAACGAGACGACGCGTAACGATGCATTTCAAATGAGCCATTCAAAATTGGAACAGGCAACCCAACAACGCAAGTTTATCCATAATTCAATGTTTATTTTGAGTAGTAAATAAAGTTTGTTCATATAAAACAGCAACGTAACGTCACGTTGCAATGTAATCTGACCCTTATTGCCTTAACGTATTGCTGCTGCATAGAGTATTGTATGCTTAGTTTTTGTATATTTGTCGTAACAGCTTTACAATTATCGTCATAGCAGGTCTACAAGTGTCGTAGCAGCTCTACAGCTGCCATAGAAGCTCTACGGCTGTCGTAACAGCTCTACAGCTGCCGTAGCAGCTCTGCAGCTGCCATAGAAGCTCTACGGCTGTCGTAACAGCTCTACAGCTGCCGTAGCAGCTCTGCAGCTGCCATAGAAGCTCTACGGCTGTCGTAACAGCTTTACAGCTGCCGTAGCAGCTCTACAGCTGCCATAGAAGCTCTACGGCTGTCGTAGCAGCTCTACAGCTGCCGTAGCAGCTCTACAGCTGCCATAGAAGCTCTATGGCTGTCGTAGCAGCTCTACAGCTGCCGTAGCAGCTCTACAGCTGCCGTAGCAGCTCTACAGCTGCCATAGAAGCTCTACGGCTGTCGTAGCAGCTCTACAGCTGCCGTAGCAGCTCTACAGCTGCCATAGAAGCTCTACGGCTGTCGAAGCAGCTCTACAGCTGCCGTAGCAGCTCTACAGCTGCCGTAGCAGCTCTACAGCTGCCATAGCAGCTCTAAAGCTGCCATAGAAGCTCTACGGCTGTCGTAGCAGCTCTACAGCTGCCGTAGCAGCTCTACAGCTGCCATAGAAGCTCTACGGCTGTCGTAGCAGCTCTACAGCTGCCATAGAAGCTCTACGGCTGTCGTAGCAGCTCTACAGCTGCCGTAGCAGCTCTACAGCTGCCATAGAAGCTCTACGGCTGTCGTAGCAGCTCTACAGCTGCCATAGAAGCTCTACGGCTGTCGTAGCAGCTCTACAGCTGCCGTAGCAGCTCTACAGCTGCCATAGAAGCTCTACGGCTGTCGTAGCAGCTCTACAGCTGCCGTAGCAGCTCTACAGCTGTAGTAGCTCTACAAAGAACGTATCATCTGTATAATAATTATGGTAGCATAATATTTGTTGTAGCATCAGCTTTTGTTGGCATATTTAACTTTTTAATAATTGGTCAAGTGCGAGTTGGACTTGCGCACGAAGTGTTCCGTACCGTTATAGAACAAAAAATGGTGTATTTTTGTACGAGGGCCCCCTTAAATATTTATTTCAATTTTATTATTAATAATTATTAACCCATCGTTCGTGGAAAAATGAGACACAATAGCTTGGGGCTTGATGAATTAAATCACAAATATAATTAAGGATTTATTGTGAATAATTCAAGTACCTACCTATTGCCATTATAATATATTAGGAGCGAAAAAAGCCAAAAAAATCACGTATGTTGTATAAGAGCTCCCTATTATTTATAATATTTATTATTATTTTGTTTTTAGTATTTGTTGTTATAGCGGCAACAGATATACACAATCTGTGAAAATTTCAGAAGGCTAGCTATAGCAGTCCTTGAGATGACTGACAGACAGACAAACGGACAGCCATCTTAGTGATAGGATCCCGTTTTTACCCTTTGGGTTCCCACATTGTTAAATTAAGGAATTGAACACAAGTTCCAAATCAGATCAGGTACTATGGAGGCAGATGGACGTGATGTTAATTGTCCCTAGTTATTTATCAGAATATCATAACATGTATGTATTTCACACAATACATTTCTACCAAAACATACCCCCACACTAGAGTCGAAATCACGAGCGACAAACCTAACAAGTTAAAGTTGTGTTAACAATGTACTAACTTTTAACGAATACTATTCAATAGTTAAATTGGCCACGAACGTGAGAGATACGGTCCATGTGCAGTCACCGTTATGTGGTCTGAGTGTGAGGCTTTGTCGCTACTCACTGTGAGGAAGTAAACTATAATTTGCCTGAAACAAATGCTATTTTAATGACATGCGTATTGGAATTATTCGCAAGTAAGTGTCAAAATTATATCAATTAACTTAATTAAATTTAAGTTAATAATCGATAATAATCATTACTGTATGTATCATGCGGCAGTGACTACATAACTTCAGTTTAATGACTAGTTTAAAAAAAATGGATTTTGTGTCAATAGTTCATTAAATTAACGTTAAGTTATCATTAAAATATATCTTTGAGCGCGGAGTGCGGACGTTAATATTTAAAAGTCATTAGAGCAACTTTTTTTCAAAATCGGAGGTTATTCTTCACGATATCTTCGAATTTAGAACATGATACATTTTTAAATTTATGCATACGGCGTGACATGACACAGTCAATGTGTCGTCAATTTTATTTTCAATCTTATCTTTATAACCTTTAAGTTGACTTCAGCTTATCTGCGGATGTGACTGAAGTTTTTTCGTTTTCCATTTTCAGCTTTCTGCGTAAGTGTATAAGGTATGTATTGGCTTGTCAAGGTAATTCACCGCAAAACCACATAGGTTTGTAGATTCTCGGCTTTCATCTTGATGAGAAAAATGCGGATCTTTCTAGTTGGAACCGGATTTCAAATATCTAGCTTGTGGCTTTCTTTGATGGCGTGATTTGTGATCTATTTGTACATCTCAAAGGATAAGTTGTCCAAGGAATGTGGATCAGAAAATTTATAGAGAAAACCATGAAATGGGACACAGAATTTTCTATGATAATTGTCTTTAGTAATAAAGATTTTTTCGCTGTGTATACTATTCAAAGTAAGCTGTCAATTATTTTCAGTCATGTATTTTTTTTTCTTTGATTTCAAGTTTTAACTGAACCAAAGAACTTAAAAAAATCAAGAAAAGGATAAGCTGATCTTATATGGTTAATTTAATTTTAGACCCAGTTTTCAATAAAACTTACCACTCTTTCTTTCCTTATTCAAGAATTCAAGTTATGTACTATTTAGGGTCAATTCAGACCGCAACGCGACAGGGCAAAACTAGGCACGGTGCGGCATAAATTTATATGGATTTGACAGCTTTCAATTGCGCGAGACGTCTTGCAAATCTGTCAAATCCATAAAAATTTAGAAATGCATATAGCGTTGCGGCACTGATCTCTATTATACAAGTACGCTGGACCGATGATACCGACCTGCTTTTTGTGCCTATTTGAAGCGGAAACAGCGCCCCCATTATGGGGCCTGAGAAATAAATTTGACGTAACCACAACCAATAACAACACTTGTCATCACTAGTATTAGTTCCAAGTACTCTCACTTCTGCTATCAGCGCCAATATGGCGGCTTTCAAACGTCATTTTTACGTCAGATTTAGTTCTCAACCCCAATAATGGGGGCGCTGATTCCGCTTCAAATAGGCACAAGAAATAGCTGTCATTTGAAAGGGTATCAGCAATCCAGCGTACTTGTCTATTAGAGATCAGTGCGTTGCGGTCTGAATCAACACTTAGAAATTGACATAACTTAACCACTTGATTCATTTTCATAGACCTAGGTCATTTGGTTGGATTACGTTAATTCAATGAAATTCATAAACTTGTCGGCTTAGTTTGACGTAACACGACTAAATTACCTAGGTCTGATATCTGCCTATGAATCAACTTCTCTGATACAAACACAACATATATTATTTGTACATAACATAAGGGTAACACATAACCCATATAAATATTTAGTTGATTCATTATTCACGCTGTTAACATGCGAATTCCCCCTAAAGTATACACAATACACGTAGTCTTATTCTTATATTTAAAATTCTCGTGTCACAATGTTAGTAACCGTATTCCTCCGAAATGGCTTTACTGATTTTTACCAAATTTTATATGCAGATTCAGCAGGTCTGAGAATCAGCTACTGGGTACTTTTTATATTGATAAGTGCATGTTTTGTTAAATAAATAATAAATTAAATTAGTAAATAAAGTAAATTATTACAACTCGAGACTGACGGCGAGCATTGTTTGTGCGACGGGATAACGAACGACGTTGCCATGGTGACATACATATTTAGTCACTTCAATAAAATAATATGGGCGAAATACTTTATACGTCAAAACAACGTTTTCCGGAACAGCTAGTAATATTATAAATAAGAAGAGATTCTGTCTGTTTGTTATCTCTTCACGTCCAATCCGCTGAGCTGATTTTGAAATTTGGTATGGAGATACTTTGAGTCCTGGGAAAGGACATGATACTTTTTCCCGGAAAAATCTACGGTTCCCGCGCGATAAACGAATTTAACGAAGTTGCGGGCGTCATCTAGTATTATACAATATTATAAACACACGGGCTTAAGGCGCTATATTGAAAAAACTGACCTTTTTGACGTAATACTATAGGACCCTCAAAAATGTTACAAATCTGGTAATGAGATATACATATCTTCATAGCCCTATCTAGGTTCGAGAAGAACTAGAAACACGATTAATGTATTTTGCCTCAATACATTTAATTTTCGAAATGACCTCTTAAAAATACGAATTTTGAAGATTATTTTTAAACGAAAATAGATGTATTGTAGGAAATTAGTCTAATTAATAGACACCTTTGCAACTCAAAATCGTATAGAAGCATTTTGCTTAAATGCTCCTAGTTATTTTTAAATATGTAATTAAAATTACGTTTTTTCGCATGTTTTCCGAACGAGCCGATAGCTTCTGGCCGCAGCGTATTCACGACTTTATACGCATACAAATTAAGTATAAAATTGGCCTTGCGGTATAATTTATTTTCGATATATCGCCTTAAGTAAAAATACTTCACCAAAAATAGCCCAAAATATATAACGTAAATTCCTCGTTACCCATATCACTGTTCTGTAGGGAATTTATACGAATACCTGTGTCCCTATTCTGATGCATGAATGAATGAAATTTTTTCTCGCCTCTGGGCTGGAAGCGTCAACTTTCTTCCCGCTGCGCTTACCGATGTTGCCGTTTTCCGCCTCCGTCGATGAGAAAATAGTATACGCACCATCAACCATAGGCAGTAAATTAGAAAGCCTCAGATCACAATATGTTACATATTGTGATCTGAGACATTTCTTATTTTCCTGCCCTAAGTGTATAATGTACTATATTGTGCACAATAGAGATGATGACAAGGTCAAAGATAAGCGAATTTTGTTAATAAAATAAAGAAATCACGCTAAAAAATAAATGTTCCCAAAATTTCAGCTCGATAGCATTTGTATTTTTTCTGTTATGCGCCTTCAAAGTTGGATAATCAAGTCGAATTTTTTTTCAAATACATTTCTTAATATGTGTATACCATTCACTAACTTATGCAAATAAAAGCAACTTTTGTTATGAAACCATTTTCATAAGCGCAATATTTAGTATACCTATGGAACAAAGTTCTCTCCCGATCCGTACAAACTACGAAAGAGTGACGTCAGTCTTTCGTAGCACTTTGTATGGAGCGTTTCGGGCAGGTGTATTTTATGAGATGTTTGAATTGTCATATCTTGGTGAATTTTTAAGCTGTAAGAGTAATTTTTTCAGCGATGTTTCTATTTTTTTAAGGGTCTTTCAATTACTAATAAGAAAAAAAAATTAGTCATGAAGCCTATTACAATTACGTAGGTACACATAAAATGAAAACATAACACAAAATAAAGACAGTACATAAAGGCGGTCCTATTACTAAACAGCAATTATTTCTTCTAAACAATCTTTGAAAGAAAGAAACTCTGAAGAAAGAGCGTTGTGCTAAAGACATAGGTTAAATGATTCAAAATTAAAAAACAAACAGATTTATAATGCTGCTTTAATACAGCTCCGTTCCTTGTCTAGTCTGCTTCCTATCAAACAGGAAAAAAGAATAATTACTGTACCATATTTAATATGATTATCGTATTGCTTTGGTTAAAGACAATAATTGTCTTCCAACAGCTAGCCTGATTTTGTTAAAATTTTGTGTATCATATCTGAGATATGAGTATCAGCCTAAGACTATACCCGAAATTACGTTGTAGCAGACCAAACAGCGTACAGTCCTGAATCGGAACTATCGATTTTTTTTTAAATCAGCGTGAGGGTCAATTCAGACCGCAATGCCACGCGTAGATGCATTTCTAAGGGTTGGACCTCATCTGGCAGCACGGAATCGCCTTTTTCTAACTAGACCGAGACAGAAAGCCTAATGCGATAGCACGCGGCGGAATCCTCGAGGCGATCGGCATCGCGGACAAAATGCAATGGTCGGCAGGGAGACTCCGGAACGCTAAAGCGCGCGATAGCATGCTAACGCATCCTTTCACGGCCTGTTTGAGTTTGTTTGCATTTGTCTGCGGAATGCGACAGCGCGCGTTCGCATGCGGCAGCACACTGCAGCACGTGGTATCACAGGCGGAACAAATGCGATTCCGTGCTGCCAGATGAGGTCCAACCCTTAATTAGTATGGATTTGACAGAGTGGTAAGATGTCTCACGAAATTCAATTCAGTACAGAAATGAATCTACGCTTCGCGTTGCGGTCTGAATTAACTCTGCCTGAGTCGTGACATAATACCTATTATACATCGTCTGAAATAACAACTCGTAAACAGACGTTATTTAGACATTTCACAGAATATTGTTTTGATTGGATGAGAGATAACCGACTGGATAAAACAAAAAACGAAGCTGCATTAGAGTCGTATTCAAATTTCGGAATAGGGGCATTGTTATAGTACAAGAGGGTATTGAGGAAAAGGTGGGATACTTGTTTTATTAGATCTGTGAATAAAAAATGTAAACCATTATCAAGGAGTTTTGAACTTTAACATTATGGTCATTCATTTTTTTACTTTTTACAAAGTTTCGTGTGTGAGTTTTTCGCCCATATCCTTTTGGTTTCTTTTATACAATTTGTTGTTCCTGTAAGTCACGATTCTAATGATTTTCAACTATAATAATTAATAAGAGTATACAAGTTGTTAGGTTTAACTCCGTTGTCCTTAAAACCATCAAATGAGCCCGTCAAAATGAACAACTTTTTTTATGAGAACAATGCTGGGAACTAAAAAAATGCCGTCTTCATACTCATACAAATTGCCCGGATTTCTTTCAATTTGTATGGGTATGAAGACGGACTTTTTTAACAACTTTGAGTACCAGTCAAGAATAATACTGCTTTTCACAAGGCAAAATTATGGTTCCATCACTATAAAACAATTAGTTACACATCGCTAGGTATTCATAAAACTTCTAAGGTTTTTCGAACACAAACACACGGAAACGGAATTAAGTAAGTTTTTTTCAGTTCCACAGAGGAATACGAACCCTTCTTAAATTGAATTTGCATCGAACTCGCGGAAGCGCCAACTCGACCAATCAGAAAAAAAATATCACAATTCAAAGAAATTTCAAGCCCAGTTTTTCTATGTCCTTGCAAGAATAATAAATGTTAAATTAAGAAATTTAAAAACAGACTTCTATTCAAAGCTCTATTAATGCTCTGTCAGGGATCAGAATACACAACCGATCAAATCACTGGAAGTTGCTGATAATCTTTCATGAAAATATAGATAAATTCAAATTTTACAGCACAAGACGGACAGATGATCTCAAAAAAAATATAGATCAAAATCGGTCTACCCGTTGAGATGCGTACGGACAGACAAACACGCAAAGACAGACAGATACGTTGACCTTATAACTTTTTTTTGTCGACAGAATTAGAACCCATACAAGTAAAACTCGCACATACCTACACCCATACAAGTGAATATTATGAAAAGTTAAGAGAACTATTGTCGAAGTGAAACCAAGTTAAACGCTGTATGGGCTGATAACACGACAGTCGCGTATTAAAGAAGTTCCTATTCAATTTACTTGTTCAACTACCTGGGCGGAATAAGCCAGGCGGTAGGGTGGGGGCACACTGAGAACTGACAGAACTATTGTTATGACAGTCTACGATTTTCATAGTTCGAAAGTCGCTTCGCATATGGGCTACGGGCACCGACCACACAACCACCGGTGTGGTCGGTGGCTACGGGTAAACTTTTTTCAGAATCGGCTCAGGTATTGTAAGGTTAATGTGAACCAACAATTAATTTCGTCTGATTTTTAGTATTTTCGAACTAAATATTAAGGCTTATTAAGGTGTAAGACTGTGAGCCGCCGAATGTGAGCAGGCTCACTGTGAGCTATCAGTGTGAATAGCGTGAGGTACTAATTATGTATTCTGTGGTGTGAATATGAAAATGTACGGTACCGAATGTCCGCGCCTACGCCTAGCGTAATAGCGTATTGCCGGTGTGAACGAAACAGTGAATATGTATGGAAATACAATAAACTGCGTAACGTTCGCTCACATTCGGCGGCTCACAGTTGGTTTCGTGTGAACATGGCCTTATTACTTTATAGTAATTCGCCTCTATAAGCGAGACAAAAGTAAAACAAAAAAACTGCGCTGTAGAACAACAAAAGAAACTTCCTCTCCTACTCTCTCTGTCTTATGACTCACGTGTCACGCAAGCTTAACAGGTTTTTTCATCTATTCAAAAACTCCTCTAAAATAATTTTAGTTTTTCATTCGAACTTGAACATTGTATCTCCGTCTCACGAGTTTTTTGTCATGTTTTCTGACGCGAGTTTGATATCTTTACACGATAATGACGCTAACGAAGTATTCAGTTTAAAATGTAGAAAAAGTTCGTAGCCTCAGTTAAAAGTTTTACATTTTTAACCAAAATTCGAAAAGTTTTCACCTCAATAAGATCAATGTAATGATCCCTGTGCAACCTCAACCTTTAACATACACGACCCGCCGATTATGCGGCCGGCTGCGACGCCTCGCAGTTGTTTTAATGAAATTTCAGATTAAGCCCCATCTCCCATCCTCATTCCTCCATCCCCCACCCCCCGTACCCCATACACCCCACGCATGACTTTAAGTCCCATACCAGACTGCGTCATGGTATCGGTTGTTATAAATGTGTATGAATGAATAATAATAACTCCTACATCGGTTTTGTTGACGGTGGTCGGTTTTATTAAAAGGGGCGTTCCACGCCAAGCGGACAGGAAAAAATAGACGATGTCTCCGATTTTGATAATATTTGGATATGTTATACCTGCACGTGTTATTAATACGTGTGCCAAATATTTTTGTAATATAATGGCTGGATTAAAAATGATGGGACTTTGAAACATGACTTTTTTATTCGACACTCCATGCTTCAAAGTCGATTATAGATTTAAAAAATATATATTAGAATAATTAAACCACTGAATTTGTTACTTCATTTAATGAGCTCTTTAAGTGCATTTTTGAAAACAAAAAAAAATGTTTTTTTCTTTGAAAAAAATGCAAATTAATTTTTTTCTCTTGATTTTCTCAAAGATCCCTTTTGATTTTTCTTATATTTTTTGTGTAAATAGCTAATATTCTATAGAACATTCCTGCACAACTTCTATAATGGGCCGGGAAGTGGATTAGGAGCTAGACTGAAAATACTTCCGAAGGGTGGCGTCCAGCGCCATACTGTACTATGGGCAGAAATCGCTAAGTAGTGGAAATTGCCAAAATACTTCGATTTTGATGTGGAGAAATGAACCCTTAGATAAGTTTTTTTAAAGAGTAACATAATTTAAAAAAAAAGAAAAAAATTTTTTTTTTTGAGAAAAAAAATTTTTTTTTCACGATTTTTTTTTTGTAAGTAAACATTTTTTATCTATTTCTCTTTCAAAAATCTATTAAATATTACTCTTCACTATATCGAAATTGATGTTATTTGGCAATTTCCACTATGTATCGATCTCTGCCCATAGTATGGAGCTGGACGCCACCCTTCGGAAGTATTTTCAGTCTAGCTCCTAATCCACTTCCCGGCCCATTATAGACGTTACGCAGGAATGTTCTAAAGAATATTAGCTATTTACATAAAAAATATAAAAAAAATCAAAAGGGTCCCCTCTTTGAGAAAATCAAGAAAAAAAATTAATTTACATTTTTTCCAAAGAAAAAAACATTTTTTTTTATTTTCAAAAATACACTTAAAGAGCTCGTTAAATGAAGTAACAAGTTCAGTGGTTTAATTATTTTAATGTATATATTTTTTAATCTATAATCGGCTTTGAAGCACCGAGTGTCGAATAGAAAAGTCACGTTTCAAAGTCCCATCATTTTTAATCCAGCCATTGTATAACAAAAATATTTGGCACACGTATTAATAACACGTGTAGGTATAACATATCCAAATATTATCAAAATCGGAGAGATCGACTATTTTTTCCTGTCCGCTTGGCGTGGAACGCCCCAAAATCAGGTCAGTTACGCAGGAGTAATTTTATAGTGCCCAAGTGTGTACGCAATATACAAAAGCTCTCTCTCTCTCTCTCTCTTTCACTCTCTCTCTCTTTCTCTCTCTCTGTCTGTCCCTTCCTTTACTCTAATAACCCAGTAGGACGGAATGAATGAATGGATGGATTGCTGCTCTGTTTTGAAAGAACTGAACGGATTGTGAAAACGTGGGAGAACCATGCTTCGGCACGAATGGGCCGGCTCGACCGGAGAAATACCACGTTCTCACAGAAAACCGGCGTGAAACAGCGCTTGCGCTGTGTTTCGTCGAGTGAGTGAGTTTACCGGAGGCCCAATACCCTACCCTATTCCCTTCCCTTCCCTTCCCATCCCTACCCTCCCCTATTAACCTATTCCCTCTTAAAAGGCCGGAAACGCACCTGCAGCTCTTCTGATGCTGCGAGTGTCCATGGGCGACGAAAGTTGCTTTCCATCAGGTGACCCGTTTGCTCGTTTGCCCCCTTATATCATTTTAAAAAATTGTGATGAAAATTGTGCGTGGTAGTAGCTAAGGCTACAGATTAATGATGCTAAAATTTATCTCACTTGTATATAAGAAAAGCAGTAGAGGCCAGAGGGCATGTGTGCCGATAACAGATAAAACAGTGGTGCCATTTATTCTGAAAAATTTGTGTTTACGTAGAATACTTCAATAAGCAAAAGCTATTACCTAGGCAAAACCAAGTTGTGTTAATCTCTCTAATACCTGATGTTTCATGTCTCATGCCTCTTGAGTCATATCTCTTGTCTCATGCCCCAGGCAACATATTTTTAGCCTGAAGACCATGATACTATGTACGGGATCTCATGCCTCTTGCGTCATATCTTATACCTTTTACCACATGCCTCATTCCTCATGATAATCTCGCGGAGGAATTCCAACACGCGGCCTCGTATGAAAATTTGCGGCTCCTGTATTCGCATATTTTTACAATTAATTATAAAGAACTTTATTTATGCTACAAATTATCCATTCTTATATTAAAATGTGTAAAACATAGTGTAAAATTTAAAAAAAATGGTGTAGGACCACATCATCGTAAAATTCCAACTGAAAAGACCAATTATATAAATTAAGAAATTTCAAACTATTATAATATGCAAGCTGATGATACTGAACTGTCAACATTCAAACAAAAAACAAGATCAAAATCGGCACCCCCGTTTGAGTGCTGATGCCACGGACTGTCACACTTATACAGGCTGACACTCAAACTTTAACACCCTCTGTTTTCTTCGACCTTCGTGGCTTAAAAATGGTGTCGAAATCATCACCATGCAATTTCAAGGTAACTGAAAATATTATAGTATCACTACCAAATCACCACACAGTACAAAACAAAGTCACTATTTTCTCCTATGTCCCTTTGTTTTCTTTAATCTTTAAAACTACGCAACGGATTTTGATGCGGTTTTCTTTAATAGGTAGAATGAATAAAGAGAAAGGTTTATTTAAAATATAATAAGTAATGACATTCATTAAATAGTGGAGAAATACTATTATTTTTGGGGTTTCTAATGTGATGTCGTAAATAATTATATTTTTTTGCGCTAACATTGCAAACGCAGGCTGAACCCTACGAGATTTATCAGAATAATATACTAAATATTGTACACTATAAAAAGGAAAACCTCGAAATGTTATAGGTCTATCTCTTATGAATATTCTACAATAACCCTTTTTTGTCATTTAATTTTAACTTCAAATAATGGCTAATTTTCGAAGCGATTTTAACCAATACGGCAATAATCCTTATTCAATTTAAATACTTTAAATATATTATTGATTTAATATAGATCTTTATGGCCCTTCACAGCATATGATTTAAATGAATATTTTCGAAGATATTACAGATTTCAAAATTACGGGACGTAGCTTTTGCGGCGGTACGGACCAATGTGGGCCCATAAAGATAATATGCTATAATAACTTTATGTGTGTCTATCTATATCTATACATATTATATAACAAAGTCGCTTTTTTTCCCTCATGTCCCTTTGTTCCCTTTAATCTTTAAAACTACGCAACTTTGAGTGTTAGATAGCCCATTTATCGAGGAAGGTTATAGGCTATATTTTATCACGCTAAGACTAATAGGAGCGAAGAAATAGAGGAAAATGTGGAAAAAACGGGGAAAATTATTTGAAAGGGCTAACTTGAACGCGCTAATCTCAGGAACTACTGGTCCGATTTGAAAAATTATTTCAGTGTTAAATAGTCCATTTATTGAGAAAGGCTATAGGCTATATTTTATCACGCTAAGGGTCTGTTTCACCGCTTCCTGATAAGGCTATCCACCACTTAACTTGACACATAGAGTATGGAGAATTTGTCAAATAAGCCTATCGGGCACCTTATCAGGAAGCGGTTTAACAGGCCTTAAGACTAATAGGTGAATGTGGGAAAAACGGGGGAAATTATTTGAAAGGGCTTATCTCGCGAACTACTGGAGCAATTTTTATGTTATTTGGCACAGATAAGAAGTAGACCATGTGAAGGATCATAGGCTATCGATTTTAATCATTTTTTCAGTGAATATATATTTTATACCCGTGCGACGCCGGGGCGGGTCGCTAGTAATGAATATAAATCAAAACCACTGAATGGATTTTAATCATTTTTTCAGTGACTGACATAGGCTATATATATTTTATACCCGCATGAAGCTGGGGCGGGTCGCTAGTAATATTATATAATACAGAATACTCCTTATCATGACGAGAAACTGGTGGTAAATTATGACTAAGCGCAGCTCAGTACAGTGTTCAGTGTAATCAGGCAAGTGCATGTAATGGTCCGTACTCCAATCGATTCCTTGTAAGGTTTCTAAAATTGTATAATTTAAACATTTGCCCTTTTAGGGTGTGCTTGACGATACCTATTACCTTCATACAGTCAATGGCCGCTCAATACTCCAAAAACGTACAAAAAATGTTTTTACGTTTTGAAGTGTTGACCAGTTGAGCAATATTGCGCGGCAATAATGTTGCGGGTATATTGCGCATCAGCAAGGTTGAGGTGGACACCTTTTTAGGAGCCTATGCTGTCTCACTGCTGTAGTGAAAGTGCCTGTAAACTTAATAAAGTTAAAAAATGTGAATATACGTTCAAATGTAGGTTAAAAAATGTTCCCAACACTCCCATATATACACAAGATTAAAAAGTCCAAACATTTATTGAATACTGCACTCAATAAAGTTATTTTAAGCTCCATTTATGATTTAGCTGATGTAAAAAACCGGTAAAGAATTAGTAAAAATAAAATGTTAGCAAAACGAGATTTATTCAAATGAAATAAATCCGATTCGAAAAAATATCCGATATTTGGGAACCCCGGCGCAGAATTTTACCACGTGTGTTGAATTGTAAATGTCATGTTAGATTCGGTAAAATCAATTAAGGATTGTTTATGTAGATCATCTACATTCATAAACGTATCAGGCTTAGGTACAAAATAAATAATAATTTCAAAATAATATACTATAATATTTTATTTTATTTTGTAACATTATTCATTTTCACTTTATGAAAAGACCGTGGTCTGCCTCTCGTATACACGAAAACGAAACTCCATAGTTGCTGGTCGTTCTTACTTCTGTAAGTCTGTAAAGTTCACAAGCAGGTAAACTTTCAGCTTATCTAAAATGAGGAAAGTCTGGCGTCGAAGGCTCTTCGTCCATATAAGTAAATTCTATGTCAAATCCTGTAAATACTAAATTTAATGGAAATACAAAATAATAAGCGCCTACAATTTACAAAGTATAAGATTTCCTCGTTCCATTTCCTAAAGAATAAGATTAATTAAGGTCTCGCTGTTGTAACAGCTTCCTCGATAAGCAAATAAGCTGGAGTAAATGATACAAAGTGGATAATGAAATCGAATGCAATTCCAGCATCAAATAGAACGGATAAAGAAAAAGTTAAAGTTTGGAATCAGTTCGGACTAATTCGAAAAAAGTTAGGTCCGACTTCAGCATGAATTCAAATTTATTTCGCCCTTTACAACTCACGACGTACGATCAAAATATTGCACACTGGTCTAGATATATACATCATTTTGTTCTAGAATCACAGAAATTACGACATCTAATTATTGTATTACCTACATTCGAAGCAAATAAACTATCTGTCTCTTATCTTATATCATATGAGTAAGGGTCAATTCAGACCGCAACATGACGCGTAGATGCATTTCTAAATTAGTATGGATTTGACAGACTTCAATTGCGTGAGACGTCAAATACAAATTTAGAAATGCATCTACGTGTCGTGTTGCTGTCTGAATTGACTATAAGGGTTAATTCACATTGCAACGTCGCGAGACATTGTGATGCATTTCAATAAGCCTTTTTTTTAAACAGGCAGCACAACATCGCAAGCGGAAAGTCTGCCATTTTAATATTCTGTATGTTCTTGGTTCATTTATATCAGCCTTTCCCAAAGTGAGCGATAACGCCCCCTGTGGGACTGTGGGACCCAGAAAAAAAATGGGGGCGTTATGTAGAGGCTTGGGGGGGGATTTATTTCATCTGGATGCATTTTAAAGTGAAACAATGGGGGCGCTAAGACAAAATTTATTCTTAAAGTGGGCTCGGTAGACAAAATAAGTTTGGGAACCTCTGATTTAGATTATATACATCCAATTACATCGAAGCTTTATGCAATGAGACCATTAGAATACGGATAATATTTGTCATAGTATATAGTAGGTATATCTAAAGTAGTGTCCGACCGAAGCTTCGGCTTCGGCTTCGGCCACCTTCGGCCAAAAAAACCACCTTCGGCAAAACCTTCGGCTTCGGCCTAAAGCCCGGCCGAAGCCGAAGGTTCACCGAAGGTCCGAGCAACCATCGAAATTGAAAGACTGAGTGAATAGTGAGAGAGCGAAGGACCGTTCGTATATAATGCAGAGGCCGCTGGGAGTCACTGTCGAATACAATAAACAAACGTCAAACACTAACTTCTTAATCTCTACATAATATTATAAAACAAAGTCGCTTTTTTTCCTCATGTCCCTTTGTTCCCTTTAATCTTTAAAACTACGCAACGTCTTTAATATATCGACGGGTGAAAGCGGAAGTGGCGTAACTTGAATTTTGGCCAAAATCACTTTTTAATTGATTGTTGTATAAAAAAAAATTCTGCGTCGAATGGTCTATATCTCGTCTTTCTACGATAAATTCTAGTAAAGATACGACCATGGATTTTTACCACCTTTTAGCACAGACCTTAAAAAAAATTGTCGTAACTACACGAAAAACTGCAATTTTTGAATAAAAGATAGATACGACAATGCGTGAGAAATTAGAAAAAGATACGACACAGGTTTTTTAATTCTCTAGTTTGATTTAAATGAGTTACGACATTTTTGTCGCCTAAAATACAACATTTACAAAGATACGACAATTTATTTCATACTAATTTTATAGGTATGAGAAAGTTATTACATTTCAAACACATTATTTTATTCTTAAACCTATACTTACAACCAATTAATATACTTAAGTAATGAATACAGAGATAAGTAACGCCATTTCATCTCCCTCCTGCCCCTGTATGACACCTTCGCTGACGCACCATATAAGCCGTTCTTAACGCCTTTTAGTAGATTGTTAGCGTCGATTTGAGAAAACGTGTTTGTGTGTATCAATGCACGTTTATTCTGAATGGAACTGAACACGCTTATTCTTAAATGAAGCTTAAAGACGTATAGTGAAATGTTGCATGTATGTGTCCACGTATATTTTTTTCCCCTGAGCATTGCTCTGGACATCTACACACTTATTCTTGTATACATATTTTGTTGATTTTACATGTTTGTAAAGATAAAAGCCCGTATATTTTCTGTTAACAATAGCGATTATCGACTCATTTTTTTATGTTTTGCTAATATATTTTTTTATTGATGGTTCAATAAAAAATATAGTTGAGCTATAATTGTTGTTGTTAATAAATATTGAGCTCCTTCGGGTCTATGCGTGGACACACACATAATATAAAATGGAGTACAACCTTGCCTCTACGTCCTTCAAGAGAGAGAGATGTCTCTGTCTGTGAGAGACTCGAGACTCCTTCCGGGAACCCGTACATGGTCTCTGGCCAAAGCTATTGAAGGCAATTTCATGCAAGCTACCATCCTTACAAGTAGAAAATGGATCGCTAGCCCACGATGCAAAATACAAAACCGATCTTCTGGGCAAGCTCTTTGCGTCAAGCTCGACCCTAGATGACGAGGGATAGAAAACGCCGACCATACCACGATGCACGAGCATCATGTCGGAGTTTCATCAGCGCTCAGTCCTGCGTTCCCTTGATATCCAAAAGCAGAGATGCCTGACGGAATCCCTCCTATTGTGTTAAAAAAGTGCTCTCCAGAGTTGGCTCCGGTCTTAACGCGTCTTTTTCAGTTCTCCTACTCTTCTGGCATTGTCCCGGCTTCTTGGAAGACAGCCTTGGTGTAAAAAGGTGACCGCTCAAATCCTTCCAGCTACAGACCAATCGCTATAACCTCCGTCAGCTCGAAGATTATGGAATCCATAATCAATACCCAGCTTTTTCGATACTTGGGCGGCCAGGGACAAACAGTACGGATTCCGAAAGAGTCGCTTGGCTGGTGATCTCTTGGCGTACCTAACTCGTCATTGGGCTCAGGCGATTGAGTCGAAGGGAGAGGCACTGGCTGATAGTTTGGACATTGCAAAGGCCTTTGATCGGGTTTGGCACAAGGCGCTGCTATCAAAGCTTCCATCATATGGGCTCTCCGAGAATTTATGCAAATGGGTCACAAGTTTCTTAGCAGATCATGTTACAGAGCAACGGCATTTATTGCTATGCGGATACATACATATGCGGTACAGTACGCTGCCCTATATACCGGCTTCTCTGATATTTTTCTAGATATAGAGTCGGAACGAACTTGTGTCTAAAATAGAGAATTCACAGGAGAAAGTCTCTGAATGGGGTAGACGTTACTTATTCCAATTTAACCCCACCAATACATAAGTCTGCGCGTTCACCACTAAAAAGTCACCAATGGTCATATTCGTTCATATTCTCCTCGTTTTCAGGGCACCCCTTTAACATTCTCCCCCAGCATTGAAATACTTGGCGTAAACATATCAAGCGAAGTCCAGTTCTGATGTCATCTAGAGGGTGAGGCCAAGTTAGCCTCGAAAAAGCTTGGTGTCCTTAACAGAGCGAGACAGTATTTCAGTCCGGACCAACGACTATACATAACTCTGCAAGGCGCAGGTTCGGCCTCATATGGAATACTCTTCTCATGCCCAGAGGCAGGGGCGCCAAATACCAACTACTCCCTTTGGATCGTATACAATGAAGGGCTGCTCGCATTGTTGACTGCCCTATGGCAGTTAACAATGTTATTTACGGCGTATTTTCAAGGAGTCCAGCCTGTTTCAAACAGGCTGGACTCCTTGAAAATACGCCGAGATGTAGCTTCACTCTGCATCCTCTATCGGCTTCATGATGTATCACGGGGAGTGCCCTGAGGGATTGTTCAGAATCATACCTCCTGCAATTTTTTGCCATCGTTCCACGCGAAAAATATACCATCCTCATCACCTTGATGAGTGGCAGTCTTCCACCGTGCGATTTTCACGTAACTTTCTGCCGCGTACTGTAAAATTGTGGAATGAACTATCACCAGCAATATTTTCAGACCTATACGACCTGCAAACCTTTAAAAAGATAGCGTATTAGTACCGGATAAGGCCGGCAACGCACCAGCAGCCCTTCTCATGTTGCTAGTGTCCATGGGCAACGGTAGTTACTTTCAATCAGGTGACCCTTGTGCTCGTTTGCCCTTATATCTTATAAAACAAAACGAATAACTTTAAATTCATGAGCACGAACAAAATATTAGGGCTTAAACCTCTATAAAGTAGAAAAAACAAGAGAAATAAATGTTTTATTACATTAATTTTCATTTTATTATAGTGATTTTATATTTCAACGTTGATTAATGATTAATAAAACAAATTTCCATTCCTTTTTTTCCTTATGTTATAAACAAATAATAGTAAATAGTCATATTATTTCTTTTAATTTGTTATAATGACATTCTTTTAAAACAAACAATTCATTTAGTTTAAGATACAGCATTTCATTTTCACAACGTCTGTCGCCGATTTTGCACTTGAACCAAAAGTTGTAAGGCAATTTAATTAAGTAAACAAGATACGGCGAAATGAAATGCGTAAGGGCCTGTTATATTTGAGATACGACAGATCCGTCGCTCAAAAAATTATGCTTTTTTAAGTTATCTATACATTTCCTCTCAAAGATACAACATTTCTGCTGCGTAAAATAGAAATATTTTTTGTCGTAACTTGTTAAAAATCAATGAAATATCAACTTTAGAAAAATTTTAACAAACTCATCGTATAGGTCTTAGGTTAATTTAAATACGTTCCAATTTTTAAGTTTCTACCTTAGTAAATATAGAAGTTATGAATTTTTTAAAAAGTTTTTTGGCTCTCCTGTAAAGTTGGATTTTTCAAGTTACGCCACTTCTGCTTTCACCCGTCGATATAGAGTATAATTAATATTAATTAAATAGTGGAGAAATACTGTTATTTTTGGAGTTTCTAATGCGATAAATAATTACATTTTTTTCAGCTTACATTGCAAACGCAGGCTGAACCCTACGAGATTTATCAAAATAATGTACCAAGTATTGTACACATTGAAAAGGTCTACAGAAAACTCCGCGTTTGTATATGTCTATCTCTTATGGATATCCCACAATAACATTTTTGTCATTTACTTTTTACGACAAATAATGGCTAATTAACCGACTTCCAAAAAGGAGGAGGTTATATGTTCGTCTGTATATTTATTTTTGACATGATAACGTCTTATAATTCGATATGGGGTGCGCGCCCGAAAAACATGACAGTTAATGCGTCATTACCTCGCTCTGAGGCGTTCCATATAAGGCTTGAAGTGCAAGCAAGAGCGCGGAACGAGCGACAAGGAAGCACAACCGGCCTTTGCGTTCGGCAGCGTTCGACATCCGTCTCCCTCCTAAGTCCTACTTGAGTGAGCGATGCTTATATTTTAAAGAAAGCGAAAAGTAAGTATTGCCGCCGCGTGGACTGTCACGCTGGGCCAACAAGACGCTGACATAAGTGCTACAATTGTCGATATCTTGCTACTCGAAGTTGGTAGTGAGGTGACACTTGTAGTAATTACTATTGTTTTTACGTAACATTTTATTTTTTATTTTTATTTTTTTTATAAAATGTAGAGGTCCGATAGCAGTAAAAATACAATAAAAGTACTTTGGTGATATGTTCAAATAGAACTTTGTTCTTTGCATAGATTGATTTGAAAGAAATACATCGAAATAACTTTAGGTTACAGTCGAAAAAGTTTGTTTCTAATTATAGAGATTCGAAAGTGAGGGTTAAGGGGTTAAGGATAGTTGAACGTGACAACGTCATACGTTGTCATGTTCGACTATCGTCAGTAAACCGACTTTACAGACAACCGATATTTTTTTGTATGTTCAACCATAACTTCGCCGTTTGTGGACCGATTTTCATGATTCTTTTGTTGTTGTACAGGGTTGAATTCGAATTTGGTACCATGTTCACAAAAATGGTGATCTGATGATGGGATCCATGAGGAATCGAGGGGACTCCTTGAAATTTGTATGAAAACAATTATTTCAATTTTTTCTGAAGCATTCAAGGTAAATACTACCAAAAAGTAAGACTTTGCACCAGGTTCCCTGGATCCGAAGGTACCGAACAGAACTTTTGAATCCTTATAGATACAGATTCGGTGATTTGGGCGTTGTTTAAACAGCTGAAAGCATAAGCCAATATATCAATTTGATTTATCATCATCATCACAACTTTAATTATGCCATGCATCATCAGATTGTGACCCAATCACTGGTACTTTTCGTGATATTTTGCATCGAAGCATATGTTTTTGGTGATGATTACGCTGTTTGTGGACCGATTTTCAAAATTCTTGTGTTGTTGTATAGGATATAATCTTAATTTTGTATAACAATTACGAAAGTGGTGATGTAATGATAGAATCTATGAGTAATCGAGGGAAATTCTTGAAATTTATCAAAACACTCATAGTGGTTAAAATGTTGTTTCTAGTAAGTTAAACATAAGTTACGAATAAGATAAATTTCATACGAAGGTGTCTCTTGGTCCAAAGGCACTGAACAGAACTCCTGAACCTTTAAATATAAAAGTTTGGAAATTGCAGCATCGCTTAGATATCTGCAAGCATTTACCACAATTTCGCTTACAGCAACATAATGTGAATAGTTAACATACGTATTTTTTATTTACGGATGAAGCCTTATTTTGTACATAACTAAAAAAAGTGAAATTATTATTTTTAACAAAAAAATTAAAACTGACTTCCAAGGTAAAAACAATAGTAATATGAACTAAAAAGTATTAAATAACTCTTACTCTTGAATAGTGCCTTTTTCAGAATTCGTCTAAATCTCAACTATGTCTGTGCATACTACAGTCTTCATTACTTTGAAGTCGGTACCAGTCCCAAAAGTTTCAGATATTCTGACATTACTGAACTCACGATTAAATTAGCTGGTACCGACTTCAAAATAATGAAGACTGCAGTATGCACAGAAATAGTTGAGATTTAGACGAATTCTGAAAAAGGCACTATTCAAGAGTAAGAGTTATTTAATACTTTTTAGTTCATATTACTATTGCTTTTACCTTCGAAGTCGGTATTAATTTTTTTGTTAAAAATAATAATTTTCGAAGCAATTTTAATAAATACAGCATTAATCGTTATCCAATTAAATACCTTAAATATATTGTTGATTTAATATGGCCCTTTACAGCATATAGTTTTAATGAATTTTTGAAGATATTACAGATTTAAAAAACCGGCCAAGTGCGTGTCGGGCCAAGCGCAATATAGGGTTCCGTAGTACCGCTAGTTTTTTTTAATTTTTGTATGGTCAATGAACGTACATATTTTATATAACGTATTTTACACTACTAACAACATCATCTCAGTTATTTTTAAAGAAATTTGAACAAAAAGTTCCTTTATACTTCGCCGAATACATTTTTTTTAGTTGATCGACTATTACTCAATAACTTATGAAGTTTTCTTAGCCGTGATAGTTTTACTTTTAAATTCAGCATATTTCCTACTACCATACATTTTTTCACATTTCCAGAAGCAACCGCTTAGCTGGTAGAAGGGGGGAACACTGGACTCTAACGATTTTTTCCACTTTAAAACTTTTCACAAACGGATCCCTAAATCGGAAAATGATCTATCAATACTCGTAATATTTTTAAAAAACCTATCCAACGACACCCCACACGATGGGGTGGACGCGAAAAAAAAATTTTTAAGATTTCATGTACCATTTTGTCGGCAGCATTAATATGTGCATTCATGCCAAATTACAGCTTTGTAGGTCCTATAGTCTCTGAGCAAAACTGCGGACAGACAGACAGACAGACGGACAGACGGACGGACAGACCGAAACTATAAGGGTTCCTTGTTAACTACGGAACCCTAAAAATTGCGGGACGTAGCTTTTGCGGCGACCAATTTTATCGACCAATGCGGGCGACGCGCGACGGGTAGTAATGAATATTTAAAATCAAAACTACCGAATCGATTTTAATCATTTTTTGAGTGAGTGACATAGTTTATATATTTTATACCCGTGCGAAGCCGGGGCGGGTCGCTAGTTATTTATTAAATTATAAATAAGAAGATTACTAATAAATATAAGATTATTAATAAAGATTATTAATAAATTAAATGTTCATAATAATACATTGATATAATATATTTACAAATAATTAATAAATAAAACACAAAATCACAAACTTTTATTACCATCTCTAAATCAACTTCTATTTAATGAGACAGTCAATATTATAGAGGTAAACCTTCAATATTGAAGTTTTGTAATAATTAATTGTAGCTTGTAGACAATATATGTATTGAACAAAATTAATAAGGTATGGAGTAGAGAAATTAAGATTATAAACCTTCGGCTTCGGCTTGGGCTTCGGCCGAAGGTTGTGGCGATTGCCGATTAATCGGCTTCGGCTTTGGCTTCGGCCAAAAATAGACCTTCGGTCGGACACTAATCTAAAGTCGCAATCACATATTTTATGCTACGAGTATAATATACCAAATACTAAGTAATATAATAAGATACTACTATAAAAGTAGTATTTATAGTCTTACTAAGTTCTTGGTATATTATAGCTTGACGATTTTCTATTCCTATTAAGTTTTTCTGTAATTATCGTCACGATTTTCGGTCGTATGGTATAAGTGAGCCCAATGGACTTTGGAGTTAGTTTGATGAAGTCATGAATAATTCTCGCATATAACTGTTGTATTAATTATTTTAATTAGTTTTGTTGCATTGTTTATATTGTTAGAGTTTCAGTTCATAGACGAACCGCCTAGAAATTTTAATTAAGTAAGAATTAATTAAAATTTTTGAAACATTCATTTATTTCTTATAGTTATATATATCAACTAAATAGTAAATACTTTTTCTATGTTTTCCTAAAACTCAATTTTGACGTGATACACACGAAAGAAAAATCCCTTTTCGGAAAATGCTTAAAAATTTAAACTCCTTTTAAAATACATACTTAGTAAAAAATGTGAAACATTAAAAAATGAAACCACAAGAAAATTGATGAAGTATTTTTTGGAGTCACTAACAGCTATATAAATAGGTATACCTAACACTCTGTGTCCCATTGTTAGTGAAATTTTAAAAAAACTTAGTCCCAATCTCACCAACGTCGGTTAGTGATAACAGTCTGTTAAAAAGTAATATCTTCATTCTTCTCTTTCATTAATATAAAAACGAACGAGGTAACATGATACTAATCGAGCATTAACTTAAACAGTCGTTGGCAAAATTGGGCCTTACTGAAGCTGATTTCAGATTCATTTTCCGTTCAATTTTTTTTCCTCACTCAAAGTGTAATGAGTGCAATGGAAATACTCGTTAGATGAAGTTCTCATTAATAGACCGCAAGCGAAGCGTAGAAGCATATTTTGAACAAAATGCGTATGGATTTGATAAATTTGCCAGACGTCTCACGCAATTGAAATCTGTCAATTCAGTACTTGAAAAGAAATGCTACTCGTCGCGTTGTGGTCTGATTTGACCCTTACATTCACATTCACTATAACTGTCACCGGCTACACGGTCAATTTTTCATCAATCTGATCCATCAATCCGGTACGGATTGACGAAAATTTGATCGTGTACAACTCGGATTGATGGATTAATCGTATTTTTAATATGAAACTTTTATAACCATCAATATTCCGTCAATTAGATTGATGGATCAGATTGATGAGAATTTGACCGTGTAGCCTGTGACACTCACATTCGTTCTTTCTCACCTCTCATTCTCACCTCTCATTCACTCCCATCTCTCACCCATATTCACTCGAGTGAACTTATCACTATCATAATGAATAGTGATGATGACACTAGCGATAGTTACGGAACATTTTGTTTGCTATTTTGTATATTCCCAGGAATACGTAATAACATCTGTCAGTGCAGAAAAGATTTGTGAAAAGGGGAGCGTCGTTTATTACATCATTATTTTCTTTTATGAAACGTACAAAAATGTGAAATTTATTAGTTTTATACCAGCCATTCGTGAATAGATACGGAAATATTTTTAGGAGAAGCTTTATATTGCCTTGGGTGAATGCGTGCGAGAATGGAGCTTGCGTGAGTGCGTGCAGTGTTTAACCCATCAATCCCCAAGCGGCACTCGGCTGTCGCATAACAATTGAAAATCTATTGTGTCTGCGATTCCCACGATCGAGGCATTACTGCATGCTTGTGTGAGTATGTGCGCTTGGGCATGCATGCACTTTTGCGTGCACACTTTAAATTTTATTTCATTACATAATAAGGCACAAAGCTAAAGCATTGATGTGACAATTATCATAATATTTAAAATATTAAAGATTCAGAATAACATCACACCATTCAACGAAACTTTAAAAAAAAATTCAAGGAGCGATACACAATGTTCTTATTTTTTTTTTTTATTTTTTTTTTTTATTTCTTCTATACATCATTGCGTCACGTTTCGTTTTGGTGACTCTAAAATCAAAAGCCATATATAACAGATATATTCAACAAGTGCAGTTTGCATTTAGCTGGGGGCAAGCGACTCCTGCATCAAAGCTTGAAATGTGTTTTAAAGCGTATGTGGCCTAAAATTGTGGAAATTTCCACTCCGATGAAACAGCTCGCTACAGTTCCGTGATTTGGTATACGAAAAGGTGAACTTATTGTCGAACTTTATATAGATTAAAAGCACTATGTGACTATACTATTGTTACGTGATAGGGTTCGTTGGATTCGGAGAGAAAGACCTGGTGACTCTCTTTGAAGACTTTATTCACAAACACTAGCTCACACAAATCACCAAGTCCAAACACTAAGCACTAGATCTAAATCACTGAGCACTATCACTGTCCTAGGTCGTAGCCGAGTCGTAGGTCACTATCACAATCACTCACTATTGATCACTTGTTCTCACTTCGAAGTCGCCTTGATGATCGCTCGGGCCGAACTGAATTGACTGCCGGCTTGTTTACCTTTTATATGGCCCGCAACGCTCTCTGGAATGTTCCATTCTGATTGTTTACGTAAACACGCAATTCACATAAACAAGGGTTGGACTTTTCTAGAAAGTACGCGCAACTGTCGCGCGCAGGTAAACAACTGCCCGTATCCGTAACACTATAATTAAAATAACGAGGCTCTCATACGATATTTTAAGTTATTAAGTTTTGATTTGAATAATTTCTACTCCTATTTTCTTCTGATTAATTTCTTTGCTAAAGGGACATGTTGAAGCTGTATTAGATCCCAAGACAGCTATAGCATGTCCCTTGGGCTCCCTGAGATTATATCAAAGGGTTTTCGTGGTTGGATACCGCCGTCGATCCTCGGGAGTGGCGACACAATAGATACAGAGGTGGGCCAGAGCCCGTTTTAAAAATTATTATAAAGTTATGGACCTCGGTATGCCTTACCGCTTACTACAACATAATATTATAAAGTTTGATAATAATAAATTAAAGTTTGATTCGCTATTTAACCTCACAAACGATTGCTTGAATACACAGGGCGTGATAAAAGAAAGTGTAGTAATTGTGGGTGCGAAATGTGTAAAATTTACAAAGTTTTATTTATTCGTGGGTGTGTAAAACTATATAAAATTACATAACCTTACCCATAGACATAGATCAAGATAGACACCGCATGTGTATGTACTCCGCGTGCCACATCGCATTCCCAAACGACGATCAATGCTCGTCTTTCGAAAGTGTGTTCTTTAGTCTGCTATCGGAATTGGACTTCATTCGGAATTCTAAAAATGCCTAAATGATTAAATGTGCTGTATTGAGCTGTAGAAATTCAAATAGAAACGTTGGCCTAGATAATGGACACGTTTCTTATCATCGGTACGTCACAGTAGGTAGGAAAAAAGTGGCACGCTCGTTTCATACAAATGGAGCGATATGCTGTATCTATCTTGATCTATGTATGTGATCTTACCTAACAACTTACTTAACATTTGACTGCCATAAATTCTTATCAATTTAAAAAATTTCTTGGATTTTCAGGCTAACAGCAGTTTTTGTGAGCCAAACCGCGTGTAATTCCATTGGGCTCGAACCCGATCGACCGCAATCGAGTAAACTACGTGAGTCACTCCGGTCACTGGATATGGTGACGAGGCAAAAAATTCCGGGTGTTACCGGATAAATCTGGAATGTCACCCGGAAAATCTGGGATTCGGAATTAACTTGCAGGTACGTCTTAAGGTAATGGCCTGAATTCACTTTTGTGAGTGTAGAATAAGTGCAGGTAATTATTGCAGGTGATATCAGGAGAAAGTAAGTGTGGTCAGCGACTGATTAGTGCAAGTCTTTTATTTTCTCCTAATCACTAATCACCTGCACTCGCACTAAACAAAGTGAATGCAAGCCCTTATTACAACAAAATTGGGTGTTATTTTTTTAGTGACATATTTTATCCCATTTAAAATCGTTGCAGAACGGTCACTTGCGGCGCGGGGAAATAAACGGGGGTGACGCGGGGGGAGGCGTGCGCGCGGGGGCACGTCAAGCGCGGGCGACGCGTCGTGTCCATTAATTGTAGTGTTTTTTAGGATAATTTTCGGAAGCTATTTCTCAACATTTTAGTACTGAGTGATTATAAAAGAGAAAATACGTGTATTTTTATTTTTAACAAGGATCAATATATCAAAATTTGGCAGGAAGGTAATTGCACACTGTATAGTAAGTAATCCGACTAAAATCTGACGTGTTGCACACGTCATATCAGAATAGGTACTACAGAAACGTTGTCAAACGTCGCGTCGAACAACTTTTGTTTACCGTCTGTGCTAGTGCTGCCTAGGGAATGCAATCTCGTTCTCGCGAGATCTCGTTCTCGTGAGATCTCGGCCTTTTTTAGCGAGATTGATCTCGGACGAAAAAAAGGCGAGATCTCGCGAGTTTGACGAGATTGCACTTGAGCATAAAAACGTCTTATTCGAAGCTCGGACTGACACGGGCGGAGTTGCGATCACGGAGTAAAAACAAAAAGGAGCTGGCCTAAGCAACTTTGCACTGTGATTTTCAACTAGGTCCTGAATTTTGACTTCTCGTTGTTTTGTTAGTTATAACTTATAAAAGAACTGTTTTATTACTAAAGAATTTGTGATTAATAATGTGCGCTTTTATAATTCTGGACGTCACGTTATCGTGGACGCCAGCTTCCACGATAAAACGTTGGGTACGTTAAATGCCCCTTTGATTTTACGCACTGCGGACGTTTTGTGTGGTTCAGAAGTGTACGCTTCTGATGGGCGACGGAAGTTGCTTTCCATCAGGTGACCCGTTTGCTCGTTTGCCCCCTTATTTCATAAAAAAAATTATTATAATTATAACTTTTTTTTCGTAATTTATTCAAATATTGCGATTATTTGCAAAAAACCCACCAAACTACTAATATCGCGAGATCTCGAAATTATCGAGATCTCGTATTCATAAACGTGTATTTATAAACTCGCAGGATCTCGCTTGGGCCCCAATCTCGCGAGATTTGCATTCCCTAGTGCTGCCTCTAGCGTGTGCTGGTGTGTCCATTGCAGTAATATTTTAAGCAGGCTATTTAAAAATCCATCGCATTGAATACAGCATGACTGGTGAGACATGATCGATACTTAAACCCCAATTTGTTATTCCGTGACTTCCGGTTTACCTAGTTCCAATATAATAACAAAATGTAAAAAATATGAGATGTAAAGCACAATATTTAGAAGACTTTAAACCATAAACATTTTTATAAAACGTAATACTTTGGCTGTAATTAATTTACAAACTCACCTCAGACAAAAATCTAATTCATCAAAATATAAGTATTATCTAGGATAATTATACATTTTATTTGAATAAATTGTTAGTAAATCTATATTAAAATATCCTGAACCGAACAATTTTGTTTCTTAATATTTGTTTCGAAAGATATTTAAAAAAAAACATGAAAAATAGAGAAGATAACCCTAGTAACTACAGTTTTATGCTAAGCTAAAATGAATCTCATTGCGATACGTATACGCTTGGTCTTTGACTGTGTGCAAGGTTATCGTTTTGGATTGAAATTGATCCCTGACTTAAGGAGAGTACTCGGTACTCGATTATCATTATAATTATGTAATAAAATTATGTACTTAATTTTTGACCAAATTTCCCTTTAAATAAATTAGTGTATGTCATGTGTAGTAGGTATGTATGTATGTATACCGGTGGTAGGCACCAGTAGTATCAACGTTCTGAAAACATTTTTTTTAATCTATTCAGAAATAAAACATTTTTTTTGTGTTCATAAACATAATAATAATACATTTGTGCAGTTCAGTACCAGTGCATAACTATATTGTAACTTAGTTACTAGCCATATAAATCTTCATCTTAACTAAAACTTTTCCTAAAAAAGATGCCAAAACTCATATCATAAATTAAAATATCAGTCTTATTTTAATATGTATAACAGTTACAACAAAACATAAACGCAATAGTTTTCAAACACCACAAAATAAACGCCTTTTTCAAAGGGTCCCACGTCAAACACGCTATTTTATATAATTAGCCACTTACTAGTAAAAACTAAGTTGGGAAAGCCGAGAGTTTCTTAAGGGGTTTATAATGACACTTTGGTAGTTGCCCACTGAGAATTCTTTTAGGGGTCACTTCAAAGAAAAACGGATGGAAAAAACTGAAAAATTCAGTAAAGGAAATCTGGAGATTTCTTGAATTGACTATAAAGATGCCAAAACATATAATATTGATATAATATGAATTATTATTGAATATTGTGATAATAATAACTAGCTATTTGACCGGGCTTTACTGGGTATTCGATAAAACACGAATAAAATGACATTTTCTGAAAATGATTCCTAGCTAGATCGATTTATCGCCCCCGAAATTTCTATATACTAAATTTCATTAAAATCATTGGAGCCGATTCCGAGATCCCAATTATATATATTATTATCTGGGGGCACGGCAGTGCCCCAGCCAAGCTTTTTAGCAAAGGTACGGCCGTACCATACTTTTCTCGAAGCTGTTCGCGGCTATTTCACACCCCCTTTATCTTCGATGTTAACAAAGCTCGGGATTTCAAATTTCGGTCACTAGGAGCAAGTATTAAAACTAGCTTAACTTCCATATTACATGAAATTTCAATAAATGGTTTAATAGTTACGGATGGTCAAAGTTACTACATTTTGTCACTCACTGACATATAGATCATCAAAATTCTAAGGTACTTCTAGCAGACTTAGAACCTTGAAATTTGGTACCCGGATAGGTCTTTATTCACAATGAAAGGAAAAATTATGAAACCGGCCAAGTGCGAGTCGGAATGGCGTACATAGGGTTCCGTACCGTAAATTTATATGGGAGCCCCCCTTTAATAATAAGTTTATTTATTTTTTATTATTAATTATTAAAGTTAACATAAAATTGAGGGTTTTCTGAAATTTTGAAAAACCTTAGTCTTACCATTATGGATATATAGCAGAAATAGGGAAAAAAATCGTGATTGTTGTATGAGTATACCCTTTAATAATTTATTTTATTTTTATTAGACTATTAGCTTTTATAACGACACCAGAAATACATAATTTGTGAAAATCGCAACTATCTAGCTATTGCGGTTCTCGAGATCCAGCCTAGTGACATACGGATGTACGACGGACAGACAGTGAAGACTTATTAATAATAGGGCCCCGTTTTCATCCTTTGGGCAGGGAAACCTAAAAACTGAAATTGAAAAATAATAGTATAATACTTAAAGTATTAAATAAAATAAAATATTTTTATGTTTGTAACTTTGCAAGAACAGTATGAGTTTCGACTGCATATTTGTTTGACGTACGTATTCAGTAAATGTATCAATAGATTTCTTTATTTTATAATTATTATAGTGGCTTGGCAATGAGCACAATAGAAAGAAATATAACACTGCATATTGGGAGGAGTTCATACTTATACAGACGGCAAGCGTAAAGTGTTTTAATATGTAACGACGCATGTGGCTGATGGTACCCAAATCCCAATAAATCCAATTAGTAGCTGATTATTTCTCTAGTGCTCATTGCCAAGCCACTATAATAATTATAAAATAAAGAAATCTATTGATACATTTACTGAATGTTGATTTAAATTACAAAATAAGTTGAATGCTTGGCTTGAATGTGATCTGAAAACTTTTTACGACATAAGTATTGAATTGAATAGCTATGCAATATTTTGCTTAGCTCCTTTTACATTTCATGTTTTGGTGGGATATATTATACAAGAATTGCTCGTTTAAAGATATACTTAAGATAAGATAAGATATGATTATTCGTACGGTGTAATTAGTTATTGATCTATATTTGTTTCTAAGGTTCACTTCATTTTTTTAGCCAGAAGAATAATCAAAATTTTGTTATTGAGCTAGAAAAGACTATTATTTCTTCTTCCTTCTTTTATAACAAGATAAACATAGCTAAAAACCTGAATACTGAAAATCCTGAAATAAACGCAGACAGAAATGTCAAATGAACGATGGAATAGTTTAGGGCCATTACGACTTTAAAAAATGAAAGGCCGGCAAAGCCCCTGCAACTCTTCTGATCTTGCAAGTGTCCATGGGTGACGGTAGTTGCTTTCCATCAGTTTGCTCGTTTGTCCGCTAATCAAAAAATAAAAAAAAACTGTAAATGTCAAAATCTTTTTGTATGATATTTTTCTACTTAATATACAACTAACTTGCCCACATTGTAAACATGTTAAGTTAGTCGAACTAATTATAGTACCAATTTGTGACCTATAAAGAGTTATCTATCAGCTACTGTTTCTAAGTTTTGAAATATTTGGGCAGGAACCCAATGATTAAAAATAATACACTCGGTGCTGACCGTTCTTTTTCTCATTAGTCATGGAGTTATTTGGGCCGGGAAATAACCAGCCAAATGATCTAACTTTAATAGCTTCAACAAAAAACTTGTAACTTATAAACTGTGCTTTTTTTGGGCATCACTTGACTTTTTCTTTATGTTTATTACCTCACAAATTGCACTACGGTCTACGTCCCAAGCTAAGAGTAGGTTCACACGGCACAATCCTCCACGCTGCTTTGCAGTATACGTCTTAACATTCATACACCGATTGTACTGCAACAAATCGTGCAGTTCAATCGACGTGTGAATGGTTCTATTTACGTTGTATGCGCCACTTTTTTTCGTTAAGACGTGTATTGCAAAAAAACGTGTAGGAAACGTGCAGGATTGTGCTGTGTGAACCTGGCCTAAAGGTACTGTTTCAATCAACGCGGCGAGCGACAAAAGTTCAAATAGAATGCCACGTCCTTATGAACTAGGTTTCCTTTCCTGACGACATTGCAGGTCAAACGACTCATGTCGCCGCTGCTTTGTAGTGACGTAGACCAAAATGTGCTAATAACCTAAGTCATAAAGTGTCATTTTATTTTATTTTTTGTCGGTCGTAGTAAAGATCAGAAAGCGACCTAACCCCGTGAATAGTACATTACGCACCTAGGGCAAGAAAATAAGAAATGTCTCAGATATGTAATTCAACAAACATGTGATTTGAGGCTTTCTTATTTACTGCCCATGGTGCGTATACTATTTTTCTCATCGACGGAAGCGGAAAACGGCAACATCGGTGAGCGCAGCGGGAAGAAAGTTGACGTTTTCCGCCCGGAGGTGGGAAAAATACATAGTACGGGAGCTCTAGAACAATTTTTTTATTACTATCAAGCTAATGTTTTGTGAGTAGCTTCACTTTGACTTGATGGTCCTAAAATATTGATTGTTCTATTTTTAGGACAATGTTACTCTTAAATTATATAACTATAATTAACCTACCAATATACAAAAATCAACTTGTTAGGGTTCCGTTTTAGGATTCAGCAGTCAATCAAGTTTTGTTTTTATCTTTTAAATTTAAAGTATGAAATCCTTTCTATCTCAGTTAGGTTCACTTTCGAGGTTTTTTGCATACAAAAATGTTGTTCGTCTTATCAAAATGAAGCTACTCACAAAAAAATTAGCTTGATTGTAATAAAAAAATGTTCTAGGGCTCCCGTACCAGTCCGGAGTAGACGTAGAAACGAGCTAAATTCAGCTTCGTATGTTTTAAACCCTAAGGATAGTAATAGTTTAATAGAGTGAATGAATTTGCTGTCCTACTGCTGGTAACAAACCTCCAGCAGAATTTTTCTCGACTCGAGACCATTGTTCTCGATTCTACGCCATCGCTGGCCAGCCCAGTTCATCAGCCAAGTGCATCACAATTCAAGATACCGAAAAATTAAATAAAAGACAAGATTAACCGTCTGATACAAAAAAGAAAATTGTAGGATAACAACTAGCAATATTTATTTACATTAAGATTAAATTTGATCGAAATCGATCTCTTTTGGGAGCCAACAGCGATTGCAATAAGTGGGATATATGCTAAGCCACCGTTGGCTGCAACGTGTGGCTGCTGCTAATCCTACAACCCTCAAATTAATTATCTATCGGAAGTTGGAAACGTGCCTGGAGGTAGACTCTATGCACTTCTAAATTAAACTCTTCCACTTGGCACCAGTGAGTTACACTCTGTGGTTCTTTTGCAAAGCGATTGAAGTCTGCGAATAACTTGTGGAGGGGCGTGCAGAATTGTTGATGTCAATATTTTACAAAACAAGCAGCAAATCAGTAATCACTTCAAGCTAGACTGGGAATCTACGCTAAAGTCATACAAAGGTAAATTATCATATTACCTTTCGTGTTCTTCGTATACACATGAATTATTTGTAGACATAATATTTTGACACTGGTGCAAAGCAAAAACCTAATTCATTACAGAGAAATTTACAATTTTGCACCGTATTCTTATCGTGTAATATATAAGCTTCCACTAAAAAGGATTTTTAAAATTATACTCCCAAAGGGAAAATAATCGGAAATCATACTACATATTTTATGCGGGCCTAGAGTCAGTTGGGTCTGCTTAATACATTTTGTATATTCATTCAATAAAGCTGAATGTTAAATTTCTTGAATTAAAAAAAAATGATATTCCTAATAGCCCCAAGTGGAGCGCACTGTTTGAACTTAGCGAACTTGTAAGTCGGGTCTTAAGGCCGAGGTACACAGTTCGTTCCCAGTTCCTCCAGTTCCGTTCACGAGCTTAATGAACGACGAATGCATTTTTAATTACATTGTCATTCAATTGATGCTAAAACTTGGTTAGGTTATCTTAGCTTGGCCATCAATTTATGCAAGTAAATAATTAAATTAGTAAGTGTGTTTTTTGGTATTAAATGTATAAACCATTTAACGTTCAAGAATAGTCAAAAATAATATTAAAAAATTAGTTCTTATACACTGCTTCCTCAAAATAGAACCTATTTTGTAACGTCTTTTCAAAGTCAATAAAAACAAAATAATATTATGTTGAAGCAGCCTTCATTACTTAAGATATTCATAAAAGAAACAGCACTTTTTTGGCGTAATTGCTATATAAACCTTTCACAATATTAGCTTGAAGAATGTAGCGAACAGTGCATGGATGCCCAAATCCTGATAGTTGGTAGTCGTTGGGGTAGACTTACGTTCAATAGTGATCAATGTCTGAAAATAATGATAATGGCTTAAAAATATAATATTAGGTTAAACAAAGATAACACATAATAATGTCACATAAAATTTATAAGAGTAATAGACTTCAAAGCGAATCAAACGTAAATTATCCTTTAAATATCTGAGATTTGCCGATTACCGATTTTAACCGGTTTTCGCCCCGACCGAAAACCGGAAACGGCCAGTTAGAACCGGATCGGATGATTTAGCGTGCCCCTGATTAATGGCGATCCGATTTGCTCTTTGAAATTCAACCTTTTTCATTGAATTTCAATTTAAGAAATGGATTAAGGTCTTTTGAATTATTATAACGATTTTCTATAGATACCGAGTTAACTTTATGGTGTTTTTGTCATTGAAAATGTTTCTTTTATGTCATGCGATGTTTGTTGTTAGCAAATCGATGTTTATAATTTTATCAATTGATATTGTGAAACTTATATGCCTGAATAGATTGATATTATAAACCTTAAATGCCCATAGATTGTTTCAGGAAAAAATATCACTGCAACCTTTTCATTACACTCTTATGTTTTAGCCTTTTGAAAATTACCCCAAAACATTTACCCCTTTTGGGAGGTAAAAGGGGTAAATGTAATCGGGAGGAACAAATAAACAACGGGATTTGTTCAGCGATTCGCAATAACCGACAATTTCACCCCTCATGAAGTTTTAATCAGCGCTTTGTACTTGTTGTTGGTCTTGTACAATGTACAGGTTCTACGTGTACACTCGGCTTAAAATATCCAAAAGTTTTAAGGAATAAAAAAGGTTCAGCCCCGAATTTATAAATCGGCCGTACAGGCCGCGGCCTAGGGGCTGCAGCTTCCTGGAAGTGGGACAGCGGAAATAAAGTGGCTTAATCTTATAAAAAATATAAATTAGGCACTAAAGGTAACTCTATGTACGCTCCTATTTTTAAATTAACAGAGGCAGACTCAAAAAAAGAGGACGACTCAAACTAATTTTTTTTTTATTCAGAATATTTTTTGCAAATATTGCCTACCACCGGTTCGGGAACCAACCCGGCGAGAAGAACCGGCGTAAGAAACTCGCACGGGGCCCACTTTTTACTAAAAAAGTAGGAAAAATTTCTCTTTTGAAAATAAAATTTACAATGTTGTGACTTAAAACTATATACAATATCGCATTGCACATCTTAGGACTAATAAGGAAATGAAAATATCGTCCAGTGATAGGTAAGGATAGACTTTCGCCTACCTAATAATAATATGCGACTCTAACGCGAAGTCCCATTGCTCCCTCTGGCTCATTTTTTCCTTTACGTGCCTTCTCTTAAAAATGCCTTCTCTACGTTTGAACCATGATGCATCAGTATGATTCAAATCATCATCGTCAATCATAGACGACTGCACTCCTATGCGTTCGTAATTGCTTGGACAATCATGGGGTGTGGAGGGGCCCCAAACACACGGTATTTGGCACCGAGTGTACAAATTGGCTCCCGTATCGAGTGTACAACTGTACATGCCACATTAGGCTAATATGGCGGTTATCGTAACGTTGATATTGGGCTTTCATTACAGAACACTAGTTTACAAGGTGCAAGAACCGTGCGTTTTTTCGGGACGAAAAGTATCTTATGTACGGGGAAGGATATATCCTTCTCCGTGATTCAAGATATCTCCATATCTAATTTGGACAAACCGGTTCAGCTGTTAGGGCGTGAAGAGGTAACAGATAAACAGACAAACACACTTTATAATATTAGTATGGATTATAATTTTACTAACCTTAAGTAGTTTCAAAGCAAGGCATAAATAATTTTAAAATTTCAACTCAAAACTGCAAATCCTGCAATATAACTCTTAATAATGAATACCTCAGGCACAACTAATCTGCGGGCCTCACGCCACTTCCACATGATCGCCGATAGGCACTAGGTACTAGGTAGTCTAGATCCGCCGCGAGATACCTGGTACCTAGATACAATACAGCCCGCAGCTAAGGTGAACATACTGGTTCCAAATCCAGGACATTTAATAATAATCACTATAAATTTTAATCTCTATTTATAAGTGTGAAAGTGTGTCTTTCTGTCGGTCTGTATGTATGTCTTTTACCTCTTAAGACTTAAACAATTTTGATGTTGAGTATGGAGATACTTTGAGTCCCAGGAAAGAATATAGGATAGTTTTTATCCCGAAAAATTTACGCTTCTCACGCGATAAACTTTGTGCGCAACGGAGTTGCAGACTTCAACTAGTTATTAATAAAATAATTATTTTCTTTATTATGGCTTTACAAAATAAAATAAAAAACAATTTTCAACCTTGTACTACTTGGAGATCTGTAGAATACGAAAGTAGTATTCAAACATTTTTGGTGTGCGTATAAATTTAAGTCAAGACTTCATAAGTTTATAAACCAATAAAGTAAGCTATTATTGTGACGTTTGTAATAATAAATGACATTAAACTTAATGTTATAAATAGGCTATAATAGCATTACGTATAATATAAAGACGTCAAAAATACAAGCGCTACGTGATCAAGTCGAATCTAGAGCGAGAAATCAGTAAAAATTATTGGCGCAAATAAACATAACATAAAATATAAAGAGAGATGAAAGCCGACCATTTGATTTAACAAGCTTGTTCTCGTTTAATCAAATTGTACGGTCTCCCTGGGTTCAGTACCTATAAATTTTCGGGGCTCAGTAGCTATAAAATTTAAATGGTCTTCCTAAGAAATTCATCAGGTTAGTTTGGATTAGGGGAGGCCCTCTGAAAAGTTTATGAGACACGCGAAAGAAGTTTATTTAGGTTAGCCTTTGTAAATATGTGATTGTTCGACGCAGTTGAAATAAGCTAAGTTGAGGTTTCACAAAGTACCACAGCCTTTAGAAAATGTACTCTATAGCTTTTCACACTTAGCAATAATTTATAAAACTCTTATTTGATCACACCTTTACGTATTAAAACGTGATATAGGGGAGGGATTAAAATTTTTTAAATCTTGTGCGACTTACCTAATAATATATTAGGTATATATTATTGTAATAACCTATGTGTCGCAGATATCTGGTTGAATCTGTTATTTGATTGAATGACTAGCAATTTCATTGAATAAAACCATTTAATTTACAGTTAAAGGCTCGAGGGGATGGCCTTGAGTTTAGTCAACAACATGACGAGTTAGTTATTAAATTAAATGGTTTCATTAAATTTGCTAGTCATTCAATGAAATAGCAGATTCAACTAGATTCAAACCACGTAATAGATGGCCCACAGATAGTATATTACAAAACAACACTTGTCGGGTCAGCTAGTAAGTCAATCAAGTAAGTAAGCGGTCGGTAATAGAAGTCAAATATGTTATTTTAAAAAAACATGCCGCGGTTTAGCTATTGCATAGCTTGCATTATCAACTTATGCAATTATAATAATTCGTATACGTCACGCACGCAAAGAAACACCGTACCGAAGTCTGGCAACGTCGCATCGACGAATGTTAGGTGTTCTTTGTTACGGAATTTCTTAATTCTGTCGCCGCTCTGAAAGCCCGCGATTAAAGCTAAGTATGCAATAGCATGAAAATATCTGAATAGAAGAATATTTGAATTCCTGCAACCTCAAAACTCATGGGTCGCGTATCGGTCGTTGCGTGCTAGAACCCTATTTACCGGGTAACAAGCGCTGTACGGCGAGTGTGATAATATTATGTTTAATTAATTTATTAATTCACCACTATCATGAGCAAGCCCTGAATACCACGGATTGTTTCCTCGTCACTATCCATACTAATATTATAAAAGCGAAAGTGTGTCTGTCTGTTACCGCTGTAACGATTTGGCTGAAATTTAGTATCTACGCTTTGAGGCCCAGGAAAAACATAGAAATCTTTTTATCACAAAAATGTACGGTTCCCGCACAATAGGTGAATGAATTTTTAAACAACGGAGTTGAATTTTCGCATCATCTATAAAACAAATGCTAGTCACAAAAATAGCTTTCTAACGACATACGTCTTTGGTCGTGGGTACATTCCGCCTGTCCTCCTTTACTGAAACAAATAACTTATAACAACATTACTTCTATACTTATTATAAAACAAAGTCGCTTTTTTTCCCTCATGTCCCTTTGTTCCCTTTAATCTTTAAAACTACGCAACAGATTTTGATGATTATTTCAGTGTTAGATAGTCCATTTATCGAGGATGGCTATAGGCTATATTTTATCACGCTAAGACTAATAGAAGCGAAGAAATAGAGTAAAATGTGGAAAAAACGGGGAAAATTATTTGAAAGGGCTAACTTGAACGCGCTAATCTCAGGAACTACTGGTCCGATTTGAAAAATTCTTTCAGTGTTAGATAGCCCATTTATTGAGGAAGGCTATAGGATATATTTTATCACGCTAAGACTAATATGAGAATGTGGAAAAAAACGGGGGAAATTATTTGAAAGGGCTTACCTCGCGAACTACTGGAGCAATTTTATGCTATTTGGCACAGATAAGAAGTAACCACGTGAAGGATCATAGGCTATCGATTTTAATAATTTTTTCAGTGGCTTTATATTTTATACACGTGCGACGTCGGGGCGGGTCGCTAGTACACAATAATTTATTATTATGTATGTTACAAAATATTTTAACAAGTACAAATACTTTAAGATTACAGACAGATAGAAGTAAGAACTTAAGATTACAGACATCTTAGTTCTATTGTGTTTCTTTGGTGTCTGCATTAGGCTGAGCCTGTCCTGCAGGTCACCAAAATAATCTCATTGTGGAGTTTCAATCACAGCTACTTTATGTGGTTACCATACAGAAAACTGTGCCCTACAGAGTCGGCCAGCTGACTGCATATACACGATCCGCACGCACACATTGTTACGCTAGTCCATACCATTTGACAGGCGTATGAATGTGTGCGTGGCCAACTCCGAAGACACAGTTCTGTGTATAATAAAACTCCGTCCGCCTTTTTTTCTACGTTCATGCTGTGGGAATAATGTGTGGAGGCCAAAGGAAGATCTCCGACCGAGCGAGGTGTTATGCTCGGTCAGGCCGAAGCCCACGTGATACATTTCAGCTGTCGTATATATACTGACGCGCTTAGAAAACTTCGATAGCGCCATGCAGGAATGTTAGGCGAATTGTGGGTACCGCCACAATGCTAACCTCCGATAAAATATAAAGCTTTTACAAAATTACGAAAGTCTGGCTCTTGCTGGCTCTTACTTTTATAAGTTGAAAATTAGAATTCTAATAACATTATAGACTTAGCTCGGGCCGTGAAGTGTTTGAGAACCCCGTGCCAGGAAACCGGCAACAGATTTGAGATGTAATTGATTGCGAAAAACGATTTCATTCCAAACGAGAGACTTTGATTATTTCAGAGCAAATGTTTTCTTTCGACCCAAGTCATAAGCGGTAGAGTTTTTCCGACTTCGAAGACAAGAGGTTATTTTATAATATTTTTATAATAATATAATATCTATGACGCTTCAAACCACGTCAGTCTGTCCCCGTGCTTAGTACCTTGTGTTACGGGTACCAGACAACGGAAATATATATAGTTAATACTTTTTATACTATACATATATATATTTAAGATTTTTATTATATAATACACATCCATGACCCAGGAACTTTGGAAAATAATAAATTTTTGTTCCGTCGGCGGGATTCGAACCCGCGACCCCCGGCTCGAGCTACTAACTCGCCAACTGAGCCACATAGTCGTCTGATATGGGATGGTAGAAGGATCAACGCATATCCTATCCTAAACCGCTGATTTGCTAGACAGACTTAAAACTTTAAACAACCCAGCTGCGCAAAAACTACAAATAATTTTTCGTAACTCTCGCTCCATTCTAATGCACAATAACATAATATATTTGAAATTAAAGACCTATGTAACACTACATTCTTGTAATAAAATATATAATATCCTGTTCTATTCTCAGCGCAAATGCCAAAACATGATACTTAATTTATTGATTTTTGCAACGATGTTTCTTACAACTTGGACTACAAAGGCGAATCTCTCGCGGTTTTAATATTATATATCTTGATTTTTTCAATGCTAGTGCAGCAAGCATCGACCCGATAGAGGATTTTAAGGCCGTGTTCACACCAAACCGACTGTGAGCCGCCGAATGTGAGCGAACGTTACGCAGTTTATATATTCACGTTTTCCATACATATTCACGTTTTCGTTCACACATAAGTCCTAACCGACAATACGCTAGGCGTAGGCGCGGACATTCGATACCGTATATTTTTACGTTCACACTGGGGCTCACAGTGAGCCTGTTCACGTTCGGCGGCTCACAGTCGGTTTGGTGTGAACACGGCCTAAAAGTCAGAAGTTGGAATGGAAATTTATTTTTTCTTTGTCAATGGGAAGAATAGGTAACTACATGACGCCCGCAACTCCGTTTGGTGATAATTCGTTTATCGCGCGGGAATCGTACATTTTTCCGGGATAAAAAGTATCCTATGTTTTTTCTCGGGACTCAAAGTTGAAAGTATACCAAACTTCAGCAAAATCGGTTCAGCGGTATGGGCGTGAAGAGGTTATAATCAGACAGTCACACTTTTAGGAAGTACGGAAGTATGAAAACATGGATGTATCCAAGATGTTTAACTTATTAATTCTGTCACTTATTAATTCTTTTGGTATCAACCAATTAAGGCATTTTAATGCTACATTAGAAATCGTTTTGTACAAAAACAATATTTTACATTATTTTTTTTATTTAAAAAATATATAATTATTTATAGTTACTCTCCATAAACCACTAAGGTTTTAGTACATGATTAGTTATAGTTTTTAGTTCTATTTTGTATTGTGTTTTCCCTGTCTACCTTTTAAATGCTAATATTGTTCAACCTTCAATGCTGGTGTAGTTGTAATTGGACCTCAGTCTAAAATATGCTGTGTGTAATTTTAATTTTTACTGTAGTCTGTATGTTGTTATTATGTGGTCTGTAACTGTACCGTAATAAATGAAAAAATAAATGACCTGGTAGAAAAGACTCTCTGACAAACATTACGCGTACTACACTCCCTAGCACATAATATTATATCATAGCAATTACCACAATCGCCATCTCAATACTACAGGAACACAATAATCGGCGAAGTAAAAACAAAACAGCAACAGCAGGCAATATATTTTTGCCGCACGGTATAAAAGTAGATATTGCTTACTTTAGCTTACGAACTTTAATCAGGACACGTTATCGTGACGCAAGTTTAGCATATTTTACCCATCCCCAAAAAGTGCACAACGCCGCTAAAGATGTCTGAACTCTATAAAATTTCCAAATTCGTCAAAAAAATACATTCTGTGTGTTTCAATTTAAAAATACTTTAAAAATCTCAGTATAGCGCGCTTTAATATTTACGTGGATTATACAGCGTGTTGCATATTCGCCGGACATTAATTTAGCAGCACCATGTATCATTCAGGCTTATCGTCTCTTGGCTTGAATTATTGAATTTACTTAATTGAAGCGTTGTAAATTTATACAGCGGAGTCTATTACGGCCATTATCGCTGTGACCAGCACAGGGTGTTGTAATTTCAGACTCCTGTAAAATATGGGTACCTGAGGGATGTACCACTTGGTAAATTAAACGAAGTTGCGGCCTTGCGGGCAACAAATGACTATTTATTTTTGTTTTGTATATTATAATGATGTTTGTAATGTATTATAGTAATTCTTCAGACAGCTATGTCACAGTTAAAATTCTGTTTAGTACGGCTGTGTTACTATAAGGTGTGATTGCTATTCTTATGTAACGTAATGAATTGTCAATAAATAAATAGTAAATGAGATATAAATTAATTTGAAAAAGTTAATAAAGTAAGATTTACATCCGCCACATGTAAATACTCAATTATCTTTCTTGTCGGAAAATAAGGTGATCAGCCTGCCCCAATGAAACTTGAAAACAACATTTTACCATCGGGAATCGATCCCACGACCTCAGCCACGCTCTAAACCACTGAACCACGAAAGTAGCTGCACAATGAATGCAACTTAGCAACGACAGATAAGGAGCAAAGTGTCTACAAGAATAAGTACAGTCGCAACCACTTCTTACAGATACACGTTAAGTCCATATCCATATTATTATTAACTTGAAAGTGTGACAGTCTCACAAAAATACTTGACTTAGAAAAAAATCACATGGAGATTATTTGATTTCCAGAAAAATTAAGAAAATTGCTACTAAGTGAAGTTGCGGGCAACCGTTAAAAAATTTTTCACATGTAATCTGACTGAAAATTCATAAGAGGGAAAGAGACGCGTCTACGCGGCGTAGAGAGGAACTCGCTCACACAAATTTCCTGTAACGCATAGTAACCAATTACATTTAATCTTGATTACAAAATTTACACACACACACACACACACACACACACACACACACACACACACACACACACACACACACACACACACACACACACACACACACACACACAAAATATATTCTAAGTTTATTTTGTTCTGTACAATTATAGAAATGAGGAGAAGATTAGTTTTTGTTTTGTTTAACATTTTTTAAAAATTGTAGTCATCATTTCATTTTCTTATTGTTATTTACTTGTTATAAGTTGTAAGCCGCAATCAGACTTTTTCACATTGTAATCCAAGAAATTTCTTCATAAGATAGGCTGCGCCTAGTTTGGAGGATTGAAATGCTCACCTGTACTCAATTTATGGTAATAAAGATATTTGATTTGATTTGTTACTGAGCTGAGTGTACCTACTTCCTTGAGTCGCGTAGTGTTTGTAGTACAACAGAGAACTGATAGCAAACAACGGTACTTATTACTTCCGGAAGCTCCTACCTTTGCCTGTGCCATTTGAAACAGCCAATTTGAGATCAGTCCTCAAGTTTCATTTACAACTGTCGTAATAGTAAAAATGTACTATCGATTAAATTTATTCCTAGGCAGTTGACGGAAAAACGTCATATTTTGGTCGGATCTAGTTTTTATTATTCGTAGGGATCGTGTCAATTCAATTATTTGCGATCTGTCGGCTGGGTTTGACGTAACGCGACCAAAATACGTAGTTCCCCCATCTGCCTAGGAATCAACTTCTACTTAAACGTAATATTATTATCTACTATAATATGACCCAGTAAACTTTGTATCACTTCCCTCTTTATAATTTTTATAAAAACCTTCCTTAGACTTTCACGAATATTTCAGCCGCTTTCGAGTTTTACGAAGATAGGGTTGATTCAGACCGCAACGCGACGCGTAGATGCATTTCTAAATTTATACGGATTTGACAGATTCGCAAGATGTGTCACGACTCACTACCACGCAGTCTCACGCCACGCAATTGAAATCTGTCAAATCCATACAAAATGCCGCGCCGCGGCTCGCCTCGCCTCGACGTCGCGTTGTAGTCTGAATCGACGCTAATAAAACTTAAAATTAATTTTTATTTATATTGATATTTTATTAAATGCCATATCTTTATTTTGTTTAGCAGCCTTAGCTCTCCAAAGCACCCTTAGCTCTCCATAGCAGCCTTAGCTCTCCAACGCAGCCTTAGCTCTCCAAAGCAGCCTTAGCTCTCCAAAGCAGCCTTAGCTCTCCAAAGCAGCCTTAGCCTTAGTCCCCTAAGCTTTGTCACGGCGCCCTACTTTACCTAGGTATTACAAAAAGATACATAAATAAACACATTTAATGATTATAGGTAGGTTAAGCAAGTAAATAATAATAAACAAATATTATCCTTCTGCATGCTTTGTATAGTTCATAATATTATAATTTTATTTTATAATTAAGTTATTATGGATAGTGATGGAGGATCGACTCACGGCGGCGCCCCTCTTGCCTTTACGCGGCGCACCAGGGCGCCGCGGCGCACAGTTTGGGAGCCCCTGCTCTAAGGTGTTATGAAGTCTAGTAATTGTAGATACTCAAAGTGAAAAATTAATCACATTTATGAGTGAGTCTCCATAAAAACGCAAGCACGCCCATGTCACAAAGGAAATAAAATAAATATAGTTATTTTATATCTATGGACGCTTCACACCACGTCAGTCTGGCCCCGTGGTAAGTACCTGAAGGATTTGTGTTACAGGTACCAGACAACGGAAATATATTTAATACTTTTATATTTATACTATACATATATTTAAGATTTTTATTATATGATACACATATTTAAGGCCCAGTAGTCCCTAAAATTAGCAGGTCGATGTCTGTCAGTACGAATATCGACGTAAAGCACATTAAAATAACATTCATATCAGCGCGCCTTGTACAGTGGCGTTTACGCGCTCGCCGCGTGCCTTGATAACAGAAAATAGGAGAAAAAACCTTTTGTTTTTAGTATTACACAAATCAAATATATCAAATCGTTTAGGTTAGGTCATGACAAATGTGCTACATCTTTTGTTTTTTCTAGAAAGTGTGTAGTTTAGCCATAAAATGATTTAATTATGAAAAACAGCGTTATAAGAGTCATCTTTGAGATTTTTTTCTATCGAGCAGAATTTTTCAAATTGTGTACTGATATACCTTTGCGTATAGGAAATTTTCTCAATTTTAAAACTGTACTTTTTTATACTTAAATAATGACATTTACTTTACAAAAAACATTATTTAAAAAACCTATTTTACGTAGTTGCAACAACCACTGCACCTTAATACACATCCATGACCCAGGAACTTTATAAACTTTTTGTTCCGTCGGTGGGACTCGAACCCGCGACCTCCGGCTAGAGCTACCAACGCGCTTACCACTGCGGCACGGAGGTCGTCAAATTATTGTAAATTATTGTATTGAATATAGTATAAACATGAAATATCAAAAGTCTTCGGTAAACAAGCTCTTAGAATTAAAAGATTGGAAAGAAATGCAAAAGTACCCTTATCCCGATTAAACCTGTTGGAATCAATTTACTTTTATCAGATTAAAATGTCTATTATAGAAAGTAAAAGAAACGTCTCATCTTTCATTAAACTGTAATTGAAATAATCATAAATTAAATAAACTGCCCGTCCGGGACATAAAAGCTTCAAATCCGAATTGAAAACCATTTCCATTAGACTAATGTGACCTCTGGTTAACGGAGCCTTACACTGAGCGCAGCCGTCGCGCGGAATCATTGAAAAACAATACAAAAGTGAGCAGATGGCGAACCTACATAATCTGGTCGGATTATGTCAAGCCCAGCAGAATGATCACGACCTATTTTGACTATTTCTACTTGACTGACCCGGTACGGTTCGCCATTTATATATTTTTCCTATCTTGGCATATTAATAATACGTACTATCTACATTTTTGTTAAAAATCGAATAAATTGTTCTCAATATTAATATTATATAGTAAATATAGATATTCTAGTTAAACAATATTATGTTAACTATAAGAGATGCTTCGTCGTCGGCTACGTATCCAAACATTTATATGCAAATGTTTGGTGACCAAGCATAGCCAAATGAGCATAACCTTGTCGTTTCAATATTAACTGTGTGAATACTGCAGCAGCTGCTGTTGCCGCCATATCATTATAGTATCACGGCTCTATTATTCAAATCTCCTTCTAGCATATAAATTAGTTGTTCATTTATGGGTGCCCCGGATTGAGGATGCGCCTCAGTTAAGCTGAAGCACCCCGGGGGTATGTGGGACTCCCGACGTCGCGTCGGGCTTACCCCTAAAATCACCTGCGGTTTGCCTTCACCCGTATACGGAGGGATGTCTTGGGTATAACATGCGCAAGAGAGTCGCGCGCTCGCACCACGTCTGAAGCTCCCTACCAAAGGTTTTACAAAGGACGAACAAAGTTAAAATGGATTCGGAATGCGGTTTCGCTAAAACATTCCCGCGATGAACCGATCGCCATTGTCCGCTTTCGTCGCTCGAGTTAACTAACGTCTACTTTTTTGTCAAGAAAATGTATTGAAATTGTAAAGAAAACGAACGAATTATATTTTTTTTCCTTTTGTCGATATGGCTGATGGTAAAATAAGTGTTTTGAACATTCTATTCACTTAGATTTACTTTGGAAATGTTTTTAAATCGAAAATCGAAACGCGTTTTTTAACCGACTTCCAAAAAACGAGGAGGTTATATGTTCGGCTGTGGATATTTTTTTTTTTTTTTTTTTTTTTTTTTTTTATTTTTGTATGTTCAACGATTACTCCGCCGTTTGTGAACCAATTTTCGAATTTTTTGTTTTGTTGTATTAGGTTTCACTCCAATTTGGTACCATGTTCACAAAAGTGGTGACCTGATGATGGGATCCATGAGTAATCGAGGGAACTCCTCGAAATTTATATGGAAACATATGGTGATTTTGGTTTTATGTGAAGTGTACTAAGAATATGCTACCAAAAAGTCAAATATTGGGTCAAAGTGTACCATGGTTTCGAAGATGCTGAGAGAACTCCTGACTCCTTATAGATACACGTTCGGGAGTTTCGGCGTTGTTTTAAGAACAGAAAGCATATGCTACTATGCAATTCATATTCATCATCATAATCATCATCATCATCATCATCGTCATCATCATCATTAAGGTCACCAATGTCTCATGGCACAGAATTAATAATAGTACAAGGCATAGGTATGGATATACTAATAATAATAATTATGTACTGTATAACAACACCTGTTTGTTTAATACATGGCGGTCGGCGCCGCAGAGGCGACGGCGTCGCCGCGCCGCCGCGCCGCGTGGCGCGTGGCGGCAGACAACAGATCGAATACTTTACTAATTACTTTATAAAATTTAAATAGACAAATAGAATTAAAATAAAGTTATTTTAAAAAGAGCATTTACACAAAACAAAGTCATTAAGTGTCTTTTTAATCAGTTATACTTATTAATCGATAGATGGCGCACTAAGTATCGATTTGAATTCTTGATTAAGCGCTTATTCCACTTATCCTAGCTAGGAAGTCCTAGCTAGGGTCCTAAAAAATTTAGTCAAGTGGAATAACATTTAGAAGCTAGGATCCTAGCTAGGATCCTAAATCGGAAAAAATTTAGTCAAGTGGAATGACATTTAGAAAGCTAGGATCCTAGCTAGGACTTCCTAGCTAGGATAAGTGGAATAAGCGCTTTACAAGAACAGAGCTGTCAATAATTATGATAATATTAAATATTATGAGTAGCTACGCTACATCCTATGCAAGTTTATACAATTTTTTATCTGATAGATCCTTCGATCGTGGAAAAACGAGACACAATAGCCTTTCTATTGTTATCTCAATCCCCGGTGACCGCTTGGGGCTTGAAGCATTAAAATTGTTAAATTACTTAGCACAATATGTTCACTTCACTGATAATATATGATTTTGTGAGTGTGAGTTGTGACTCTTGACAAATTGTAATAAGATACGTAAAATATACGCGAAGGTTTACCTACTAGTGTAACTAAAAAGAGTGAAATTATTATTATTTTTAACAAAAAATTAAAACCGACTTCCAAGGTAAAAACAATAATAACATTAATATGAACTAAAAAGTATTAAATAATTTTTACTATCTAATGGTGCCTTTTTCCGAATTCGGCTAAACCTCAACTATTTCTGTATTCAATCTTCATAATTTTGAAGTCGGTGCCAGTTCCAAAAGTTTCAAATATTCTGTCAGAGGACTGAAGATTCAGCTATCTGGTACCGACTTCAAAATAATGAAGATTGAATACAGAAATAGTTGAGGTTTAGCCGAATTCGGAAAAAGGCACCATTAGATAGTAAAAATTATTTAATACTTTTTAGTTCATATTAATGTTATTATTGTTTTTACCTTGGAAGTCGGTTTTAATTTTTTGTTAAAAATAATCTTAGTTTAACATTGACGGGTTTGACATTAATATTTGCGTGTGTACGGTAAATTACACGGCTATTGCTGAACCAAAGATTTCCTTTGGTAGGATTGGTCCATATGGCCCAAGGATGGATTTAAGATGTGGAGCCACCGCGATTTTTGATGTAATTTTTTTTTTAATTTTAGTAGCTTTTGCTCTCGAGGAAAATAGAGTCTCAATCTGTATATAGGCATTAATTATGGTACTATTCCAAGTTCGGTACCATATTCGGATGACTTAAGAATGCTTAATTCATTTTAGGAGTCATTTTTGCACGATAAAGATTTTAAACAACGTAAAAAGAAGAAGAAGAAGCATTATTTAAACGCGCTAATCTTAGTATGAGTCAGTAATTACTGGTCCGATTTGAAAAATGATTTCAGTATTAGATAGCCCATTTATCAAGGAAGGCTATAGGCTATATTTTATTACGCTAAGAGTAATATAAGCGAAGAAATAGAGGAAAATGTGAAAAAAAGGAGGAAATTATTTGAAAGAGCTTATTTCACAAACTACTGGAGTAATTTTTCTGTTATTTGGCACAGATAAAAAGTAGAAACGTGAAGGATCATAGGCTATTTATTGTGGACATTTTTTTATGTGAAATATCTCATTTACGTGGGCGAAGCAGCGCGGAACGTCTAGTAATATTATAAAGCTGAGGAGTTTGTTTGCTTGAACGCGCTAATCTCAGGAACTACTCATCCGATTTGAAAGCATCTTTCAGGGTTTGATAGCCTATTTATCGTGGAAGACTATAAGCTATATTTTATCACTCTAAGACCAATAAGAGCAAAGATACAGAGGAAAATGTGAAAATAAAGCTGAAGAGTTTGTTGGTTAGTTTGTTTGTTTGAACGCACTAATCTCAAGAACTACTGGCCCGATTTGAAAAAATCTTTCAGTTTTTGATAGCCTATTTATCGAGGAAGGCTATAAGCTATGTTTTATCACTCTAAGACCAATAAGAGCAAAGATACAGAGGAAAATGTATAAAAATGGGGAAAATTATTTGAAAGGGCTAATATCTCACAGACTACTGGAGCAATTTTCATGTTATTTGACACGAATATATAGTACTCTACGTGAGACATGGGTTATTAATTTGTGAAAAATATATGGTTTCTGTGAAATTTCGGATTTACGCGGACGAAGTCGCGCGGAACGTCTAGTATTACTAATGTGTTTATTGCTCCATTCATCACCATGTCTTTGGCATGCAGAATAATGCAGGCATCAGCCTCCTTATATTAATTAAGCCCTGTCAACAGCGTTTTCGTTGGTTGAAAATCATATATTCTAAATTTTTTATTTTATTTATTTTTACTATCTTTTATCTAAAAAATATTATTCCAAAATTGGCATTTAAGCATTCGATTCAATCGAAAATGATACCAAACTCGACTATATACCTAAATCCCACGCAGTTATTGACCTCATACCTTGTTAAAGCTAAACCCCACCTCCCCCCCTCCCCTCCCCCACCTGCATGACATTCAGGTGGCTCCACATCGTAAACCCATCTTAGGGATATAAAGATCAATCCTACCAAAGGAAATCTTTGGTTCAGCAAAAGCCGTATTCCTCGTTTTTTTGTCTTGTACGCACACGACTATAATTGCCTGTATCCAAAATGTAGGTTGTACTTTGCTGCCACCCGCTTGCATCCTAATAGTCGCGCGTTTGCATCGTTACAACGCGCGTTAAGTGGGCGACTAACCCAAAATTGACGATTTTATAATTCATTTTTATACTTGAAAATAAGCCCCATCTAAAATTAGATACTACATTATAAATTCCGAGAGTTCAATCTGAACAAAAACACGATATCTTAAAATTTTCTCGATAGAAAAAAATCACAAAGATTCATCTAATTTTCACGAATTTTTCATTTATTGCCATAACCGTGCATTGAACTAAGTTAATATTTAATCATATTGTACTTATAAAATTCTATCATTGAGAGATCGACCTAGCGGATTTTTTAAATGTTGTATATTTATCGAGTTATTGAGAAAAAACTAATTTGGCGATGAATCCGCGTCGTCCTTTTTCACCTGGCATATGAAAGATGGGCGTGAGTGTGAAGAGAGAAGGACGATGTTTGATTTTTTGCATTAGTCGCCCTCTTTACAGTTACCACAAAAAGTCAACATGCTAGGTGCCTAAGTCTATGGGTATAGCGGAATGGGGGTGGTAGCTTACAAATCAAGTACATCGACAGGGTAGGGTGTAATCAGAGTGATTGGCGAAACCGGTCTGACCTCACTCATTAGCGCCAAACGAACCCGCATTCACTCAACACTCCAACTCGATTTCACTCGAACTTCACTCGCAACTTACATACAGTGCAAGGCGGACGCCTTTAAGGTTTTTGACCGGAGTTTATCTATTCAACAACACTGTAGATCCACACTAATCCATACTAATATTATTATAAATGCGCAAGTGTGTCTGTCTGTCTGTCTGTTGAAATTTGGCATATATTTAGCTCCCACACCGGTTTCGGTGACGGTGGCCGGTTTCATTGAAACCAGGCCAGCTACGCAGGAGTAATTTTGTAGTGCCCAAGTGTGTGTGCAGTACGCAAAGCACTCTCTATTCCTTTACTCTCCCCAGTGGGACGGCAGACCGACACGACTGGCGAGAGATCAGGCGCAGGACCGACTTTTTTACATGCCCATCCGACGCATGGATCATCTTACTTGTCAGACAATCAGGTGATCAGCCTGAACTGTCCTAACCAAACTTGGAAATATCATGTTTCCAAAGCGGGAATCGACCCCACGACCTCCGAGACAAGAGCCGCGCTCTATACCACTAGACCACGGAGGCGTTTGCCATGGGGATACTTTGAGTCCCGGAAAATGTACGGTTCCCACGCGATAAACGAATTTTGGCGCAACGAAGTTACGGGCGTCATCTAGTATTATTATAAATGTATAAAGTGTATGTCTGTTACCTCTTCACGCCCAAACCACTCAACCGATTTTGTTGGGTATGGACATACTAAGGGCCGGGACACAAAAACACGATACGACGTCGTGTCGTACCACGATGCGGCGTCGTTTTACGATGCGACGTCGTGTCGTGGGAATCTACGACGCGCGTCGTAAAAAACTACGACACGACATCGTATCGTGCCACGGTACTGTACACGGTACACGCGTCATAGGAACTCACGATGCATCTTCTTTGAATTTTGAATAACAACTGTCGTGAGTTTCCACGACGCGACGTCGTGCTGTGTACCGTGGCACGTTACGATGTCGTGTCGTAGTTTTTTACGACGCGCGTCGTAGATTCCCACGACACGACGTCTTATCGTGTTTTTTGTGTCCCGGCCCTTAGAGTTCTGAGAAAAGACATAGGATACTTTAGGAATATGCGTGACAACTGGCAACCGAAAAGGAAGATCTTCTTTACGCCATTCCAGACGTTGTACATAATTATATCTTCTAGTGCCAATTGCCAAATTGAAACTTTATCAGTCTTCTTCATCTGAACATTTGAATCTGCAAACCTTCTATACTTAAATAATTATACACTTTCCTTTTTTTATGACATAAGGGGGCAAACGAGCAAACGGGTCACCTGATGGAAAGCAGCTTTCGTCGCATGGACACTCGCAGCATCAGAAGAGCTGCAGGTGCGTTGCCGGCCTTTTAAGAGGGAATAGGGTAATAGGGGAGGGTAGGGTTGGGAAGGGAAGAGAATAGGGGATGGTAGAGAAGGGAATAGGGTAGGGATTGGGCCTTCGGTAAACTCACTCACTCGGCGAAACACAGCGCAAGCGCTGTTTCAGGCCGGTTTTCGGTGAGAACGTGGTATTTCTCCGGTCGAGCCGGCCCATTCGTGCCGAAGCATGGCTCCCCCCCCCCCTTTAAATTCCTTGCACTTATTCCACTTTATTTTAATATATTTATTACAAAATTGTTATATTTCCTTCTATACTTACCTACCTCTGTAAATAACAACGCTCTAACAGAGTAGACAGAAGTAGTTATGTCAATTGTGGCTCTAACAACGACAAACTTGGCACTTGAATAAAGTGTCAATTGAATCAACGCGGGAATCCCGCGTTTGACCTTTTTTAATAGATTAAGTTAACTAAACACTTAAACCCGGGTTAAATAATGTTTATCGGCGTACTGGGACTGAACTACCAGTCCCTAAGGCCCAGAGGACAGGAACTGTAACAGGTAAAACTTTGGAATGTCGTCTCTCAATGTTCAGTCGATAATAATTTGGCGTTTTCTTTTTATATACGTGGGATTTCAATCCATCAAGTTTCAAACCAATAGGATAAATTTAGTTATTTTTATATGCGTGGGATTGTTTTTCTTTAAAAAATTCATCATTATATTTCAATAGAATAATAATTGTATATTTTAGTGCAATATTTTCACTCTAAACGCAGACAGAAAGAGACAGAAAACAGAGTTTTGTTTGACGTTTGACAACATTTCTGTCAATGTTCTGATACGACGTCTGCAACATGTCGGATTTTGGTCAGATTATTTACTGTATTATAATTATGTGCTAGTAGTGCCCTCTTCACCTTTGCGAAGCTTTCCCTATTATCTCCTGTTTCTGATGTTTATACACAGAACTTTTAAGCTATTTCAGAGCTTTCATTGCGGGCTTTGAGCGCGGCGACCGAATCAAGAAATTCCGTAACGATAAAAACCTAATACTCCGACCGGCACAGCGGTTGCCGTGCAGTTGCCGTTCATTGTCTATTACAGACTAGTCACTAGACGTATAATTTGATAAAAAATAAATGCTATGGAATAGCTTTACCGCGGCAATCCCCGAGTGACACACGTACGTTAGTCCTGGCGTTTTTTTTTTTGTTGGACCTCAGAAATGAAATTTTCTGGGAATTAACAGAGCTAGCAAATAAATATACTCCAATTAAAAGATCTCAGATTTTATAAAAGTACACTAATTAATAAGATTTAAACACAACATTATGTTTATTATAATATGCACATTCAATTTGTAAAATAATTTATTATTGACGTAGGTTCATTTAAATATTAATTTCAGAACTTTCATTAAACTTGAAATGTTTACTTAGGCTGTATTTTGCGATTGAGTTTTAAAATGATTATCCCAAATATTACGTTGTATTTTCAGAAAATTATTCTTGAGTAGATGGCGGAATTACGTTATTTGGTCTGGTAACATTGACAGTCGTTATCTTGCAGAGCTTGACATTATCGGACCAAATTCTGATCCACTTCTGAATAAGTTTCTAACAGTACATTGTACTATCGTAGAAATTGATTCGTATGCAGTTGATGGACCTACGTCATTTGGTCAGATTACGTCAATTTAACCTACACCTTTGTCCACACTGTGCCTTTTTCTGTTCCTCAAGGGTATGCATTATAGCGCAGTCAACAGCGAACGTGAGGCATGCCCGAAACGCATGCCCTCGTACCGTACCTAAAACTTTCGCTTTGTTATTAAAAATGACAGTTGGCGTTGCGTTCATTGATGCATTTGATTATATAATGTGAAATTTGGTACAAAATATACTTTGATTATAGTGTAGTATATAATCAAAGATTGATGCCTTTGATTATATACTATGATGCATTCAATTATTGAATGCGCCAATGCAAAAGTTTAATGAAAGAAGATGACGAAAATTCAATTATTTATTACTATTCAATCCCCATAAGGACACCGGCGGCCGCGACAACAATAGAATAACAATAGATTTCCAAGAATCCGCGATCGAAAGATTAAATGTAATTTGTGATCTGTCAGTTAGTTTGACAAAACGCGACCAAAATACGTAGGTCCGTCCATCTGCCTATGAATCAACTTCTGTGATAGTACATTATACCAACGAAGAAACTGATGTCAATTCAATACAAGTCGTGATATGACAGCTAAGTTTGATGTAACGCGATCAAATTACGTAGATCTATGCAACTTCTCTGATAGAACATAATATTAATCCAACTAGCCACGCTTTACGATTTACGAGTAAATACATTTTACGTTCACTAAACAACGTTTAAAACCGCTATTAATTTATATAAAACGAAACAGCAAAAGCTTATACTGCCAATTGTATTGATATTATTGCCATTAAAAGTCAATTATTTCCAATAACAATGTGTCAAAGGTGGAAACTGTAAAACGAGCAGTTTATAAACCAATATGCGCGGCGCGAACGCGTTATTTATCGGTTTTCCGCCGAAATATCGCCGCTTTTGAACTTGGCAACACCCGATATGTGGTGTAAAGTTAGGTCCACAGCGAAAACTCCTTTAGCTGGATCACAGAACTGGATTATGTATGCGTTATGCGTGTATAATTGCGTTCGCCCAGTTTGGATTATCTCTCGTACTCTTTGCTCCCATGGCCCTAGGCCAGCGACAGCGACACTTCCGTCATTTTTAAAAGCTAAAATTGATCCTGTTCATGTTTTTTCCTGTAAAGGGGTAAGAACGACGAACAGGCAGCTATATAAAGTTTTGGTCGCAGTCACTTAAGGAGCAGTGACGGATTGACCCTTAATCAAATTAAGCAATTGCCTAGGGCATCACGTCTGAGGGGGCACCAGAGGAGCACAAAAAATCCGTCCCTAGGACATCATTCTCTTACATCACCAAAAATCATACCAAAAATGTTTCTAGGAAAAAAAACTAATGTTTTCAGCCGGTAAAGGTTTAAAGACCGATTCTAGTTGACATACGGATACGCCCACAGGTATGGATTGCTTAGGGTATCAAGTAGGTAGTCTTAATTCGTCACTGCTTAGGAGGTATCCAGTTCTAACCTAACCTTCGATAAATTAGTATAAAGCTCAATTATTTTATCCTCTTTTCTTCGGGATTATTGTAGGAATCTCGTTTTTGACTTCCGAATATTTTGGACAGTTAGTCCGCACTGCTAGACACACCTTTGACAGACTTTGAGGTGGTTTTTGGAAACATTTAAGACTTATTTTAAGTTTATGGAAACAACCAAAAATTTGGAGTTGCAATGTAGACACAGCTTAAGCTCCATACAGCCGCATCATTCACAGATATCCATTTAGGCGTCAAATTTTACTCCCACTGGAAAGTGATATATTGTCCATACTAATATTATATACGTGAAAGCGTCATTGTGTCAGTCATTCTGTCTGTCACCTCTTCGCGCTTAAACCACTAAACCGAATAAGATTAAATATGACATGCAGATACTTTTAATCCCTAGAAAGGATATGGGATATATCATATAATAATAAATAGTAGAGTCTTTTAATTCCACAAAATGTACAGTTTCTCCGCGATAAACGAATTCCGGCACAACAGAATTGCGGTCCTGGTATGGGTTTTTATTCTACCTTTATATAGATATAAAATAGCTTCGCCACTCTATGTGTACTGACCCTCAGGCGTAGCAAAACATTAAACAACAACTGCACAACTAATTCTAGACGTTCGCAAATTGTTACGATGTTATAATGTTGAGAGCTGTCAACTCGCCGAGGAAATGCACACAGATACATATAACACAGCTATTGTTAAGCCGGGTCCGCTGTGCCGTGTTTTCGTGTTTGCAAACATCATAACATGTTTCCAAAACAGAATAGGGGCGTGGCTAACAGTTTTTGTTAGCAAAATCACAATAACATGTTTCCCGAGACGAATGGATAACAGCGTTCGCCTGCGGGGAGGGGAAGGAACGCATTTTATGTTCGCACTCACGAGAAGAAGACGTCCGTCCTAATTTATCTATGGTCCGTCCGCCTATATTCTCTTTGACGTCATTATATGCATTACTATTCGAAGATTGTGTTGATTGTGTGTGACAATTCTCTTTGTTTTGTTTCTGTTGTGTGTTTGGGCCCGGAACCTATTTTTATTATTTCTTTGGAGAACTTAATCAACTATTGCTAAATCAACTTCCACGTCTTCTTCGTCGTAACTCATTTTTGAAATGAAATAAAAACAATAACAAAAATAGGCGCAGCGGACGAGCGGTTTTGCAAACATGTTTTGGTAACATGTTTCGATAACATGTTTTGTTAGAAAATTTTCGCTGCGGACCCGGCTTTATAATTGGGTACAAAACTATGTGAATAATTATAAAAATAATATGACCAATGATATTCTACTTATATACAGATCTGTTACGTTCATCAAACGTAATTTCCGGCTTAAATCTCTTTCGAACAATTTTCAAATTCAAAATTGGACTTTGACAGATAAGTGAAACAAAAGATACGAAATGCCATTTACTTAAAAGAGACAGACTAAATAAAAGACGACCCAATTGGATCGTATTTGAATCTTCACAACGCGCGCGGTAGTAACATATATCTTGAGTTTTTTTATATAATATCATTGAATATGACTATTAATGCAGGCACGTACCTGATTTATGTAGATAAGACGTAGCAGAAAATAATGCTATTGCTAAATAAATGTTGTTGCTATGTAGAAATTCTACTAGATATATTCAGTTTAACCGACGGCGATTGCCGAAATAATATTTAAACGTGATGAAGTGAAAACTATTTGTCGTAATTAATAATTTTAATGGAATACTCAACGAGGTACTATTTTATAATATTTGTGATTAATAATTTAAGCTATTAATTGTAAATTTATACGTTTTTCGCGATTGTGAGTACACGCTACATAAAAATACAATTTTCGTTTAAACCCTGTGAAAGCGCCTGACCGATAAAATAATATTTCAACTTCCTGAAAAAAACAACCTGTCATCCCTAATTTAAAAATTTGATGTGCTCAGAATTTGGCTCAGAATGCTCGTAAATCTACCAGAATCTGATGGCAATTTTTGACATCAAGGATCAAAATTTATTCCAATTGCCCCGGTATTGCTAGAGTCAATTTATTTTCTCACTTTTTGCCATCAGATTCTGGTAGACCTATATACTGGAAACCGGCCGCGAAATTGAACGAAATTAGCAGACCGTACGGATGCAAAAAAATTGTAATATCTTAAATCTTAATGCTAAGGGGATAAAGTCTAAAAGTGGTGCATTAGATTTGGTGACAAGTGACAGCTTGCACTCAGTGTTTGTGGAAATCCGAGGGAAATTCTGCCATAACCAAACCAAATTTCAGCAAAATCGGTTCAGTGGTTTCGGCGTGAAGTGGCAACATGCAGACAGACTTTCGCATTTATAATATTAATATGGATAGATTTCAAAGTAAGACCAGCGGGGCTAAAATGGTCGCTTTGTTAAATCATGATATGAATCATAGTACTCGTATGATTCAATTCTTTATTCTTTAAAATCGCAAAATGCAACTCTGCTTGCAATTCATTTCTGTATTTTTGTACTGATTTGACATTTGTCAGTTTGACAGTTTTGACAATTCATTTGCTGAATTGATTGAGAGGAATTGCTAAATGTGACCATTTTAGCCCCGCAGGGTTAAAGCGCAGTTTAAACACAAGGGTAAGCTTAAATGCTTGTGTTTAAATTATTTTAGATTTCTTTAAACAGGTCACAGAGGCTCAAAGCATGTTTCCCCCGTATTTTCGGTCAGCCTTCATTTACGGAGACGTTTTATCAGGCCTCTCCACACTTAATAAGACTAAAGCACCTTCATTTATATCTCTCGCTAGGGTTGCCATGTTTTAAATTTTTTGCGGACTTTTCACCAAAAATAGTGTTGATTAATCCTTCGATCGCGGATTCTTGGAAATCTATTGTTCTTGCGGCATTATGTGGCCGCTTGGGTGTTGAAGCATTAAAATATTTTTTTTTTTGTTTTAAGCATTTCAGGTTTTTAAGTTCATAGGAAACCCTTTAGAAAACCAACACTCGTTGTGGCTTAGGTGATCAGATGTGATTATTTTGTACACAGCTTGAGACGTTGCAATCAAAAGAAAATTCTACTGAAAACATATATCTTTACGGTAAAAAGTGTGTTGTCCCTGATTCTTGCCAACAAACAAACCTTTCATTTTTGTTATAATAAAATTTGCAGTATAGATGTAAAGGGCGTAACAAAACGAAGTGATAATACTGAAGAATGTGCAGAGTCCCAAACAGCACAGAAAGAATTCCTTTTCCTTAAATTTTTTTATGGGAAAATTCATGACGTTGAGATATTTCCCATAAAAACATAGAAGTCAAAAGTAACTCAGCTACTTGCTGATTTTTGGACAGTGAACTCTATATAAGAGATTTATTAACATTTTGTTTCTTTCATTCCTCTATATTATAACAGTGTTAAATCAAAATAAATCAGGTTATTGCTATTACATTATAATTGCCTTTCACATTTCCTTCTCAAAATTCGGGACTTTTCAATTCTACAGATAGCAACACTTTTCCCACCGCAACACATTTATAACTAAATCAAATTCACTCGGATTTTAGGGTGTTCCTGGAATTATAAAGTTAAACTAAATTGTTGGTTTTAAAACGTTTCAATCTGTATTAACGTTGTTTCTAATATCAACATCTTATATAATATTATGGATCATAATAATATTATATAATATATAATATTATGATCCTGTACGTTGGAAGGAGAGAGAATCCATACTTCCATGCTTTAATATTATAAATGCGAAAGTGTGTCTGTCTGTATGTCTGTCTGTCGGTCTGTCCGTCTGTCCGTCTGTCTGTCTGTTTGTCTGTTACCTCCTCACGCTCAAACCGCTGAACCGATTGTGCTGAAAATTGGCATGGAGATACTTTGAGTTCCGGGAAAGGACATAGGATACTTTTTGTTCCGAAAAAATGTACGGTCCCTGCGGGATAAATGATGCGGGATAAAAATCAACTAGTTTAAACTAAGTCCCTTATTTCTTTTCCAATATCTGAGCGCAAGAGTAAATTTTAATTTGCTGGTCCAATTATTGTCTTTGTTCTGAACTCAACCGCTTTCACTAACGTAAACATGCACCAAATGCAAAAAAACAAAGAAGCTTATGCATATAAAATTTTATGCAAGCTGTACGGAAAGTACAAAAAATTGTCAATTAAACAAAGATTGCCCTTTGTTTTAAAAACACAACGAAACATAAAATTTTACATTTACATTTTAAGCGTATCTGCGCGAACTCAACCGAATAATGTTGCCAGCGTTAAAAATTCAGTTTAAATCCCTCCACCTGGCAACACTCCAAGAGTGCCGGCGATGGTGTTGCCGGAAATAAAAATTAATTATTATTACACATCCCTGCACCCCGTATGCACCTATAATAATACCCTTTACTAATAAGTATTAAAGATATTATTTACACTGCAAATAGCTAGCTTGTTAGGACTACGATAGAAAGTCGACAAGATAGTGGTAATGACATATTAATTATCTATAATATTATAATCGATAACGCACTTGTAACTTATTATATTATATTATGACTAGATGAATGACACCTGCAACCACCGAGCTAAAATACGGATCTATATTAGCTCCATGCCTGCAACTCTTTTGCGCCAATATTCGTTTATTGCGGGAATCGTACATTTTCCGGGATAAAAAGTATCCTAGTATGTCCTTTCCCGGGATCCAAATATATTATATCGTTGTAATTGAAGTATACCAAACTAGAAATATACCAAACTTCAGCAAAACAGACAGACAGACACACTTTTACATTAATCACAATATTAGTATAGAAATATGGATATTAGTGTATGGGTTTTGTCTTTTTCTTTTTCAGCCTCTTTCATCCACTTTCCTCTGGATACTCTACATATGTGTATTGTGAATAATATTATAATCTGTACCAAATTTCATTATTCAAACAATAATATGTTTGTTTTTCTCTTTATAATTATAGTTATTCGTCAGGGAGCCCTAGAATATCTTTTTTTATTACTAACAAGCTAATTTTTTGTGAGTAGCTTTATTTTGATAAGACAAACAACATTTTTTATCAGCGAAAAATTTTGAAAGTGGTGGCTAACAGAGATATAAAGGATTTCATACTTTGATTTGATGGTCCTAAAATATTATGGATTGTTCTATTTGTAGGACAATGTGACTCTTAAATTATATAACTATTAGCCTACCAATATACAAAAAATCAGCTCGTTAGGGTTCCGTTTTAGGGTACGTACCGTAGTCAACCAAGTTTTGTTGATTACAGAACCCTAAAATGGACCATCAAATGAAATCCTTTCTATCTCTGTTAGCTACCACTTTCAAGATTTTTCGCAGATAAAAATATTGACTTGTCAAAATGAAGCTACTCACAAAAAATTAGCTATACCTAAGTATTTTATTTTATTTATTTAGGAAAACAAACAGTACAAAATTACATATAAAATTTCTAGGAATATAACAATAGACCATTTACATGTTTTCACTTATAAGATTCTAAGAAAAACAAAAGCTTTTGACAAATGACACAAGATAACGATAACATTTAAAATAATTAATAAGCCGGAAAAGAAAAACAATCACAAAGTCTGCATTTATAATACAATATTAAGTTATTTATACTATGAGATAGCTTGGGCATCGCTAGTAAACCAGTGCTTGGAAAGTTTTTGTTTAATACTATTTGGTTTGTCACTGAATTGGTCAATATCTAATATTTCACTGAAAGTGTTAAGATGTTTAGAAGTTCTGATAAAGAAAGAATTACTTTTGTAATTTGTTGAAAAAACAGGAACATATAGGTACTTATGCTTTCTATATGTTCTGGAAGGTACATGTATAAGTATTTTTGATAATAGAGAAGAAGAATCTACATTGTTCTGTGCAATTTTAGATAAATATACAACATCTGCTATGTTACGTCTCTGATGAAGAGGTAAAATGTGGTGTCTAACACATCTCATGTTGTAGCTCACGTCGGTAGTTTTAGTTTTAAATTCTAGGAACTTAAGAAATCTTTTTTGAATAGATTCAATTCTGTCGGCATATTTGTTATACAACGGGCTCCACACCATAGAATTATATTCCAGGATGCTACGAACTAATGCACAATATAAGATTTTCATTATTTTAATATTTTTAAATTCTGCACAATGCACGCTTCATTATTTTAATATTTTTAAATTCTGTAAAGTTATTTAAAAAAATTGTTCCAGGGCTCCCCGACTATATTTTTAGGGTTTCGTAGTAATTTTAAATTTAATGTTATGGTTTTTATAAAAGCAGCATCTACAGCCACTGCACTGAATCACTACATAAACGTGAGACGACAACAAAATATCTTGGTTGAGTCGCTTACAGTTTTGTTCTTCAACGCTAACATAGATGGCGTAAGGTACAGGTTTATTATTTTTGTAAAATTAAAATGACGGGGTTTTAACTTCTTTATGAAGTCAACAATATTTAGATGCTTTATAAGTTATTAGTTAAAAAATCATTGAGATATCTAGGCAAACCAAATAATATTGATATTATGTATCATCATTGTATTATAAGTTTTAAAAATTATGTAGATATATGTTACCGATAATGTGCGTAAACCAGTTAGACTGCAGATTAACAAGGTATTATTACCTGCGTGAGTCAGTTAAAGTGCAAAAAGTTTATTCTACTCTCACTAAATTACATAAAACAGATTCTTGTTTGAATAAAATATGTTATTTAGTTGTAGAGAATTCTTTAATATAATTTGTTGGACACAAACAAAAGTATTAAATATTAAATTGTAAGTAAAATGTTACTCCACTAATTAAATGTAACAGATCGTATCAACTAGAATAAAACCAATCAAAACAACAATAGTCTTAGGTTGACAAGCTTACGTCAAAATTTTTAGGACTTTTACGAAGGAAGAGAATGCAAACTAACTAGGTAAAGTGCAAAAATAAGCTTTGTTTATTTAAAAATTTCACACTTTAACGGATGTTAACAAAGAATCTGCAGATCACCTAGGTAATGTGCACGTTAACGTATTCTGCATTCTAACGGTAACATATATAATTTTGAACTTCAATTACGAGTAATCATAAATAATAATTTGGCATAGTAAATATTATATCTACATATTATTTATACTTAAGTCCTATACAATTAATAATTTATTATTAATGTTTAAAATTATTTTTCAACTATATTACTATAGGTATTGGAAAACTTGTCCCAAAAAATACAAATATCATGGTAAACACATTTTTTTAAATCATAATAATAATAGTTTACAACTTTTCTAGCTATTGGTTGCATTATGTCAACTTATCACATACTATTAGGTGTAGGTGATTCTGACATTCGTCTTCAAAATTAAACTGTATCAAAATAATGTTTATTCACTACTCGGTCAATGTTCGACCTATTGACATGGCCAGGGGTAGTAAACATTTAAAATAGATTTGATATTTTAATATTCGAAACAATATACTATAATATTTTTAATATTACATTTATTTAAAGCATTGAGATACTATAAGTACACTAGGAGAGAGCCTTATATCGGTGCATAAGCGTCAAAAGCGTGTAATGTTATGTCCTACTTACTAGGACATAACAAAGGAGTCGGTCTGCATATTTCATGTAATAAAAGTGTTAATAAAGGTTTTTAGTGAACATTTTATGCTAGATATTGTTGAGTTTTGTGGTTCCGCTAAATAATAAACCATAAGAATGGCCAAACAATGCCTTAAACACGTGGATTTAACATTAAATACGTAAGTTTTGAACAACTTTTTTTGGGCTTTTCAACCGGTATTTTTGCAAGCTAAAAAGATAATTTATAAGTTTAATAATCCCTTATTCGTGCTATATAAGGCATTAATGCTAAAAATGTCACATCAATTAATAATTTGTCTACAAAAATTGCATAGCTTTTTACGGGTGTTTACGGGTTCTCATTACTTGAACTACAGTTTATCGATATTATCATGAACTAAATTACTTTCTTTTCTGCTTATTATTAGTGCTTCGAAATGATCGACAAATAAAAATATTCAAGAAAACACGCACACTACTTGTATAAAAATAAACAACAAAATGGCCACGCGATGACGGACTATGATTACATCTATACTATAATTTAAAGTAGTGTTTATCACGCACAAATTACTTTAGCAAAATTCAGTTCCTAGTAAATTTTGCTAACGTTCTTTCTAATACCATAGACCAGTAATGTATTTACTGGTCTGTGGTAATACTGAGGTTCTGGATTAATGCCCTATTTACTGTGATTTTTTTGACTGGAGCTTAAGCTATTCAACAATCAACAGTGATTGGTTTACTTTTTGACGTTAGCCAATCAAAAGCGCTAAATACTTACATACTGATAATATTAAAATACTGCCTCACTAAAAACATTCTTACTTTTAACTGGACGTATTCTCTAAACCTGCTTTATTGGTAAATATGTATAAAAATGTAGGTTACAAATACATTCTCATCCGCAAATAATTAAGAGTAATGAGGACGATAACTGTTTCTACTTTCATTAAATAAAAAGGTTTGCAGCATCTGACACATTCGCGGGCGACCTTTGCGCGGGCGACGGTCAGTACGCGCGCATCTCGCTGCACGCCATCTTGTTTCCGCTTTTTTTTTTAATACCTACTGACCTATCGAACATTAACGGTAAAATAATACGGTCATAAGTCATAACAATGTTCGATATTCAAAATCATAATAAACATTGAATCTTGTGCCGATAAAAAGTGAAATAAAAAATAAAACATTAGAATTTCAAAATTTGTTTTACGTTCGAAGTTTGAATTCAAATGTTTAAAGATTAAAATAAATATGTGTTAGGTATCTAAATAATTTATTGTGTAGTGTAGACAATATATTTTGATATTATGTGGTGGTTATTATTTTTGTTGATACCTGTGCAGGCGCAAGTGAGCACGCCGCAAAACTTTACGTGAGTATTAAAAATTCAGTTGCATGTTACAGAACTGTAATTCAGGAAAATTAAAATGTTCAATCACGTTTCAAACAAGTAAAGGACATAACATCGAGTAGCTGGCATTCGAAAATAAATGTAATAGCTATGCAGAAGACAGTCAAAGTGAATAATTTTCCCAAGACCACTAGTAAATTAGTATTTGACAGAAGTTTGTGATTTGTCTAGTACTTTTGATTGGCCTACATCAAAACGTTGACCAGACCAGCAATAACTTATTGCTTTGAGAAGTTTGAGATGTTTTGACTGTGCTTTATCTATTCAACAATATTGTTGAAATAAGATGATGTTTCAGATCTAAATAATAGCTAAGTGTAAAGTTAAAACTTTTATTGGGCATTTCTAACGAGTTTTCCAAAGGTTTTCTAGATGTTTACACCCTGTATCATACTAATATATCAAGTGTAAAGGCAAAAGTTTGTATGTTTGTTACTCTTCACGTCTAAACGTCTGGAGTGTGTGTGGAGTTAGTTGATTAGGATTAGCGTAAAGGCTACTTTTCCCTGCGCGAGAAACTATCACAATTTATTTTCCCTAATAAACCGCGGGTAGGTATGGCAGGGCATGATAGCTAGTAATAAATAAGTAATACTTACGTTGTTATTAGAAAAGGCCCTTTAAAAAAAAATTAAAAAGTACTTATTACGTAATTACGTTTTACGGTGCGTCCACATTTGTATCATTTGCGCGATCAGATCTCCGTCGCGTATCATCGAAGCGTGTCAAAATGATAAGCGTATCATGATACGCCCCGATCGCTATTAACCGCGTATCTGATACGTGTCGTATCAAATACATGCATGATCGGTAGAATGATCTGATAGGCGTCCACACTATGATACGCATACTTGATACGGCGCGATGATCGCGACGGAGATCTGATCGGAGGTCTGATCGCGCAAATGATACAAATGTGGACGCACCGTTATATTCCACAGGTTACAAAATAACCTAACGTCTAACTAAAGTACCTACAATAATACTAACGGGTTATGGTGAGTTTTTGTAAAGAATTGTACTTTTTGTACGCATGTGCATCCATGCGTGGTAGAACTGGATAGAAGTAATGATGTTCATTGCTCTTTGATAACATTTTATTTATAAGACTATATAAATAGACATTATTGTTACATCAATTAATTTAAGAGGATACAAAAACAAAACATTAATATAAAATATTGTACTTACTAGTTTTATATTACCTGCGGGCTGCGACTCGTAACTTCGTTTGCGAATTTTTCGATACTAAAAAAGTCGTTTTCTGGGAGTCTTCAGAATTCAAGATTGAAGATGTTGTTCAGCTGTTTAAGAGTGAATACTAAAGAGGTATGTGGGTAATATGTGTGGAGGCCAAAGGAAGATCTTCCGACCGAGCGAGGTGGTATGCTCGGTCAGGCCGAAGCCCACGTGATACATTTCAGTTGTCGTATATATACCGCCGCGCTTAGAAAACTTCGATAGCGCGATGCAGGAATGTTAGGCGAATTGTGGGTACCGCCACATCACTCCCCCCCGAAGACCGGAGGTCGAATCTTGAAGTCTTGTCGCTTGAGTCGCCAGTGCCAGTGAGTTCCAGTGAGTCGGAACTGTTGCAGTGAGTCCCAGTGAGTCGGAACTGTAAGCTGCTGCACGGGATCCAGTGAGTCGGATAGCTGCCGTGCGGGGCCGATGCTACGCGCTGACCAGGAGAGATGTGCTCTGCTTGCTGACCGGTCGGTGTAGTGAGAAAGCCCGATGATGCCGATGCGGAGTCGCCCAGGCCGCGGTACATTGCGGCTAGTGGACGAGGTACCCGATGAAGCGATGCTGGCTGGCGCGGTGCGGAGGGGCGGGGAGTGATGATGATGAAGGAGGCGTGTTCTGTCGAGGGTCACCAATGTGGGAATATGTGTGGAGGCCAAAGGAAGATCTTCCGACCGAGCGAGGTGGTATGCTCGGTCAGGCCGAAGCCCACGTGATACATTTCAGTTGTCGTATATATACCGCCGCGCTTAGAAAACTTCGATAGCGCGATGCAGGAATGTTAGGCGAATTGTGGGTACCGCCACAGGTATATAAACTGACAAATAGACACATAATTATTTTTTCCCAGGAGTTCATCTACAGGACTTACTTTAGTAACACCCTGTCAAAATGTAACTCTCACTCGTTTGGAACTTTAGAAGTTACCACATTAATATTATAGAGGCGAAAGTTTGTAAGTTCGTATGTTTGTTACTTCTTCACGTCTAAACGGCTAGAGCGATCAAAATCAAAGTTCTTGTGCTGTTCTTGCTCTATGTTCTTTTGGTGTAAACCCACCTTAAGGTGCCTAGAGATCAACTACGATAACATGGCGCGCCCCTCCAAATGACTGTTTCAACGTGTATAGTCACATCCTTGTGAAAGAGTGTGTACGTAGTAAGTATTCAACCAATCACAGTACACGACGTAATATTTCAGTTAATGTCATATTAGTTATTACCAAGATTTGTTGGTCAACTAATCACAACTAGCCTACCGCGTAAGACAACGCGCTTCAAACGTTTTGACTTTAAATGTTTTGAATTTTGGAGAGGCGCGCCATGTTATCGTAGTTGATCTCTACCACCACCGGTTATACCTATATTTTTTTAACGGGCTTTGGCCCACCACAGTCCCACCACTGTATCTCCTGTGTTGCCAGGATCGACAACGGTATCCAACCACGAAAACTCCTTGCTAAAGCTGTCTTGGAACCCGCAACGAATTTAATCAGAAGAAGATAGGAGGAGTAGGAAATAGACAGTTTTTCCTCTCCATAAAAAGCGCGAGACAGCACAAACTTGCAATGACCGAAAGTCAAAGAACTAAAGGGAAAGCACCACGGGAATAATTAATTAATGTTAATTATGACTACTAAGTAGATCTAAGTTAATGTCGGAATTTGTTGTGTTACACTGTTTCCAGTAATAATTATGACAAAAACGCTTAAAGGCACGGAAGTTCCTTGCGCTGTCTACGAGGTCATCGTAATATGGGACTCCAGATTTGCAAAGTATGTTGAGATCTTTCGTTTTGCCAGAGGTGGCACTCCCAGAGAACATGATGGGCGGTTTGTTCGAACATGTTGCCTTCGGTCGAGCACTCGCACATGGTGATTCTACTAATATTTAAATTCATAAAGTTTGGCTTTAAAATTACCAGACCGGAATTGAGATACGCAATGATCAATATCCATCCAGTGTTTGGATAGCCATTGACGTATATCTGGAAAAAAGTTAGAAAAGTGGCGACCTTTTCTGGTGCTATCCCAACGCGTTTGCCATTCGGAAATAGAGGAAATAGAGGAAAGAAATAGAGGAAAAAAATAGAGGAAAATGTGGAAAAAATGGGGAAAATAATTTTAAGCTAACTTGAACGCGCTAATCTCAGGAACTACTGGTCCGATTTGAAAAATTATTTCAGTGTTAGATAGCCCATTTATTTAGGAAGGCTATAGGCTATATTTTATCACGCTAATAGGAGAATGTGGAAAAAACCGGGGAAATTATTTGAAAGAGCTTATCTCGCGAACTACTGGAGAATTTTTTATGTTATTTGGCACAGATAAGAAGTAGACCACGTGAAGGATCATAGGCTATCGATTTTAATCATTTTTTCAGTGGCTATATATTTAATACCCGTGCGACGCCGGGGCCGGTCGCTAGTATACCTATAAAATATTTTGGTATGGAGTTAGTTATTAACTAGCTCCATACCAAAATGTATATAAATATAATATAAAACCCTGTACTTTTTACTGCGGGAAAATATCACAATTTATTTTCCCTCGCGAAGTACTGCGGGGCACAGATAGTAATTTAAATAACTAGGCATCCACTCAACATCCTCTGCATGTCTTTTTTCTGTGAATTCCACTACGATTATTGGCAAGTGGCAAAGGATGTTGCCACATACCTAATACCAGTACGGTATAATGTTAGAGATCTGCACGGACTCAGTTTTAAAGGCTTAGAATATTATCCTACAGTAACATAATTTATTTATGTTACACCTAAAGCTTACGTAAAGTTTGGTAAAAAAGTAATTAATAATAGATTCTCGAAAAAAATGGTCAGGTGACAATGCAACTAATAAACGCTGTTATGATTTTATGGATTTTTGTTATAAAATAAGGGGGCAAACCAGCAAACGGCTCACCTGATAGAAAGCAACTACCGTCGCCCATGGCCACTCGCAACATTAGAAGAGCTGCAGGTGCGTTGCAGGCAAATTAAAATAGTTTGCAGCACGTTTGAATCCTGCTCACGTCAACAATTAAAATATTTTGGAGTAGAGATCAACTACGATAACATGGCGTGCCCCTCCAAATGACTGTTTCAATGTGTGTACTTGTGTAGTCACATCTTTATGAAAGAGTTTGTATGTAGTAAGTATTCAACCAATCACAGTAATATTTCAGTTAATGTCACATATTACCAAGATTTGTTGGTCAACTAATCATAACTAGCCGACCGCGCAAGACAACGCACTTCAAACGTTTTGACAACGCACGTCAAACGTTACATGAATTTTGGAGGGGCGCCGGGCGCGCCATGTTATCGTAGTTGATCTCTAATCGCGGTCACATCGTATGTTTTCATTTAAAGTGTTTATTTTAGAACAGAGGCTTTATGTATAATAATATCATACATGTACAGAGCTATGTACAACATAATAGATATGTTCGAAATAACAAGCAAATAACAACTGCATGGCGCCTTGTAAATTGTAAGGAAAAAAAATCGGCCAAGTGCGAGCCGGACTCGCGCACGAAGGGTTCCGTACCGTTATAGAGCAAAAAAAATAGGCCAAAAATTGCGGTTTTTGTATGGGAGCCTCCCTTAAATATTTATATTATTTTTATTTTATGATTTATTATTAAAGTACACATATAACTACGGATTTTGTGAAAATTTCAAGCACCTACCTATTGCCATTATTGATATCGAGCAAAAAAGGTCGAAAAAAATCACGTTTGTTGTATGGGAGCCCTCTTCAAATATAAATTTTATTTCGTTTTTAGTATTTGTTATAGCGGCAACAGAAATACATAATCTGTGAAAATTTTAGAAGTCTAGCTATAGCGGTTCTTGAGATACAGCCTGGAGACAGACAGACGGACAGATAGACGGACTGACAACGAAGTCTCAGTAATCGGGTCCCGTTTTTACCCTTTGGGTACGAAACCCTATTTTTTTTTTATTCCACAAAAACTGTGAGTGATGAAGGTCCGTTTATGACATAAACATGAGTTCATCCTCGAAATAAAAACACAGATAATGATCGGGTAGATCTACTTTTTGTTAGAACTATACCAAGTATGAGATGAGCGTAATATGATCACTATAGATAGAGTATAGCGAATAGATATGAATCTTATTGTCAAGGTAGTAAAGTCGGTTTGTCACCTTACCTAAAAGCCTTAGCACTTGTTTTTCGCATTTGTATTAACCGCATCCCAAAATAGGACTTGCTATTAAATAAATTGTAAATAACATTCTGTTATTATGTATTCTATCCATTATATCATACTAATTAGTAATTACTAATATTATAAATAAATAGGTGGCACCAATCCGAAATAACCGGGTATGCAAATACACACTTGGAATCCCGGGACAGGACTATGGAGTGTAGATGGACGAGAACTATCTTATATGGGGGATATTTGAAAAAGTGTCCAGCTGTACGAAGTAAATAACAGTTGAAAGTGGCGTTAGCTGCAGCAAAGGGTCCATACCCTTCATAATGAATGTAATTAATAATTAATCCATAATGAATGTAGCCGTTGGTGACAAAATACATAATAAATAAATAATAAATAAATGAAATAAATAACAAAATAAATAATACCAATATATTTTGAAAAATATAACCTAAAATAGCTAAATAAAAGCTGCTAAATGATTTAAAATTTACCCCGTTCCTACTGTAGCGCCACCCTAATATTTTAACCATAATTTAACGCATTTCAGCGGACACTTTTTACATACAGAGATAGTTCTCCTCCATTTACACTCCATAGACAGGACATAGGATAATTGACATCGCTGAAAAATAATATACTGTTCCCCTTTACTTTACTTGGTCACATTTTCGGGTACATTTTCCATGTCTACCTTTGCTTCGGTGACAAAATCATCGAAAGCAAGACTTACTACGTAATTAGCAATGTAAAAACTTGCAAACATTCTCACAACAATTAATTCTAATATTATTACTACTGTAAAAAGTTATTACAAACCAATAAAACAATGCAATTGAAAACTAAACAATTATTATACATAATTGTTACTTCGCTAGATACACAATTATGCAAAATTATTACGAAATTCTGTTTCTAAGAATTTCTTGTTACGATTATCATCATCAACATATCGAGCGAAGTCCAGTTCCGATATTATCATCTAGAGCCAAGGCCAAGTTAGCCTCGAAGAAGCTTGGTGTTCTTAACAGAGCGAGACAGTTCTTCAGTCCGAACCAACGCCTACAACTCTGCAAGGCGCAGGTTCGGCCTCATATGGAATATTGTTCTCATCTCTGGGCAGGGGCGCCAAAATACCAACTGCTCCCTCTGGATCGTATCCAACGAAGGGCCGCTCGAATTGTTGACTGCCATAGTGTTTCAAACAGCTTGGACCCCTTGGAATTACGCCGAGATGTAGCTTCACTCTGTATCCTCTATCGGTTGTATCACGGGGAGTGCTCTGAGGAATTGTTCGGAATCATACCACCTGCAAATTTTCGCCATCGTCCCACGCGAAAAACATACCATCCTCATCACCTTGATGAGTGGCAGTCTTCCACAGTGCGTTTTCGCGTAACTTTCTGCCGCGCACTGTAAAACTCTGGAACGAAATGTCACCAGTAGTATTTCCGGACCTATACGACCTGCAAACCTTCAAGAAGAGAGCTTATTCCTTCTTAAAATGCCGGCAACGCGCCTGCAGCTCTTCTGATGTTGTGTGTGTCCATGGGCGACGGTAGTTACTTGCCATCAGGTGACCCGTTTGCTCGTTTGCCCCCTTATTTAATAAAAAAAACCGGATTATCGGAAACTTCTTGGGCTCGCAACATCCAGACTAATAATGCGAAAGAGTGTCTCTCTGTGACCTCTTCAAGCTTAAACCACTGAACCGATTTTGCTGAAAGGTACGGATTATTTTGAGTCTCAGGAAAGGACAATAAGATACTTTTTATCCTGGAATAATGTACGGTTAAAGGACAAAAGGATTTCTAGGACTTAAAAATTAAAAGCTTAAATGCCGCCAGGAAGTCCGTTTAAAATTAAAATAAAATTTACAACATCCTACAGACTATAGAAGGAGGTTTTGGCGGGTAGATAACATTGTAATAGGACAAGGATAAAACAGCTGACACCTACGAATAAAAACTAAGGAAGAGCAACTCCGTCAAAAAACATGCTCCCAAATACTTGTCAAAAAAGTGTACCTTAGGTTCACTTTTCATATTTGCAATAATTAGGTGACCTTGAGCGGTATAAAGGCTGACGTTACATGACAGTTCGAATGGAACCAAATTTAAAACTGTATTAGTATGGGAGTTACGTTTCCTTAGGTTTTATTATTCGTAGGCTGACACTGAAAATAACACCAGCAATGATTTGAGTTTTGACTACGTTCAGCAATTAACTTTTTTATGAAATAAGGGGGCAAACGAGTCACCTGATGGAAAGCAACTTCCGTCGCCCATAGACACTCGCAGCATCAGAAGAGCTGCAGGTGCGTTGCCGGCCTTTTAAGAGGGAATAGGGTAATAGGGGAGGGTAGGGATGGAAAGGAAAGGGAATAGGGGAGAGTAGGGAAGGGAATAGGGTAGAGGATTGGGCCTCCGGTAAACTCACTTCCCACTCACGGCCCATTCGTGCCGAAGCATGGCTCTCCCACGTATAATATAAAAACGTATAAATTGTACTTGAAAGAAGTCCCAAACTACTGAACAGATTTTCTTAAATATAAAGTAGAAATACAAATTTAGACTAGACCACTTTCCACAGGAAATCCCGGGAAAATGAACAACTGTTGATGTGTGATTCTATTTTGTACAAGAAGACACGGAAAATACAGATAAACAGACATGACGAATTCATTTTAAATTTTTACCACTTGGCTAAGGAACCCTAAAAATGACAAGATTTAACAAAACTAAGTGATAATACTATTAATAATATGTATACTATATATATGTAAACTATATGTATACTATATGATAATACTATTAATAATAATATGTATTCCTTGTAGTGAGTTCACTGTGAAAGTAGCAGCGCTGAAAAACCATTTTTTCACTTTTGTGTGGGCAAGCGCCCCAGCGTAACGAGTTTCCCCATACCAAGGTGGAAAAAGGTTACTCTTCCAGCGCTGCTACTTTCACAGTGAACTCTATGTACGGAACTCATACACACCCTATGTATTATCACTTAGTTTTGTTACACCCTGTATAAGCTTCTGTGCCTCTTTTATTTTGAGTATACCTTAGTTAGGTGCTCTTATCTTTGGAAAAACCTCCACAATTCTGCTGTATGTATCTTTCTGCGGAACCCATTTTGTCCCTGACCTACCGGATGAGGTAGGTTCATATTACACCATACCACAGGTCTAGAAGGTCGGTCATCTATAAAATGTAACTTGTAGCATAGGATTACATCTGACAGCTTCCTTTTCCTTATCTACTATATTCTTGGCTGTAGATGCCGTGGCTTTTCAAGGCAAAACGAGCCTTACGTACCTACTATTATAATTTATACTTATACTTACAGTTGCTACTGTAAGTAAGAAAAAAAGAAGAAAAAAGCTAAGAAAAATAGTAGAGATTGTTGCCCGAAGTGGCGCAGTTACGGGAGTCAAATTAGGTATTATATGTGTTAATTTCTACGAAAAAAAGCGGTTAAAGCGTAAAGAGGTAAGAAATAAACAGAAACACCTTCTACACAGTATTTGTATGGACGAAGTCATTTAAAAGCCTTAAGAGGGAACGCGGGTACAGTAGAATTTAAACGAAGAAAATATTGCCATCACGCTTCACCCTGCGCCGGCACGTGTATTGTGACTCAGTAAATCGAGGTTACGTATTCCTCTGATTCTTCCTTCAAAATAGAGCCTATGTAATTATAATCTATATATATAAAAGAAAGTGGTGTTAGTTACACTACTTATAACTCATGAACGAACCGAATTGGCTGAAAACTGGTGGAGAGATACTTTGAGTCCCGGAAAAGAACATAGGATACATTTTGTCCCGGAAAAATGTACGGTTACTGCACAATATACTTTTGTGATTTGCGCGTAAGCTATTCAATAGATTTTGATAAAATTTGGTATGGAGATACTTTGAGTCTCGGGAAAGGACGGGATACTTTTTGTCCCGGAAAATATATGGTTGCCGCGAAATAAGCTTTTATGATTTTCGCCTAAGCTATTCAATATATTTGGATGAAATTTGGTATAGAGATACTTTGAGTCTATGGAAAGAACAAGGGATACTTTTTGTCCCGGACACTTCCCGCACAATAAACTTTTGCGATTTTCGCCTAAACTATTCTCGGGAAAGAACAAGGGATACTTTTTGTCCCGGACACTTCCCGCACAATAAACTTTTGCGATTTTCGCCTAAACTATTCTCGGGAAAGAACAAGGGATACTTTTTGTCCCGGACACTTCCCGCACAATAAACTTTTGCGATTTTCGCCTAAACTATTCTCGGGAAAGAACAAGGGATACTTTTTGTCCCGGACACTTCCCGCACAATAAACTTTTGCGATTTTCGCCTAAACTATTCTCGGGAAAGAACAAGGGATACTTTTTGTCCCGGACACTTCCCGCACAATAAACTTTTGCGATTTTCGCCTAAACTATTCTCGGGAAAGGACTAGGGAAACCAAACTAAACTATTCAGTCTATTTTTATAAAACTTGGTATGGAGATACTTTGAGTCTCGGAAAAGGACAAGGGATACTTTTTGTCCCGGAAAATGTACGGTTCCCGCACAATAAACTGATTTTCGCTTAAACTATTTAATCTATTTTGATGAAAGGCATGGAGATACTACATTTATAATCTATTGTTCTCTTAATTATACCAATTCGAATTTAATAATCATCGCTAAGACAGGACAACGTATGTCAGGTCAGCTAGTTATTTTAAAATATCTTTAGGAAGAGTGAGTATATGCCTCTACGTTTTTATTTTATCTTAAAGATCTTTCAAAATTGTTTTATGGTCGGTGGATTGGCGGGGTACGGGGCATTTATATTTTGCGATTTTTTAACGGTCATATATTTTTTTATATTAGTAAGTTTAGAAAAAATCGAACGTAGAGGCATAGTTTTTACAGATCCCAATATTGCACAAAAAATCATTTGTCTAGACGCATAGTCCTGGGAGTAAATTGAGGAATACGTTTGTATGGAAAAACAGTGTTAGCGTATGCTCTTAAGACGAGAAATGGCAATTCAACAAGAAAAGTTAATTACGAAAATTGGGAAATGGGACTGTGTCTAGCTCTAGACAGAAAATATACGAAACTCTTCACGCGCCCGTCTCACAGTTTTCTTGTTCCAAACTCCAAGTTTCTTGACCGCGTAAAACTCGGTTGGCCCCTTGGTCTTGTTTTGAAACGCCCTCATTTGGTCGTTTTGACCTCAAGAAAGTAAATAAGGTTTTCGGCTTTGACCTAAAAACTGTGTTTGAACTGTGGCCTCGGAGTTTCGGGGTTTTAGCAGGATAAAGTTGTTTATTATTTTTTAAGGCCATGAACGGATGAGATTAAATTATTGAGTCATCGTGATATTTTAATATTATGTTTTAATGGATGTCCAAAAGAAGAAATAACGGATGGGACTTATCACAAAAATAGCTAAATACACACATCTGTGAATTGAGAATCTTCTGAGTATTGTAATTTGTAATGTGTATCAGGCGATCCATTTGTTTAATTGCCCTCTTTCATTATAAAACGTTATAAATAAGAAAGTGTGTCAGTCGTTCTGTCTGCTTGTTATAATAATAACAATAATAATAATTTATTCATGTGTTAAGATGTTACCTTTTCTTTTCTTACATTTCCATAACTTTTATCTAAATCTTTAAGGTTTACGTCGGTCAGGACTCAGGACTCATGAGCATAGAACCTTAAAAGATACATAATACTTTGCAGATACTTTAAGTCCCATAAAAGAACATTTTATGAAGGAAAAAAAGTACGGTTCCTCAGCGATAAACGAATGTCCTCGACAAAAAAATTACATGCAATATCTTCTATTCAAAAACTTTCTCCTTTACTTTTCCAGTTCACCATGCCTGGACCAGAACCACATATTCTTCGTGCCAGGAGTGCTGGCAGCTGGTGGCAGCAGCAGAGCCTGCCTGTCGCGGTTCCACCCTGACGGCCAGGCGCGGATGATCATCACCTTGGTCACGGAAGATGGGCAGAGAGTGTCTGCTAGCAGGGATCTTGCTACAGGTATACCATCAGCTTTTGGTGAAAAGACAAGGCAAAGCAAGGCAAGGCTGTATGTCTGAGCATTTTGGTTACGCAAGCAGTGTACTCTAAATCATTGCATTGTTATTTGCTATTGCTACTTTAAAACTTAACAAAATAAGGTTGTCACTTTTCACACTTTAAAATCCAAAGTCACTGTCACCAATTTTCAAATTTCCAACGACGTAAAATTGGATTCCATGTCCACACTCTGGACTCCAAAAGTAAAACAACTACCTGCAGAAAAAAGCGATTTTGCCTTTAATGTTATGTGAAATAAATATTTGCTCACGATGTTGATTCTAGTTTTATTTCTTCCGTGATTTTAGGTGATGGTGGTTGTCTCGACCTGTCGGTTCCGCTAAAACCGAACACAAAAGCTGATGTGAATGTCAATGTCAGGTAAGATCTACGATAAGATATCTTTCAGCTATATTATTACCCGACAAAAACTGTTGGTTCAATCAGTAGAACTGTTTGCTTCTCAACAGTGGCCCATGATTGACCAATACAAGCGATTAGTAATGAGGGTCATATTTGTTTATGATATCTTATTTATTTATTTAACATTTATTGCACACAAAAACATTTAATAAGTTATACATAAGAAGAAAAATGACAATAACCGACAGGTACTGCTTGTTTCTAAAGAAATTTCTTCCAGCAGTCTTAAGGGATTAGAAATATCAAATAGGGCGATATCCCATGATCGACGTCGGTTGTGCATGTGTATCAATGATGCCATTAACATAGTTACCCATCATGCCCCAATTTAGATAAATATTTTTATCAGAATTAGTAAATTCAGAAGGTTTACCGCCCTTCTAATTTGAAGCAGCGAATCAATACAAGGTCTACTTATCTTTGTGTGGCAGAGGTACTGGAAACTTCACTCGTCAAAGGCAACGGGATTTTTCAGTAAGGAGCTGAAAGTTTCAGCTGTCTGTTTTAACTTCATCTTGGTTTTTTTTTTCAGATACATAGACGGCAACTGCGTCTGGACGCAACGTGTGCCCGTCCGCATTGCCGCCAGCAAAGTACTGGTGGTCCACACTGAGCGAGCGCGGTACAGACCTGGAGAAGTACTGAAGTTCCGGGTGCTGGCGCTGAAGACTGATCTCACGCCGGTCAGCACCGCGGTAAGTACTACGACAGTGATTCGGGATGAGGGTAGGCGGAGGTGGAAATTGAGCTCTGAGGTAATACGGGAGAGTTGAAAATCGGAATCAAATGAACCCATCCACGTAGCCGCGAGCAAAGTACTGTTGGTCCACACTGAGCGGGCGCGGTACAGACCTGGAGAAGTACTGAAGTTCCGGGTGCTGGCGCTGAAGACTGATCTCACGCCGGTCAGCACCGCGGTAAGTAGCATGTCAGTAATTCGGGATGAGGGTGGGTGGTAGATGCACTGGAAATTGAGCTCTCAGTTAATGCGGCAGAGTTGAAAATAGAAGGCAATATCAAATCCGGCAGGGCTGCGTCCACCACCGCACGCCGATCAGCACCGCGGTAAGTACCGTGACAGTAATTTGGGATGAAGGTGGGTGGAGGTGGAAGCACTGGATGTTGGGTTTGGGATGAGGATGGGTGGAGGTGGAAGCACTGGATATTGAGCTCTGAGTTGATGTGATAGTTTAACATTGCTCTACCGGTGTTCTATTTTCTATGCTCTTAACTAAAAAAACCCTGATTAAAAATTAAGGTAAAATGCATTCAAAAAAACTAAGTAGGTTTTGTTTACAATAATTTACATGAAGGTAGAAAGGAGAATGTGCAATGTGCATATTATGACAAGGCACGCTCTCTAGTGCCCGCATTCTGACCTGGATCTAGCCTACCTAGGGACATGATTTAGTGCTTTTCATATTTTAACAACACTAGAATATTTTATGTATATTATAATAATTATAGGCTCGATTAATTTGTTCCCCTAAGAACTAAGAAATAATAATCCTACTAATTTGGTTCCCTAGAAAGTGCTTCGGTGAGTCTTAAAGAAAATTCATTTTTGCTGTTTCTATTAAAATAATGAACAGATGACTTAAAATTCTTAATTACTGCATAGTGTCAGGGCTTATTGATTGTCAATAAAGGAACCATTATAATAGTATTATCTTTATTAAACAATCCATTATTAATATGGTGACAAAAACTTAAATATTATTCAAATCGAATTTTTACAACCCATCATTAAGGTTAAACGTCATTAAAATTGACACAAAATCTTTATTTAATATACATACATACAAAATCTTTATAACAGTTATAAGCTGGGGTTACAGTTATATTTCAGTTTCCGTCGATATGTCAAATGGCCAGAACCAATTAATCCACGAGCGAAATTGTTTGGTTTTATTTTTCACCGCTTGAATGTATACCTTACCTAAAATTCCATTTTTGATAGCACTTTTTCAGTTTCATTTTAGCATTTTTTGTGTTATCAAAACAATAAAAATATTATGTTAACTGGCTTAGTAACATTGTTTTTGAATATAACACAATCACTAACGTGCTACTTATATAGTTCGTCACCAGGAAAATGTACGGTTCCCATGCAATACAACGAATAAAGTTGCATGTAACATTTTGAATAATTATGTATACTTGTCTGGGTAATTTAAAAGTTTATTGAATAATCACCATAATATTATAAATTACAGTATACTAGATAACGCCCGCAACTCCATTGCGCCAAAATTCGTTAATCGCGCGGGAACCGTACATTTACCGTGATGAAAAGTATCCTATGTCCTTCACCGGGACTTCACGTATCTTCATACCTTTCAGCAAAATCGGGTCAGCAGCGTGAAGAAGTAACAGACAGTCGACAGACAGATAAAAAGACAGTGTATTTCTGTCTGTCAGTCTCTTTCGCATTTATAGTATTAGCATACATTATCCATTGCTGGCCGAAATTGAACCCAGGCGATATTGAAATATGCTAATTTTTATATAATTTACAGTAACATACATTTCCAGAGCCAGTCAGCGTTACAATGACACAGTTAATGTTTATTAACAATACGCTTACAATGCGAAATGTAACAATGAAAAGAATAACAGTTTTGTATCAGCAAATTGAATTAAATACAAACCAAAACCTGTAAAATAATTTTGTAAAACATTTACTAAAGTAATATGTCGCTTATTTAATAGTATAACAATAATAATATCTATGGACGCTTCACACCACGTCAGTCTGGCCCCGTGTGGCCGGCGCGCGTGTGTTACAGGTACCAGACAACGGAAATATATTTAATACTTTTATATTTATACTATACATGTATTTCAGATTTTTATTATATGATACACAATATATTTAATACACATCCATGACTCAGGAACTTTAAAACCTTTTGTTCCGTCCGCGGGATTCGAACCCGCGACCTTTGGCTTGAGCTACCAACGCGCTCACCACTGCGCCACAGAGATCGTCGAAATAACGTAAATATTTAAATAACGTTGTTAAATGACGTTATAAGTTTTATTTGCAATGAGATGAAAACATGAGAAATGGATTAGTAAAAGAGATGGTACAAAAGATTTACCGTTGACGATTAGCAAAATCTATAGTAATACCACAGAATATATATTAGTTTAACAAGTGATATGTAAATACGAAAGTGTACTGTCGGTCTGTTTGTTAACTCTTCACGCTTTCGTTAAATGACCGATTTGATTTGACCGACTCTGTAGAAGCCCACAGAATATTTTTCATCCCGGAAAAAATTACGAATTCCGTGGGATAAACAAATAAAAATTTAGATATTATGTAGGTAACGTTACGTACGTTTCACTCACACTTGACCATGCAAAGTCAAAATTTAACCATAAATAATCATCTATACCTACTTTTTAATATTATAAAGCGGAAGAGTTTGTTTGTTTGTTTGAACGCGCTAATCTCAGGTACTACTGGTCCGATTAGAAAGATTATTTCAGTGTTAGATAGCTCATTTATCGAGGAAGACTATAGGCTATATTTTATCACGTCACGACTAATAGGAGCGAAGAAACACAGGAAAATGTGGAAAAAAACGGAGAAAATTATTTGAAAGAGATATTATCTCACGAACAGGCACAGATAAAAAGTAAACAACGTGAAGGATCATAGGCTATAGTTACGTGTGTACGGTAAATTATACGGCTATTGCTGAACCAAAGATTTACTTTGGTAGGATTGGTCTTTATGACCCAAGGATGGATTTAAGATGTGGAGCCACCGCCATTTTTTATGTAAATTTTTTAAAATTTTAGCAGCTTCTGCTCTGGAGGAAAATAGAGTCTCAATCTGTATAGAGGGATTAATTATGGTACTATTCCAAGTTCGGTACCATATTCGGATGACTTAAGAATGCTTAATTCATTTTAGGACTCATATTTGCACGATAAAGATGTTAAACAAAGTAAAAAGAAAAAGAAAAAGAAGCATTATTTAAACGCGCTAATCTTAGTATGAGTCAGTAATTACTGGTCCGATTTGAAAAATTCTTTCAGTGTTAGATAGCCCATTTATCCAGGAAGGCTATAAGCTATATTTTATTACGCTAAGACTAATATAAGCGAAGAAATAAAGGAAAATGTGGAAAGAATGAAGGAAATTATTTCACGAACTACTGGAGTAATTTTTCTGTTATTTGGCACTGATAAAAAGTAGGAACGTGAAGGATAGGAGGCTATTTATTATGGACTAATTTGTTTGTGAAATATCTAATTTACGCGGGCGAAGCAGCGCGGAACGTCTAGTAATATTATAAAGCTGAAGAGTTTGTTTGTTTGAACGCACTAATTTCAGGAGCTACCCATCCAATTTGAAAGAATCTTTCAGTGTTTGATAGTCTATTTATCGAGGAAGGTTATAGCGTATATTTTATCACGCTAAGACCAATAGGAGCAAAGACACAGAGGAAAATGTGAAAATAAAAATGAAGTTTGTTTGTTAGAACGCGCTAATTTCAAGAACTACTGGCCCGATTTGAAAAAATCTTTCAATGTTTGATAGCCTATTTATCGAGGAAGGCTATAAGCTATATTTTATCACGCTAAGACCAATAAAAGCAAAGATACAGAGGAAAATGTAAAAAAACGGGGAAAGTTATTTGTAAGGGCTAATATCTCAGACTACTGGAGCAATTTTTATGTTATTTGACACGAATATATGGACTACGTGAGACATGGGTTATTAATTTGTGAAAAATATACGGTTTCCGTGAAATTTCAGATTTACGCGGACGAAGCCGCGTGGAATGTCTAGTATTATTAATATGTTTATTGCTCCATTCATCACCATGTCTTTGGCATGCAGAATAATGCGGCTATCAGCCTCCTTATATTAATTAAGCCCTGTCAACAGCGTTTTCGTTTGTTGAAAATCATATATTCAACATTTTTTATTTTATTGAATTTTTAGTACCTTTTATCTAAATATTATTCCAAAATTGGCATTTAAACATTCGATTCAATCGAAAATGATACCAAACTCGACTATATACCTAAATCCCGCGCAGTTATTGACCTCATACCTTGTTAAAGCTAAACACCCCCCCCCCCCCTCCACCACCTGCATTGAAATATTCAATCCTACCAAAGAAAATCTTTGGTTCAGCAAAAGCCGTATTCCTCGTTTTTTTTGTCTTGTACGCACACGACTACTATTTTTTGTGGGATAATTTGTCTGTGAAATTATTAATTTACGCGGGCGAAGCCGTGCGGAACGCTAGTATTATTATAATTATTGCTCACCAAACCGCCATAATTTCCAGATAGAAGAAATATGGCTGGAAGGTCCAGGGTCCTGGGAAGTGAAAGCAGCCCAGTGGAACCGCGTGCGCACCAGAACAGGGCTGGTGCAGCTGCAGCATGAGCTTGATGAGCTCGCTCCACCTGGGAAGTGGACTTTGAGGGCACGGTTGGATGATGGGTCACAGGTAAGAAATATAATGGGCCATAGGTATCTGATTCCTAGCGACGGCTGATTCCTTCTCAGAGAAAAGACACAGGGTAGGAATTTTGATGACTATATTATAAAAAGAATTTTGATGACTATATTATAATAAAAAGAGCATACCATCCGAAAGAATGTACAAATATTATAGCGAATGCGAGGATCTATAGTTATGCATAGAACCAAATAAAGACTCGAAATCAAGCTTACTATTATGTGTTTTGTACTTACCTCCACCGATTCAAACAGATGCTCTCAACGAATTTCTGAATCATGCTAACAGAGCGATGTGTGATTCGTCTCAAACTTTGATAGTGGGAGATTTCAACATGCTACAGATAACATGGTCCCCTAGCACGTATACTAATCAACTACATCCCAATAATTGTTCTAACTACACTAACGGAATGGAGCTAACCGATTTCATAAATTTTAATGGACTTAAACAGTATAATCATGTTCTTAACTATAAAGGTATCTTGGATCTAATAGTGTCTAGCTCTACTGTAAAAAGCGTACAAGTCAGCAATAATGCCGTTATTGGCAATACTGATCCGGCCCATCCAACACTAGAATTCAAGTGTAGAAGCAGATAAATTTCTAAATAAAAACAATTATAAAACCATAAATGAAAGGTTAGCTAATATTGACTGGGATAATGTTTTTAAGAATGTTACTGATGTAGATTCTATGACCGAAAGTTTTTACTTTATATTAAACAACTTAATCGAAAAACATGTACCGAAATATAATTTTAATAATAAAAAGAATTCATATCCTATTTGGTTCGGCCACGATCTAATTCGACTCCTCAAGGAGAAAAACAAATTGAGAATTCGCTTAAAAAAATACCAAAATCCTCGAGATCGGTTATCCTTTGAACTGCTGAGGGATCGATGCAAGAATCTACAAACTTTACAATATAAACGATATATGGAGAGTATGGAGACGTCTATACAATCTAACCCTAAAACCTTCTGGGCTTACGTTAAGTCGAAAAAACAATCAACTACTGGTATCCCCTCTTCTATGTTCTTGGCTGATAGCACAGCCTCAAATGGCCACGATATCAGTAATTTGCTTGCAATCAATTTTTCTGATTCCTATAACACCATCACACCGAATGACTCGGATCCAGACAAAGAATTTGATCAAATACAAGTTGCTTAAATCTAGTATCTATTACCCATTATGAAATTCACAAAGCCCTAAACAAATTAGATATAAAAAAAAGGTTCGGGTGCTGACGGTATTCCACCAATTTTTATTAAGCGATGTGCTAAGTATCTCTCGGCACCACTTTTTCATATTTACAACTCTTCTTTAAAAAGTGGCAACTTTCCAAAAATATGGAAGCAGGCCCACGTTTTGCCACTTCACAAAGATGGTGACAGATGCAATATTAAAAACTATAGACCTATCTCTATTCTGCCGACTTTCGCTATGGTCTTTGAAAAATTAGTTTACCCTGCGCTTTCCTGGCATGTGAAACCTTACATCTCTGATCATCAGCACGGCTTTTTCAATACAACAACTAATATGGTATCTTTTGTTGACAGTCTGATGGACTTTGTCGATGCTGAAAATTGTGTAGATGTAATCTACACGGATTTCAGCAAAACATTCGACAGAGTTCCCCACGATGTGCTCGTGATTAAGTTGCACAGATTTGGATTCGGAGGCCCTATGTTGCGCTGGCTTAGGTCTTACTAACGAGGTAGAACCTCAACTGTAATTGTCAATGGATATAAATCGGTCCCTTTTCCAACACAATCCGGAGTTCCATAAGGTTTTCGGCTGGGTCCCCTGCTTTTCAATATTTTTATAAACGATATATGTATGTGTTTTATTTATACCATTTTTTACCTCTTTACAGACGATCTTAAAATTGTCAAAACTATTGCCTCACTTCAAGATACGCTTGAACTCCAAAGTGACTTAGATAACTTATACATCTGGTGCAAAAATAATCTAATGAGCTTAAATTCTAGTAAATGTTATCACATGCGCTTTTCCCGTAAAATGAAGCCCCTACATCCAACTATTTACAAAATTAATAACTATCCTCTTTCTCAAGTTCGAGAAATACGGGCCCTTGGTATAACGTTGGATTCAAAACTGCAAATGAATAGACACGTTGATAACATTGTCTCCCATAGCTTGAAAACCCTAGGATTTATTAAATGTAATGCTGCTGACTTTCATAATCCACTCACAATAATCACTTTATACTACGCATTAGTTCGCAGCAAACTAGAGTACTGTAGTCCTGCATGGAACCCCCATTACGCTGTCTATTCCAATCGTATTGAACGAGTACAAAAACGCTTTTTATGGTATTTATCCTTTAAGCAGGGCTTAGCCAAAAAATTGCCACATTATAAAGACAGACTAGATTACTTTCGGATGGTTTCGCTTCATGATCGCAGACAGTACTTCGATCTAATTTTCCTGCACAAACTTGTAAACGGCACTATTGATAGTAAAGAACTCCTGAAAATAATAAAATTAAATGTACCAATTCGTTTACCAAGAAAAAATAAATACAAACCTTTTTACATTAAATCAGCCAAAACAAATTTGGGCCAATTTTCGCCGATTAAAAGGATGTGCAGGTCTTACAACAGTTTTTCAAATACTAGGGATACTTGTATCTTCTCAAATAAATTGGCTAAGTTTAAAAAATTAATTGTTGGTTTGTCGCGTTAGGTGTAGATGATGTTTCACTTTTTAAGCTTTTCATTTCTCTCTCACATTGTGGTTTGTTTAAATATGAAATTATTGTTTATTTGTTGCCATTTTAGATTCATCATAGTTATTAAATCTTAAGATAATGTGTGTAAGATTTGTGCATGTAGAACTACACCTGTAATTTAGGGTACATTAATCTTTATTCTACAATTGTATGTTTTCCATGTCAAGATCTTTTCTGATGTATTTCCTTGTTGGTGTGTCAAATAAATAAATAAATACAGAAGTATTGAAGGAATTCCACTCGCACGCCAATAATAGACGCTAATTTTTATAATGGCGAGAAAGTCCCATGACCTGCGAAAGCAGATAATAATATTACATTCATAACTGACCAAAAAGGGAGTCGCTAACTGCAGTACTAATTTTCAAGTCTCTAAGATCACATAAACAACTTGCTTTAACTTTACAAAACCCTTTAGTTAGAATAGAATAGAATTTATATTTTATTTCCAAGTTACAAGGTGGTACAAGTTTACTGTGGTACAAAATTTCTGCCTATCAGGCGTGGAAATAGTTTAGCATATTGTGTACGAATTTCAGCGATTAAGTAACATGTGTACTAATTTCAGGCATTTAATGTCTTGTATTTTTCAGGGTTCCTCAACATTTCTGGTGGGAAACTATGAACTCCTTCCATTCCAACTGACAGTGCGACACCCTGCCAAGGTGCTGCGCTCCAGTGAAAGACTGTCATGGACTGTTTGCGTTAGGTAAGCCCTACTTAAACTTTAACTTCTTACTTTTGCTTCAAAATTGTGGTATTTTTTCGGCATTACTTTTAATTATGTTAGATTGTGGTCAACATTTTGTCCAACCAAAGAAGGTACATTAAGATTGGAAAGAATATTTATACTTTAAAGCAACTAAGTATATGCCTATGTGCTTTTAAATCATTTTGATTGAATTTGATTCATAATAGATGGATGGCACTGCGTAATTTATTCTTGTTATGCCAAGTCCAGCCGACATAGCGACTAACAACCCAATCGAATAACGCAGTGTCCCCTATCTGCCATTGAATTAATTACTCTGCATTAGTGGACTCTATTGATTGCCTTACTCGGCATAACCTCAAACTACTGTTCATTTCAATCCCGTTACCAGGTATCCATGGTCAGAAGCAGTAGAAGGTATGCTGGTCATCCGCATCCGAGGTGCAGGCTCCTCAGCTGGTATACGCACAGCGGTGCGGCTGCGTGCCCGTGCCTGCCATCGCCACGCTGCTGCCGCCAGACGAATACAACTGGACAAGATGGCCGCTGATGATGTGGTGGTCGCTGACTTCTCGTTCCAGGTAAGTCTTAGCATCAACAAGGCCATTGTAAACAGTAGAAGGTATGTTAGTCATCCGCATCCAAGGTGCAGGTTCCTTGGCTGAACGCCACCGCCACCAGAAAGGAGGACGGGCAAAATGTACCCACGACCAATAACGCTGAGACGTATATCGTTAGAAAGCTCTTTTCTTGGCTATCCTATGTTTTTATGGGGGCTAGCCTCATATCACTGTGGGGAAAAAAGGTATATCAACAAGAAATCAATGAAAAATAATTTATTCCACATAATATAAAAAGAGCATTTATTTCCTAGTCATTTAAAATTGCTAAAATCACGATGTAACGGTAAATGCGTACGCATACTGTTGTCGGTCCGTATCTGTTCCGGCGCGGCTCACAGACCGCTTCTGGGTTAGATTAGGTTAGAAGGCTAACCTAACCTAAGCTAGGAGCGGTCTCTGAGCCGAGAGGTTAGGTTAGCCTCTTGGGTTAGGTTAGGTTAGCCTTCTATAGCTTCTAACCTAACCTAATCCAAGAGGCTAACCTAACGTAACCCAGGGGCGGTCTGTGCGAAACGCCGCTGCTGAGTACGGAACGGCAACAGTGCGCGGACGCATTTATATCATGCTCTATTTGGGGACACTAAAATTTTATTAAAAATAGAAAAGCTAAGACTCTTTTCTATTACATAATCGTATAATTTAAAATGTCTTCTATCCAGAGAATTTCAAAGAGCATTTTCTTCTTTCAGGAAGAGGGTACTAGGGTTTGGCAGAACACCACCGTCGTGTCACAGGTCGTAGAGAATCCAGTGAGCTTGGAGTTCTTGACCAAGCACAAACCAGTCATTTCACCTGGACTACCATATAAATTAAAGGTAAATAATAATATTACTAAAGAAAACTAAAGCATAATATTTGTATCCACAACGTCGTCGGCAACAAGTAGATAATTTCGAAATTATCTTCAGTATCATTTGTCACAAGCAAAGATAACAAGCCAATATCCAGCACCAAAATTAAAGGCAACCCAATCCAACAAAACAAGCACAACTTCACATACACAATTGAGAGATGCTGCAGCGAAATAAATATTTAGGGATGTCTTATCCCGTGGTGTGGAGTAAAGTGTGGAGGTTTTTAAAGTCACTCGGGGTTGGCAAAGATCCTAAAACTTCTATTTCATCCGACATTAATTTAGATCTCTTGAATAGCCATTTTGCAAACCCCGCACATGAAATTAAAGATATATCTATCAGTGATGTTAAAAAGTCGGTCATATCAATTTCATCTAAGGCTGTGGGTAGTGACAATATTGGGCGTAACATGATAGTTCCGTTGCTTGACACATTATCACCAGTCCTCGTCCATATCTTTAATTTTTCACTTAAGACTTCTGCTTTTCCAAATTCCTGGAAAGCTGCTTATATAATTCCTCTACCTAAGAAATCTAGTCGCCAATCTTTTGCTGATTATCGCCCAATTTCGATACTTCCTTTCCTCTCGAAAATCCTAGAACGTTTAGTACAGCAACAACTTTGCTCTTTTCTTAGTTTAAATAATTTGCTAAATCCTTTGCAATCAGGTTTTCGCCCTGGCAATAGTACTTCCACAGCCTTAGTTAAAATTACTGATGACATCCGCCACGGTATGGATAACCAAAATTTAACTATTATTATTCTTTTAGATTTTAGCAATGCTTTTAGTACTGTTGATCATGACATTTTATTACTCCTTCATAGGCATCCATTACACGGTAGGTTCCTCGTCAGTCAATTCCATCAATTATGAATTATGTTTGACTGATGGTGACTGATGGACTGACGAATGTATCCAGATTTTCGTCAATCACCGTCAGTCACGCTCTTACACAGTAGGTTACCCATCAGTCACAGTCATGACTGTGGTAAAACTGACAGCAAAACCTACCGTCTAATGGATGCCTTAGATCGCTCAATCTTTCCCCTGAGGTAGTTAACTGGTTCCGCAGCTTCCTTGGAGGACGCCGGCAGCGTGTTAAAATTGACAATAAATTTTCCTCGTGGTGTAACATTGCTCCAAGGTAGCGTGCTATCTCCTCTTCTATTTTCCATTTTCATAAACTCTGTTTCCCAAATAATTTCTTCCTTCTATCACATGTATGCAGATGACTTACAAATTTATAGACAGGCTACGAATAATAAAAACTAAGGAAGAGTAACTCAGTCAATAAACATGCACCAAAATACTTGTCAAAAAAGTGTACCTTAGGTTCACTTTTCATACATTTGCAATATTTAGGTGACCTTGAGCGGTATAAAGGCTGACGTTACATGACAGTTCGAATGGAACCAAATTTAGAACTGTATTAGTATGTTACGTTTCCTTAGGTTTTATTATTCGTAGTAGACAGGCCTTACTTTCCTCACTCTCCAACGTGATTGCTCAACTTAATTCTGACTTGTCAGAAATACTTAAGTAGAGCGATTACTACGGTCTAGATCTTAACCCGAAAAAAACCCAATGCATCATCATTGACAGCAGGCAGCTGATTGCTAAAATCGACTGGGCTAACTTTCCTGAAATAAATCTTGACGGGTCTATCATTCCCTATAGCTCCTCCGTTCGCAACCTCGGTATACACATTGACCGCACTCTATCATGGAACACCCAAACTCAAGAACTCCGCAAGAAGTTGTTCGCTGCCACTGCCTCTCTCAGACGCCTCAGTTACTTCTTTCCTGTATCAACTAAAAGCTCACTAGCTCACGCTCTTCTGTTTCCCATCTTAGACTACGCAGATGTCAGCTACAGTGATCTTAACGATCAACTTCTTTCTTCCCTGGAACGCTTGCAAAATCTTTGCATCCGATTTATTTTCGGCCTACAAAAATATGATCATATACCGGACAGAGCTAAAGTGGCTGCCTGTGAAATTGCGTCGGAATACACACATTCTTCATATTCTTTACAATATTTTATTTAATCCCAAATCTCCTGCTTACCTCAAACAAAACTTTACCTTTCTTGGACACAAACATCCTACACTTCGCTCAACGAATAAACTGACTCTTGCACTTGACATCTCACAACACTAACTTTTATGACTCTTCCTTCACCGTTCTACTATCCGTCTGTGGAATGCTCTACCCGAAAGCATACAAAATTTCAAATCTATTAATACTTTCAAGAAAAGACTTAAACAACATTACTTATATCTATCTGCAAACTCTTAAAACTCTGATTTCTTTTATTTCATTCTTAGTATCATAATAATATTATATTTGTTTATTAACAATGTTTATTATTAGAAATTGTAACTATTATATATTTTATATGTGTATTATATTTATTTATCTTATTATATTATACTTACTGTATCTAATTTTGTCAATTTGTTATTTTTTATCAATGTTTTTAATTGATATTTTTCAGTTATTTGTTTTGTTATGTAATTAAGTTTACGGTTGCCTGAAAGAGACTGCTTCCAGCAGTAAGGCCGCCAATTCAAACTGTTTTTTTTTTTCCTGTCTCTTTGTAACCCGTGTTTCATTATTAGTTTGAATAAAGAGTTTTTATATCCCTCGGAAACTGTAAAATGTCTCTTCCCAGGACTCAAATGTGCACCAAAGTTTGACGGTTCAGCTTAAGCTATTCAATAGTAAAGAGATTACTTTCGCGATTTCCAGATCAAAGCCACCCGTTGGGACGATAAGCCGGCTACAAACGAACTCCTCCACGTATGCCGATCACCTGCTACGAGCGAAAACGACGCGCGAGTAACCAACGCGGCGTGTGTAGACGCCCTTACTGACGACGGCGGCGTCGCGCGCGTCATGTTCACCGTGGAGGAGCACGCCAGCCCGTACTATGTGTTTGAGGTAATAGGATATATCAAGGCAGTAGTTCCCTTTACTAACGCTGAGGAGAACGGAGAACTTGATGGAAGTCCGGTCCCTTATGAGGTAGACCGGGCGGTCGTGGAGGGATTCCTGTGTTAGACAGATCCAGGACATCGATTCAGATATACGGCTGAAGGCAAGCCACAGGTGGTTTTAGTGGGTAAGCCCGGCGCTTCTCGCCGGGAGTCCCACATACCCCCGGTCAGCTTAACTGAGGCACACCCCCAAGTCCCAACCCGGGCAACCATAAAGGGTTTCCCCTGCGCACCAAAAAAAAAAGTAGTTCCCCTTTACTAGTATAGAGAGCAAACAAGAAGTTTGGTTCGACGTACTTTGACAACGTCTGCAACATGTCAGACTTTCGTCGGCTTATTTGCTGTATGTGCTGGTAGTGCCCTCTGCTCTGACCTTCGTGTAATATTCCCTTTTCTTTCGCAATAATTCCATTGTAGCTCTGCGAAGCAAATTTTATGTAAAATTTCAATACTTAACTTAAGCTGCCATTTTGTTTTCCAACACCTTTTTCACATTTACTATTATTCGTATATTTGTTTTCAATTCAAAATCTGTATGCTGACATATAAGGCTGCGTTTCCACTGAAGCGGAGCGGAGCTTAGCGGTGCCGAATTGATCAATCACCATGCTCGAAATCTTCGATGTCATTCCGCTGGAATAGCACGATTGGTCAATCGGGCATCGCTAAGCTCCGTTCCGCTTCAATGGAAACGCAGCCTTACCGATATGTCCTGAAAACGCCCTTTTTCCAGTTTCTATTATTTATTTCAGGCCAGCGCCCGTAACACACACATAAGGCTGATTGCACACAGCGCGGTGGGCGGCGCACGCGCGGCGTTCGGTCCGCTCCGCGCCGCGCGAACACGCTCGATCCTCCCGCTGTATTTGCGACTACCCGCACACAGTAATACACCGGTCACTGTGCATTTTGTTGTAAGTTTTGTAGTATGCATTTTCTAGTTAGTAACTGTTTTTTGTGCCTAATTATGTAGTCATCAGCTCTTGAAAAGTTGTTATAATATTATTTTTTTGGCTCTTTTTAGAACCTCAACATCTTTTCGCATCTAAAGTTCAGAGGAATCTTGTCTGTGTAGATCAAAACAGTGTTTTTCAACAATGGTCAGGTTTTGGTATACAGGGTCCAATTAAACCTTCCTGCCAAATTTTGATATATTGATCCTTGTTTAAAATAAAAATACACGTATTTTTTCTTTTATAATCACTCAGTACTAAAATGTTGAGAAATGGGAGCTATTTCTTAAAGTTATCCTAAAAAACACTACAATTAATGGACACGAGTCACGACGCGTCGTCCGCGCGTGACTCTCTTAATGATACCTTAGCCATGGAAAAAAATTGGCAGGAAGGTTTAATTGCATACCCTGTATAAAAGTTTAGTTATCGACAGACAGACAAACAGAAAATATTTTGATGGCGGTTTGCTAGTGGTCTCGGTCTTACGGTCTACGGACTTGTGGAAATAAGACAGCATTAAATTCATATGCGAATGAAAGTGACAAGTAGCGCTATTATTATTTATTGTATTTCTTCCTATTCAATGACCGGACTTTATAATAACATAATAACATCTATGGACGCTTCACACCACGTCAGTCTGGCCCCGTGGTAAGTACCTGAAGGACTTGTGTTACGGGTACCAGACAACGGAAATATATTTCATACTTTTATACTATATACATATATTTAAGATTTTTATTATATGATACACATATTTAATAGTCATCCATGACCCAGGGACATTGAAAAACTTTTTGTTCCGTCTGCGGGGATTCGAACCCGCGACCCCCGGCTTGAGCTGCCACACACTCTACCCATTCAGCCACAGGGGTCGTCAAACTTTATAGGACTAATGTTTTATTCTGATGCAGGTAATAACTCGAGGTGGCACAATATATCGGTGGGGAGCCACCACACAATGTCCCACTCGCGACTCAGACCAGATCCACACCACCACCAGAAACAGCATCTGTCCAACCCTCGACATCCCCCGGAGAAGTAACCTGATCATCACAAACTCATCAGATTTGGATTCCTTGAAGGATTTCCATGCAGCCAAGATAATGCTTCCACTGAAAATGAGCCACCAAATGTGCCCAGACAGCTATCTGTTCGCGTACTTCCAGTATGATGGTGAACTTGTAACAGCGAGTAAGCATTTCGAAATGGAGGAGTGTTTTACGAATGAGGTAATCCTACAAATAGTAATAAATTAATAGACAGTTGTCTAACTGTCAACTGCTGAAAGCAATGATTTGACTCGATTAGGCTTAACCAAATAAAAAGCAAAGCGACCTTTGAATCTTGCCAATGCATAAATAATCAACACCTTAACATGGAAACCAGGCTGCCAAAGCTTTCTCAGGCAATTGCTGTATTCGAGGAAAGTTAATAATGGATAAAATAAATCTCTCTAAAAGAATGGCAACATAAAAACGATTCAATATTCCTCTCCAGGTAGAGCTATCTTGGAACAACCGCATAACGCCACCTGGGTCCACCGCGACTCTAACCCTCTCTACCCTCGGTCCAGCTCTCTGTGCCCTCTCAGCCATAGACAATGCTGCCAAATGGACCAACCCACCACACGAGCTAAAGGATGAAGTGATGCAGCAGCTGCAAAGAGTTATACAGACGCAGAGGAATATCACCCAGTATGATGCAGCGGGAGATTGTTTCTTGAGTAAGTTGTATTACGTAACAACGGGCCTCGCTCAACTTTTAGGTAGCTTGGGAAAAGAGGGGACAACTGGCGCACATAATTTTTTTTAACTAAAGTCCATTCGGTGGAATATTAATTTTGGTTTTTTCAGACCACTGAATGAATAATGACTAAAAACTTAATGCGACAAGTAACGTTTGAATTTCTTCCCTCTCTATCTGGCAATTGGACAACGTCTTTTGTCCTAATCTGTTCTCCAGTTGTATAATATTTATATAGCTTACCTATGTGCTGTTTAATTTTTTATTATAAGTTGTTGAGACATTGTTGCAACTACAGTCAAATTTCGGTATAAACTATATCCTCTCGTCTGTCAAGCGCCCAAAATGGGCGTCTTACTCTAAATCTATTCAAAAGTAGCTATTACACTTTGACCACTGATTTAATATAACAATGCAATAATTTTCTCCCAAAGCTTCAGACGAGCCATTCGACGAAGCCTCCGAGCTAACTGCGAGTGGCGTCCGTAGTGCAGGCGCGGGCGCATCACCGCGCTGCGTCCGGGGACCACAATCACTCACTGATGAAGTTAAACCGAGGACTGACTTTGCTGAGGTAAGGTCTTGTGATGTGGCCAGGGAGTAACAGGATCATGAAAGTGGAAGAAATCAGACAAACAATTGGAGGGAAGAAAAGACAGTGAAGACAGAAAAACCATTTGGCAAAGTGAGGGGACCACAATCACTCGCTGATAAAGTTCGACCGAGGACTGACTTTGCTGTAGTAATTCTTGAAATTGTGTGGTCCGGTTAGGTTTATAGGCAAGGTAAAGGGATAACCGACGGAGAGACAGATAGAAAGAAAGACGGAGAAGTCTGAAGAGCCATTTGATTTACAATTTACATAATTATTTAAGCCACCTATCTTTTCACAGGCATGGCTGTGGCGTCTTCTCTCAGTTGGTTCCAATGGCACTGGAGCTACGTCTGCAGTAACCCCAGACTCCGTCACCAGATACGAGGCGTCCGCCTTCTGTCTGTCCAAAACGGGGGTTGCGGTGTCACAACCAGCTGTACTACAGGTGTAGTTTAAGAGAAATTAATAATGTCACACAAATAATAGAATCATGTCGTGGTATCTTGATAATAAGATGGAATAATAATTGGTAATCTGCATTTAGCGCTCTCTTGTAAATTTTTATTAAAAACTTACTATGCTTTTCTATTAAATGTTTTTTTTGTAATTTCTATTTAATGTTTTGATCTATTTTATTTGTTTTCTGTTATTATATTGTGTAAGTTTAATTGCAATACCTACATAGCTTCTTTCATTTTTAGGTGTTTCGTGAGTTTTTCATCCACGCGGACGGTCCCAAGCAACTACGACGCGGCGACACCACCATCATGCGATATCGCCTCTTCAATTATCTATACGAATCTCTTAGCGTGAGTGTTTGTTAAGGCTATTGCTTTTTTATTATTAATAACCGACAATGTCCCACTGCTGGGCAAAGGTCTCCCCCTTTCCTTCCACACGTCTCTATCCTTCGCTGTATTTAGCCACTCCGTATCTACAGCGTCTAGCTCGTCGCGCCATCTTTTCTTGGGTCTGCTCCTATTAGATTTCAGGCTATTCATTGATTTCATTTTAATTATGGATAGTAAATAAATTCCATCTCTGCACTTTGCATATTGACTCATAGGAAGATGGGAGGTAATTTGGTTTTGTAATTATGTCAAACTGATCATGAATATGGTTGGCTAGACATCCGACCAAGTAACGCGAATCCGCTTTCTGCTTATGAAACAATTTCTCTGATTACAATAAATGTTATTTGTTGAAAATAATTCACATTTTTCTCCATATCCAGGTACAAGTAAGAGTAGTATCAGACCAATCTTTAGAAATCCTAGAACGTACAGAGCTGTTATGCATAAGAGCTAGGTCATCAGTAGCTCGCAGACTCACCATCACAGCTAGAGAGCTGGGTGAGGGTAGTTTGAGGATACGCGCTGAACCCAAGAGAGGTGCCTGTGGTAATGATACTACAGCTCGGAGTGGGTAAGTGAAGATATTGAAATGTAAAAAATTACTAATAATGTATATAGAAATCAAATCAAATCATTTTTATTTCCAAGGAATATGGTACACGAAGATGTTAACTATTTTTCATATAATTTGTGGGTGTTTTTTACATTATACGTTTAATGGTGATGAATGTTTACAACAATTATGATGATTGCGATTGTAAAGTCGATATACTAATATGAACTTTCTAGTAGAATGAAAAGGTGTCAGTGATCATAAAATTAATATTTTTGTGAAGCTCACAAATTTGCTTGAAACAATTTCAGAGATGAAGTATCTATCACGGTGAAGGTCGAACCAGAAGGCATTCCAACACACGATTACAAATCTGCCTTACTTTGTGGTAAGTTCTCTGTCTCATTTACTCGCACCTGAATATTTAGCTATCTCATTTCCACAGGTACACGATAAAAAGCAATAGTGATTCTTTGTGTTTTAATAAAATTACAGTAGTGATAGATCAAGAAACTAATCTCTACGCGTTTGACGACCGGCCTATATCATTGCTGAATACTTTGAGCAAATAATGATCACAGAAGCGAATTAGGTTTAACTGAAATGTTTAATGGGGATTGTCCATTTTTTTTTTAATTTTGCTCATTACAAAAATATTTCGAAGAATAAGGTCAGTAATCGTTTTTCTGTATATAAACGAAAAAAATACCCATTAGTTATTTATATTTTTGAACAAATATGTTTAACCTTAGTTTGACCTTCAATGGCGTTAAATTAGCAATAAATTCGACCAACATTACTTTTCGAACTTTTGGTAAGCTTCTCGTATCAGCTTTCACATAATGAGAACTTGCATTTGACGAACCAGCCATTATAAATAAGATTGAAAGGAAATTTAAAACATACTGCAGAGGTCAATTGGTCGCCGATGATGACGTTAAAGCGAAACTTTAAAAATTTATTGAGAAAAAACTAGCCAATGAATTTCAAAATTATTTAATTTTTATTCTTAAAATACCCTATTTTAACGAAAAAAAATATAAATAAAAAATATCGGCCAAGTGCGAGTCGGACTCGCGCACGAAGGGTACGTACGGTTATAGAGCGAAAATAAGGAAAATTTGTGTTTTTTGTATGGGTTTTAATTCCCTTAATTATTTATTTTATTTTAATTTTATAATTGAATGTAAAAGTACACATATAATTGAGGGTTTTGTGAAAATTTCAAGTGTCTATATGTTGCTATTATGAATCACGAGCCAAAAAGACCAAAAAAATAACGTTTGTTGTATGGGAGCCCCCCTTAAATATTAACTTTATTTTGTTTTTAGTATTTGTTGTTCGCTATAACAAGACCAGAAATACATAATATGTGTAAATTTCAGAAGTCTAGCTATAGCGGTTCTTGAGTTACAGCCTGGAGACATACAGACAGACGGACAGACATCGAAGTCTCAGTAATAGGGTCCCGTTTTTACCCTTTGGGTACGGAACCCTAAAATAACATGTGATTTTTTTTGTACAGTGCCCATTAGCTTGTTTACTTTAACTTTTAAATGTTACTTGATTAACCGACACATTATTTACTTTTCTTATGCTTTCAGCCAACACCGGTTTCGGAGCGTCGGACGAGACGTGGAAATGGCCCCAAGTGTCAGCAACGCCGGGGTCAGAGAGCTTGACTGTTTGGGTCACGGGAGATCTGAATGGACCCTTATTGGCTGTAAGTTTTCATATCGATTTACTTGTTGAAATAATTTATGGCGACGTATGGAATTCTTTAAAACTTAGTTTGTCATCGTCTGAGTATCTGCGCGATTCGATTAGACTCATTAGAGCTTCTGCTTTGGTATCAATTTAACAGGTTTGCACAGTATATAGTCCCAAATACGAAGGTCTGTTCGTTCGTCTGTTTCCGCTTTTTGATCAACCCGTTAACTGTATTAAAATATTGCAATGACACCTCATATCATAGTCGAATCGTTATTCCAGGACGCAGACTCCCTAATCCTCTTACCTCGTGGATGCGGGGAACAGAACATGCAGCGCCTTGCGACCAACCACCTCGCGTCCCTGCTGCAGACCACCTCACCCAACACCATCACTACAAGACTGCATATGGCTAGAGGTAAACTACTTTTGGCACAATGACTATATTGTCCAGGAAGTCTCCTGGCACTATAGTCCGCGCCGCCGGTATACTCACATACCGGCGCGGCGGAGTGGCCAACTAGTTCCGCGCGGACTATACTACCTCGTGCTATTTTTTGCTGACTTACAGTTGGCGCTCAGCGCTAACTTGAGTCACGACAGTCTTATAACAGACTATTGCTATACAAACACATTTAAAAGGTGCAAGGTTCAAGCATATTGACCGTTTCCAACACTTGCTTGATGCTTGAGTCCGCGGCCTTGGGAATGCAATCCCAAACCCGCGGGACCCCGATCTCGCGAGATCTCGTGTATTTTTTCGGGATTAATCCCGACGCATCATTTGACGAGATCCCGTTCGCTAGACACGTCCACTCTAGGTGCAAGCGGCGCCCTGACGTACTCTATGGCGCGACGCGAGCTGAATCTGCACGCGCTGAAAACACGCGAGCTGAAATAGTGCGCGCTGAAAACACGCGAGATGAATAGCCCGCGCCGAAAACACGCGAGCTGAAATAGCGCGCGCTAAATTCACGCGAGCTGAAATAGCGCGTGCTGAGAATGCACGAGCTGAATCCAAGCGCACTGAAAACACACAAGCTATATCTGCGGGTGCCGAAAATTCGCGAGCTGAATCTGCGCGTGCAGAAAATCTATTTCGATACTACAAAAGGTTTACACGTCCATGTTATGATGTCAATCCATAAAATTGACACTAAATTAACCTCACTGTCACAAACAAGGAGTTATTAGCTTTTTCAGTCAACCGAATTTAACATTTTTTTTAAAACTAGACGAGATCCCGAAAATTCCGGGATCCCGCGGGATTGATATTTCTAATCCCGCGGGATCTCGAATTTGCAATCTTGAATCGGCATTGCATTCCCGCGCTTGATTTGATTTTTTTGAAGCAAGCAAAATCTACGTGCTTGCCACCAAGCTGTTTGTCGTCTCGGAACCCCATAATAAATATTTTGTATTGCACTAAGACTGTAAATGTAATAATGCTTAAGGCGCTATATCGAAAGTAATTTTACCGCAAGAGCAATTTTATGATTAATTTGTATGTTAAACAACATGACCGTTATTCGAGGCTTAATATTGAGATAGGCACTTCCGTTTCCCGTCTACTTTTAATGATTTTACCGCCTTGTACCTTCACACCCGGGTCAAATAAGCTCCTCACGCCATCATCAGGTGCTTCCGAGCGAGGTGGGGAGCGAAGAAGTTTCCCATCTTTAAGAGCCCGGGTTACCCTCGAAATTCTCATACATACGCAATACCAAAATCATTTTGTCATACGAAAGTATTTAACATGTTTGAGTTATTTTTCAGCTTAAAATAGTAATTACCTAGGTTCCTAAACAAAAATTAACTTCAAAATATTTAAACACTAAAAAAAATTTTCTTGTGTATAAATTTTTTTTACTAAATTTACTACTAAATATTTAAACACTAAAAAATAGAGTAAAAAAACTAAAAAATATATAAATAAATAGTAAATTTACTACAAAATATTTAAATACTAAAAAATATTTTTTAGAGTTAAGATATTTTGTAGTAAATTTAATATTTATGTAGATATTTTTTAGTTCTTTACTCTATTTTTTAGTGTTTAAATATTTAGTAGTAAATTTAGTAAAAAAAAATATACACAAAAAAAAATTTTTTAGCGTTTAAATATTTTGAAATTAATTTTTGTACAGGAACCTAGGTAATTACTATTTTAAGCTGAAAAATAACTCAAACATGTTAAATACTTTCGTATGAGAAAATGATTTTGGTATTACGTATGTATGAGAATTTCGAGGGTAACCCGGGCTCTTAATCATTGGCGTTTCGATTCCCGTCGAGTTAACACTCTTCCACTTTACGGAATATAAGCATAAAAATTCGCCATTTTGTTGAACATTTCCAAGTTTTGGTATAATATTACTTATATTATTAAGTGTTTCAACATGGATGCGTAAGTTCTTTTACTTTATATAACTAATTCTTAAATTGAGTTTCCGTTGGTATTACATAATTATTGTTTTGTTATGTAATGATTTTTCTTTAACTTTTTAAGCCAACTTTTAAAAACGGAGCTTCCGTTCGTATTACAAACTTATCATTTTATTATAATATTTTTTCTTTAACTTTAGCTACAAAGTAAGTATTTAAATACTTTATCGAGTGTAGTTTTTAAGCTTATACATTTTCAGTGGTCCTAGTGACGGAATGAACGCGAATAATAACATTAACCAAACGACTGTGACACGAGGAGAAATATGTAGCTCTAGTGATGATAGTTCGTCAACGTCATCGAGCTCGTCGTCTGGAAAACATAAGCGTTCACGCGTTTCCCATCTTTAATCATTGCGTCGAAAAGCACCAGGCAGAAATAAAAAGTTAAGCCTCGAATAAGGTAAGTAGTTTAATAAGCGTTTTATTGTAAGGTAAAACGCTGCTAACTATAAAGTGGTGAATACGCTGCGGCCAGAAGCTATCGGCTCGCTCGGAAAACATGCGACAAAACGTAATTATAATCATCTTTAAAAAAATAACAAGGAGCATTTAAGCAAAATGCTTCTATACGATTTTGAGTTGCAAAGGTGTCTATCAATTAGACTAATTTCCTACAATACATCTATTTTTGTATAAAAATAATCTTCAAATTTCATATATTTAAGAGGTCATTTCGAAAATTAAATGTATCGAGGCAAAATACATTAATCGTGTTTCTAGTTCTTCTCAAACCTAGATAAGGCTATGAAGATATGTATATCTCATCATCAGATTTGTAACATTTCCGAGGGTCATATAGTACTACGTCAAAAGGACAGTTTTTTCAATATAGCGCCTTAAGACTGTTGTGACTCTAGAGAATGTTTGCCTTCATTGGTAACTTCTTAGCCTTTGGACAAAAGATTCGTAGGATATACTCTACTAAAACACTTACTTCTCCCACCAGGTTTCGTCCGTCAAATGCAGTACCTCCACCCATCAGGTGGTTTCAGCGCGTTCGGTCCCTCAGACCCGGTACCCTCCACCTGGCTCACCGCCTTCTGCATCAGATACCTGAGGAGAATACATCAGGTATACAGTATACCTTGACTATTATGTCCGGTTTTTTAAGCTTTGACTGTAGTTCATCCCTTCACTAACGATTCTCATAGGCGCTTGTCATAGACTATTGGAAAGCGTTAATAGCATTGTATTATTCATAAACAGTGGTACAAAATTGGGCAAATCGGCGTAATGCAGTCAAACATCACCAATGAACACGGGCTAAGTCATTAGTCATTGCACTTGTTGTCACTGCATTGTTGATGATTTTATGATATTTCTTTTTCATCAGACGGAAAATAATATCTCCTTTTTTTGTTTAGTTTGCTTTGTTTTTTTTAGTTTGCTTAGACTCATCTTTTATTATTTTGCTTTCTCATCAAGGCATCATCGTTGATGTGCCATCTAAGTTATTAATATTTTGTTCCTACCCACTTCATTAATTTGAAGTATTTTCCAGTTAAATTCACCAGTACTTTATTTTCAGACATTATACCCAGATTCTCCAGTGCCAGATTTCATCAATCGCGCTGAACGATGGCTGATCGACCAGCAAATGGAAAATGGTTGCTTCAGGAACGAGGGTCAGATCTTCCATAGGGAACTTAGGGTAAGTTCCAAACTTCAGCAACAGCTAACAGGAATGTGATAGCATACTCATATTGTGCAATATCTGATTTCAATTTTCTGTTGTATTGCTGTCGCAATACAACACAGCTATACATCATCGTGTGATTTGTCTGTAAGTAAGATTGATCATGATATTATGGATGCTTACGAATATTTTCGAAATTTGTGTGTCTGTAACCTTTTGTGCAGTAACCGTATTCTGTAATTTGTCTAACATTAATAGTTATTACTAAGCTTTAACTAAAAAAACTATTGACAAATCCGCTTAGGAAGAACTTGAAATTCTAACTTCATTTTATGGTAATAGCTGGCATAAATCCCACTTTCCAGGGTGGAATAGAAGATGACGGTGAAATAGCCAGCGTAGCACTCACAGCATACACAATCTCATCTCTTATGGAAAGCACCACCATACTCCCATACCGCATCATCAAGAACTCCCTATCATGCTTCCGAGCTTTACCACCAGCTAAATCCAAGACCTCCTCCAAGATATACGCTCATTCCCTACTAGCTTATACTCTGATGAGGCTGAGGAGGTATGAGGAGGAATTGGCGAAGATGAACGAGGCTAGTCCTTGGGAGAAGCCGTCAGCGTTGAAGGATAGTGAGGAAATGAGGGAGCTGGTGGATTTGATACGAGTGGCGAGACGGAGTGGAGAGTTCGTGTGGTGGGATTCTGGTATGTATACCCAATCACTAAAGTATATTCCTATTTATATAGTGCACATAAAAAAAATCTCTTTCTGAATAGAATTATTGGCGTATGTGTTTGTTATAATTTTAAGACAGTTCTTCGTGTCCCAAATCTTATATTATTATATTGGCCAAGTTCCTAAATGTGATTCCTCAGCGCCAATGATTTCTGGAATCGACGCCAGTACTAAAACTTCATCGGGATGAATTTCGGAACTCAAGCACTATGTGGGTTATAGTTGTGAGTGGCAGTATTGTTGGATCAGAGTTCAGTAGTAGAAGAAGTAATAGAAGTATGCCAGTCCTGATTCCAGCTGCTGGCACCACTATTACAATGTAAATCATTTAGAATGTTGCAGGTAATCTAGCAACGTCAATAGAAGCGACAGGGTACGCGTTGCTGGCGCTAGCGGAGTGTCCAGCGACTGTCCAGCCGACTTGCGCGGTGGACGCACGAGCCGCTGTACTGTGGCTGTCCACACATAGAAGTGTTGGCGGGGGATTTGTTTCTACTCAGGTGAGCCTCTAGGAACTGCTGTGTAGAAAAAAAAACTGTGTAAAAGGGGATAAAGTTTTTTTTTAAGGTTTTGAAAACCGGCGCTTGGGAAGATGTTGCAGCAGCCACATGTTTATATACACTTTATATTGGTTTTAGTTTTATGCATATGTATTCGATATTACAATACCCGGCAATAAATATTGCACATCGACCTTTGAAAAGAGACATTCGGCTATTTTCGGTTTCATAGAGCGTTATCTTTGTAGCACACACCTATTTGACATTATGTCAGTCGTTGTTCAAATTCAATAGAGTGCAGTCGCATCCAGTTCAAAATATATATCTAGAGTTGTTAAACCCCTAAATTTGCTACAGCTGTAATTTTCCAAAAGAATTTTAAATACGTAAACATAATTTGAACACCCTTTTTTATTTTATTTTACCCGAATATAAAACCTTTAACTTATAGAAAATTTGGTGCATTTTATACAAAGAATAACAAAATTGTCAAAAGAAGCAAACCTTAATTGTTTTAACAGCTCCTAATATATACCGGACTTTTTGTATTTCGTGCGTAAGAGATAACGCTCTACAAAACCGAAATTAGCCGACTGTCACTTTCCAAAGGTCGATGTGCAATATTTATTGCCGGGTACTGTATATTGTTTGTGATGTATTGTATGTGCCTACATGGTGCCTACCATGCTTCAAATTTCGTGCTTCAAAATATGTCCTAAGCAGCACTAAATTGCCTTCCTTTTTTTTTTTGCTCGCTGTGATATCAAAGCAATCAAGTTTAGTTTTTAATTAAATATGTTTTAAGCACATCTTTAATAACACCATCTCTTCCAGGACACTCTAGTAGCACTAGAAGCATTGCTCCGCTGGTCCACAATTCTACCTCCACCAAGTAACTTACGAGTTAGGATACAGAGCAAGCACACGACTGAAATTGTGAATTTGGCTCCGGGAATGACTATACCGAATGTCATCAAGATGGACGTCAGTGACAAACTTAGTGTCACTGTTGAAGGTAAGATTCACCACTTCCTGATAAGTGCGCGGAGAATCTGTCAAAAAAGTTATTGATAGTCTATCCGGGACACTGTGAAACAGGCCCTTAAAGTATAGTCTGTATTGCATTCAGATACGTAGCCAAGAGGTAACCGCTATGATTTAAAGTGTGTTAAAATTGCAGCACTAGAGTACACTCAACTTTGAACATTACAACTAAGTATTCGTACAAACACTCTCAGACAAACACGTTCCAATTTAAGCACACACCTCGGCATTGTATGCAAATAAGTCACACTTACTTTGTGATACGGGAAAGGGCAAGGATTTGTTGTTGTGAAAAAATGTACGAATCTCCAAGATTCTTTTATCACACAAAAAGAATATTGGCGCAACGGAGTTGCAAGCGTCATCTAGTTGTAATATAAAATATGTTGCTGATAACCACACACAAAACAAACGTATCTATCTATTCCTTCCTAGGTACAGTACTGGCGCGATGTCGTTCCTTATTAAACTTCATACATTTTCTATAAAACTCTTCATTAAAGGTAAATAATCATCAGGGTGAGCAAAGCGAGCTCACAACCTGAACATTTTGTGGTATACTTTACGGAAAAACTATCACGCCTATTGATTTGCGCTTTAACATAGTAATTTTTATTTATATGTAGATGTGTCATAATCAGTTACTCAAGGTTTTTTATATGTAGATGTGTTATTATCAGTCAGTTAAGGTGTGACGACGCGAGACCTCACAAAGCTCGACTTTTAGCTAGTTAAACATGTCTAAATGCAGTCGTAATTACCTCATATATTCTTCCTCAGGTACAGGCTGTGCGCTCGTGCAAGCGACTCGCAGCTACAGCAGCACTAGCTCGACATCACGCCAGTCGCTGTCGGCGGACGTGTCGGTGCGGACTGACGGACCTTTCAACTGCGATAACACCACTAATTGTTACTGTGCTGTGGTTGTTGATGTAAGTGGTTGAAGAAGTATGCATGTGATTTGGTTTGGTATTAGTGTTGATTGAAATAGACACAGTAGCTCGCGAAAGAATATATCCAGTAGATGAATGTGAATTGTCCAGCATCCAATAGTGAGCCTTTTGAGTGAGATGTTTGTTATTCCAACAGGCTGAATCTAACTCGGCATCTGCTTCCATAGAGTTTCAAAGGGACGAGGTAGGTGCCTAGCTAACTTCTGCGTGTTAGATTTTTGCTCCTGCAGCTCACTCAAGACGGAAACTGTGAACTATATGAACCACGCGTTATGTTGCTGCGTTACATCTTGATTCTTGTTAATCGTTGAAAAATATTTTTTTTTTTTTTTGCCCCTGTCTGTATAATAATCATATTTAACATTATTTGAATTTACAGGCATGTGTGATATGGCGCGGCCCGCTGCCCGCCATAAGTCTAGCGGAGTTGTCGTTGCCAGCGAGCTACGCGGCGGACGCTGGCATGCTATATGCGCAGCTTAAGAAAACTAATACACGTGAGTGTGAACACTACTTTATTTGTGGGAAATTGGTTAATGTTGATGGAAAGAATCCCGGTGATATTTTAGTCCCGAAAATCCCGGGATTTAATTTAATACCCGGAACTTCATCACGCTGTATTCAGTAATTCGTCTATCGCGCAGGAACCACACATTTTGCAGGACAAAAACAGTCCTGGTCTTTCCTCTCTTTTGAAGATATCAAGTGATTTAGCATTTAAACATAAAAATTTACAGACGTACAGACTTTTGCATTTATATTAATAGCATAAGTGATAGGTCTAGAGTCTAGACTCTCGTTAAATAAGGCTTATGTACCGTCGAGGAAATTGACTCCTAGGCAGTTGACATTTCAACGTGACCAACGTCATCTGGCAGGATCACGTCAATTCAATGTTAATAATAATTGTGATCTGTCGGATAGGTTTAACGTAACGGGACCAAACTACGAAGGTCCCCCGTCTGCATAGGAATCAACTTCTTTGATAGTAACTATGTTGCCCAACACAGCCAGGTTTTAGTATCGGGAGGTTCAAGAAAATAAAAGGAATAAAAGTACATAAAACAACCCTTATTAAATTCCCTACCACCCTAATTTTCTTAATAGGGGTGGTAGGGAATCCAAACCACATATTATTTTTTTAGTGCAATATAGTTAGTAATTAATGAGATATGCCGCACGCTTGTCCCTATTTTAATTTTATGAATGTTAATAATATCTTAACTTTTCGGGGGGGGGTTTGAACCCCCAAAACCCTCCCCCTGGCTACGCCCGTGTTGCCCAATAATATAACTGTTCGAGGTACGTCGAACATTTGTACACTCAGCATTTTACATTACTTATATATTAATCGCTTTCGAATTTGCGAACAGTCATACAGTAGTTGTCGAGTAGCAGTCGAACGTCAACCAATCGGTCCGTCGCCCGAGACGCTCGTGTACCATATTATAACCATTTTTACCATTACCATAAACCATAATAATTGAGGAACCAGTGTAGTAAATAGTGATTAATATATAAGTAATGTAAAATGCTGAGTGTACAAATGTTCGACGTACCTCGAACAATAACGAATCCGTTAACACCTTATTCATTATAATATTATCAGATCAAACATAATATTTATAATTCCCTCCCTCAACACGATTAAAATATAGTCTAGTCAACGTTTAATCCATTACAATATTATAATAAAGTACTCCAGTATTCCCACTCCTCCAAGTCTGAGATGATGAGAGCGTCTGCAATTACTGTGAAAGGGATTGCATTATGTATTCCACTTTATTGTCTGTTATCTGCCTACTTTAAATATCCTGAAACCTCTTTGACAATAATCTAAAATCTAAATTACTAATTGAATACGGCGAAGCGAAAAGGAAGAATTTGGCATGTAGCTTAGCCTGATTATGGTTTAGCTATAGTATTTGTTTAATTGTAGCGCCTAAACGTATTTATCTTGTTTATAGGATTTCAGAGAAAGATGTAATTGTAGGAGGAAGTCATATATATATATATATATATATATATATATATATCCCACTAAGGAAGGAATTCTGGTAATTTTAACCCGAAGGGGGTGAAATAGGGGTTGAAAGTTCGTATGAAAGTCCGTCATTTCTTTAGTTAGAAACATGAAACTTTATTTTTGGCTACTGATTAAAAATAAATAAATACATATTTAAGTGTTTTTGGAAATTCTACCCCCAAGGGGTGAAATTGGGCTTGAAAGTTTGAATGAAAGACCGTCATTTCTTGAGTTAGAAACATGAAACTTTATTTTTGGCTACTGATTAAAAATAAATAAATACATATTTAAGTGTTTTTGGAAATTCTACCCCCAAGGGGGTGACATTGGGCTTGAAAGTTTGAACGAAAGACCGTCATTTCTTGAGTTAGAATCATGAAACTTTATTTTGGGCTACTGATTAAAAATGAATAGATATGTCTTTAAGCGTTTTAGAAAATTCTACCCCCAAAGGGGTGAAGTTGGGGTTGAATGTTTGTACGAAACTTTGTCAATTTTAAACCGATCGATCTGAAACTTTGCACGCATAAAGCTACTGTAACGTAGGCGTTTCCTAAGAAAGGATTTTCAAAAATTTCACCTAAAGGGGTAAAGTAGGAGATGGAATTTTGCATGAAACTTTGTCAATTTTAAACCGATCGGGCTGAGACTGTATGCATAAAGTTACTATGACGTAGGCATCCCCTCATAAAGGAATTTAATAAATTCCATCACTAAGGGGATGAAATAGGGGATGACATTTTTTAGACATTTTCTTAGACTTTCGACTGATTGAACTGAAATTATTAAAGATTTGAGCTTCTATGATGAAGACGTGCGCTTTAATAGGATATTGGTAAGTTCAACCCCCATGAGGATAAAATAAGAGATGATGGAGGACGTAATTGTATTACTTTGAACCCAATGATATATAAAAAAGTTTGAACCTATTGGAACGAATAAATTAAGACGAACGAATAATTGAGTATTTTGCAGTCATATTATATTGTCAAATGCCTACCAGCTTTTGCCAATGTTACGTAGCTTGATATAAATCAACACATATTGTAATAAAATCGCAGGAAAGTTAATTCTGTACAAAGTTATTAATTCAAAGCGAATTTATTCTGACCTAAACTAAACATCTATACTTATATTATAATTGGGAAGAGTTTAGTTTGTTTGTTTGTTTGTTTGAACGCGCTAATCTCAGGAACTACTGGTCCGATTTGAAAAATTCTTCTACTATTGGATAGCCCATTTATCGAGAAAGGCTATAGGCTATATTTTATTATACTAAGACGAATAGGAGCGAAGAAATAGAGGAAAATGTGGAAAAAACGGGGGAAATTATATGAAAGGGCTTATTTGAATGCGCTAATCTCAGGAACTACTGGTCTGATTTGAAAAATTATTTCAGTGTTAAATAGCCTATTGATCTAGAAAGGCTATAAGCTATATTTTATTATACTAAGACTAATAGGAGCGAATATATAGAGGAATATGTGGAAAAAACGGGGGAAATTATATGAAATTGCTTATTATCTTAAGAACTGCTGGAGACATTTTTATGTTATTTGGCAAACAAGAAGAATAGATCACGTGAATAGACTATTAGAGGCTATTTTTTGCGGAAAAATATACGGTTGCGTGAAATTCCTAAATTACGCAAGCGAAGCCGCGCGGAACATATATATATATAATAAAATCGTAGAATGTCAATTCTGTATAATATTTAATATTTTTTTACAATAAATAATACTTGGGATGCGTCATTTGATCTACTATGCTAACGCGGACGAAGTCGCGGGCAACAGCTAGTAATATTATACTTTGTTTTCGAGTGTCATTTGATTAAGGCCATCCCCCGAGCAAACGACCTTGACCATACATTTGCTGCGTCGCCGAGATCACACCAAAACCCTATTTTTTTTACTTATCTTAGTTCAAAATTGACCTACAAAAATAAAACGTGGAATATGTAGCTTATGATATTGTCGATCTATTGGCGTATGTTTCAAATACTTAACAGTAATTTGTAAATACTAAGGAGATGCTGAATGTATGCTTGAATTTTAATAAATCGGTTTTTATCATTTATATGACATATTATCTTTGTGAATGGGTCCCGTTTTTATCCTTTGAGTAAGGGACCTTATACAGAAGAAAATTATCCATCTCCGTTATTAACTGCTAACGCGGACGGTGTCGCGGGCAACAGCTTTTTGGGCTACTGATTAAAAATGAATGGATACGTATTTAAGCGTTTCTACCCCCAAGGGGCGAAATTATGGTTGAAAGTTTGAATGAAAGTCCGTCATTACTTAAGTTAGAAACATGAAAGTTTATTGACGTTTGCTTAAATAAGGTCCCGTTTTTACCCGTTGTATAAGGATTTACAAAAAGGGGAAAACTATCCATCTTTGTAATTATACTATGTTAACGCGGACGAAGTCGCGGGCAACAGCTAGTCTAAATATATAAAACTCAAAGGTGACTGACTGACATGGTGATCTATCAACGCACAGCCTTAACCACTGGACGGATCGGGCTGAAATTTGGCATGCAGGTAGATGTTATGACGTAGGCATCCGCTAAGAAAGGATTTTGATAAATTCCAACCTCAAAGGGTTAAAATAAGGGATGAGTGTTTGAATAATGTAATAATACTTCTTAACGCGAGCTAAGCCGTGGGCAAAAGCTCGTTGCTTATAAAATGCTAAACAAACTTAATATGGCACCCCAAAAACTATGCGAGACGGCAGACGCCCTTTAACAAGATAACTTCAACACTGTCGTAACTAAGAGTCCTCGGTCTACAATGCTCAAGAACCCACGTCCTACATGTATAACGTGACCATACGTCCCGCTTTGGGCGGTACAGTCCCGCTTTCAGGCAGTCTGTCCCGCTGCCCCCCGCGAGGCCTTAATTGTCCCGTTTTTGCAAACAGACCAATTAACAAGTATTTTTATGTTTGAAATGCCCCTGCAATGCCTGGAAGTCGCACTCCCATACAACAAACGTGATTATTCGACCATATTTTGCTCGATATCAATAATGGTAGATATGTTACGCTCAAACACCGAAAACGCTCAATGAGCGGAAAAATAGCTCACGTCGCGTTGTGGTTACAGTGACTCTAATGAAAACGGCCACGACGCGTTCGTGTAAAAATAATAAGCACTTGAAATATTCATAAAATACTCAATTGTATTTACTATTTACGGCCATTCTCCGGAGAGCAAAATTTAAGTGTCCCGGGCTTGTATACTCTGTAATATCTTATTCAAGTATGCAATATTTTTAAACGGTAGATAGCATCCGTAACTAGCTGCAAACTTAAACACAGGCTTCTAATTTAAGTAATTCACACTAAATTAATTTAAATCGTGTTTAAAAACCGTGTTTTTCTGATTACCGTAACGTGTCCCCACGCCAACTTGATCTCGAAACTTGCTTGTAATTTTTATAACGTACATATTTACTTTGATCTATTCATCTTTTTAAATGCTCATTAACATTGGTTATCACATTGAAAAATATCGACTTAATAGGCCCAGCCTGTAAATAGTTATCATGAAATAATCGCTTGTCCTATCAAAAGTTCTAATTACCGTAACGCATTCTATTTTCGGGTACCCACCCAAAAATAACAGGATTTGGCACATTACAAGTGCACGAGTCACTTCTCCCTAGCGTGGGCCACGGCCCTTTATCGGTCCCACGTCGTTAATGTTAGTGTGCCGCCGATGGAGCACGTGAGTATCTAACTACCATAGCTTTGGTTTCGAACTTTTCTAATTACCATTATTTTATTTTGCTACTTGATTTTTAAATTCGATTGTACGTTGACCATGTCAATCTATAAAGTTATTTGGTGTACGTACTTTGTCGTAAGCTAGTTTTTGCAAACTGTGTCGGTTTTCAAAATTTTCAAGAAAATCTAAGTTTTTATAATTACCGTATACTAATTACCATTATGTTCCTAATTACCGTTGTATGAAAAACTGATACGTACTTTTTTATCAATTGAAGTTTTCTCGCGGTTTTCATAGATTATTATTATCATGAATGAGTCTTTAATGATACTAGCTTTTACCCGCGTTTTGCCCGCGTTAAAAAGTATTATTATATACTTACAATCTTTCATCCTCTATTTCATCCCCCCTTCTTAGGGGATGCCTACGTTATAGTAGCTTTATGCATGGAAAGTATTAGCCCGATCAGTTTAAAATTGACAAAGATAGCCCTTTGGGGGGTAGAATTGATAAAAAACTTTATTAGCGGAAGCCTACGTTATAACATCTACCTGCATGCCAAATTTTAGCCTGATCCGTCCAGTGGTTTGGGCTGTGCGTTGATACATCACTTTGCCAGTTAGTCCCTTTGTGACATATATAATATTTAGATATCTATATGCTGAGTATTCATAAAATTATATTATTTTTTTTGGATGGGAATGACCAGAGAAGAAATTGGAGAAAAGAAAGCTTGTTCCTTGGAAACGTCTAGTAAAAATTTGAAATTACCCAGTTTTATATCAAAAATCAAATGGATAAGTGAAAGAAAGGTATACTTAATAAAAGAAAATACTGCTTATCAGCGAAATTCCAACAAAACGGCGGAAGAAAACTCAAAAAAGAAATGAGTTAAACTTTAGAGCTTATTACAAAAGAAAAGAAAAAAATAGAGAAATAAGTGTTCATAAATATAGATGAACTTGTAAAATTACGAGAAAACAAAAATAAGTTAATTTCGAGCTGTAAAAGCTGTAAGTTACATTTGAGTTGCTATTCTGGCCAAAGAGATTTAGAATATAATTATTTTTCGGTTCATCGTACCTGGTTCTTAATACATATCTACCGATTAAAATAATGTTTGTTGTTATTTTCTCATTTTTCAGATTTTATTTGAAAGTGTCTATTTTTTACTATTGGCAGGTTATGGTTTTATAGGACATCGTTAATTCTACCCTGTTTGTGACAATTATACATGTGCAACTTATTGATCAGTGTTTTTGTATGATGTTTTAGATATAATTATAATGCTTTCTAATTACCGTACCCATAAAAATTTTAAGTCTTATTATCTAAAAAAAGTATAATGAACTGTACCACGCCAAATTTATTATTGTATTGGTATCTTTCATTACTTTCATATTTTAATGAGTTTAAGTCAAATCAACGAAGAAAAAAAATTGTAACGGTGATTAGGCAAATAATGCCAAACCTGAGAAAGGCCGTTTACCTCTATGATATGGGGAGGGGATGTCCCGCTCTGACAAAAAGAAATGGTCACGTTATGCATGTAGCTACTATGTACCTGACTCTTATAGCTGTAGGAGTAAGGGAGACTAGACGTATATAGGGCATTCGTGCGTTTTGTCTCTAGCAAACTATTGTCACCGTATTTCAATATTTACCCATTGTGGATGCAAGTTGTTGCTTTGAGGGCAGCCAAAGAAAAAAAAACCGTCCAAGTGCCAACCACGCGCAATATACCCTATATTATATAATATATCCGTAGTACCGCTAGTTTTTTTTAAATTTGTGTATGGTCAATGAATGTACATTTAAGTATAACGTGTTTTACATAACATCATCTCAGTTGCTTTCAAAGGAATTTGAACGAAAAGTTCCTTTATACTTCGCCGAAAATATTTTTTTTTAGTTGATCGACTATTACTCATTAACTTATGAAGTCTTATTCTTATCCGTAATTTAGTTTCCTTTTAAATTCACCATATTTCTTACTCCCGTGAATTTTTACACATTTCCAGAAGCTACCGTTTAGCTGGTATAAGGGGGGGACACTGGACTCTAACGATTTTCTCTACTTCAAAACTTAATATTTAACTTAGGACAGACAGACAGACGGACAGACGGACGGACAGACCGAAACTATAAGGGTTCCTTGTTGACTACGGAACCCTAAAAAGTACTTTCACGATTATAATAATATTATATAGTATGAAACTTAAATAAAAACTCCAAAAAAATATCTGTAAGTGGGCCCCTAGATGATCAATTTCATTTTGAAATATCATTGAGCAATAGTACGTATTGAACAATTTATTTGAATTTATTTGAAAGGTCAAAGGCCCTAGGTTGTTCAACATCAACCCTAAATAGTCAATAATATTGCACAATACGTAATATTGCACAATAAAATAGATCGTCTAGGGGCCCGCCTAACGGATGATATTATTAAGACGTAGTATTATCACAATTCACAAGTACCTAGTACCCAACCTAACCTAACACGCCCACATGTAAGAAAATCAATATACTTACACATGCAAAGCATATTAGTTATCTGTGTAAGTAAGTCAAGGATATAAGCTTATGCCCTCGATCTACATTCAAGATAAATAGGTTCAGCCTAAGTCCTAGACTTATTGTGAAGACAGCTCTTATGATACAATGGGAAGCTATAAAGACAATTTAACTACATATTATAATATGTATATTTCATTTAAATACTAATATTAGATTTAATAACGCGAAAGTGTCTGTCTGTCGATGTGGTACCTCTAAACGTTAAGAGCCAGTCCACACGACGCGTTGCGTTGCGTTGCGTCGTCGCAACGCAAATATTTTGACGCATAGCTGGCCACACGGGCGCTGCGCCATCGCAGCGTTATTAGAGATCAACTACGATAACATGGCGCGCCCCTCCAAATGACTGTTTCAATGTGTGTAGTCACATCCTTATGAAAGAGTTTGTATGTAGTAAGTATTCAACCAATCACAGTACACGTAATATTTCAGTTAATGTCACTTATTACCAAGATTTGTTGGTCAACTAATCATATCTAGCTTACCGCGCAAGACAACGCACTTCAAACGTTTTGACAACGCACTTCAAAAGTTTTGAATTTTGGAGGGGCGCGCCACGATATCGTAGTTGATCTCTACGAAGCAGTTACGTCTAAACCCCCTCCCGCATCAGTCTGCTTACGGATCCCGTCCGATAAGCACGTGTTTCCCGCTCAAGTGCACGCTGCTAGGCGACTGTGGTGCTGTCTCTTTCTATAGACAGCGCGCTCTCGCTCGGCACACTTTGTGCTTGTTGCGATTTCGCGATCACGTCCGCGCCACGAGGTTTTTCGATTTTAGTGTGTCCGCGATCGAGCGAACTCTGCGCCGGCGCTTGTTTCGTCTCGCCCGAGTGCGGGCTCTCGCCCGCGCTTGCCGCCGTAGGTCGCGCCGCGCCTTGCTCGCCAGCGCCCGAGTGCTAGTGTTGTGAGTTTTGTGTGTGTTTCCCGACCGCCTGGAACACATCGTAAGTACGGCGACACGAAAACTAGGTACACTACACGAGGTTTATACCTCTTTACACACCTCCCCTCCCGGTTGCCGGGCGGGGTTGTACCCTCTCGGAAATTTTTCATTAAGAGCAGACTGACCGACCGACATCATGGCCGACATGATTGATAAATTTTTATCTTTCTTAAAAGTAGAATACCCTGACGCCGCGAAAAGGTGGGACAACTTCGTGCGAAATCACGATGCTGTTTCCCCCGCGTCTCCTGACTGTGACACCGCCGTGACTCCTGTAGAGTCCGTAGTCCCCCGACTTACATACTCGTCTCCTTCTGAGATGTCTTGCTCGGAGCAAGAGACTGACCCTGGTGAAGGCGACTTCACCACGGTCGTCAGTAAAAAGACCAAGAAGAGGAAGCGCGCTGAAGGCTCTTCCTCTCCAGTCTCGTCCTCCCCGACTAAACAGGCCGGAAAACCAAAGTCTAGAAAGACTAAACCGGCCCCTAGGCCCGAGCTACCCGCGATGTCCGTGCAGACTAGTACTGCCGCGTCCCCCGCTCGCCCCCCAATCGCCCCTCAGGCATCCCAGGCCTCGCAGGCCTCTCAAATAGTTCCGCCTCAGGCCCCTCTGACTTCCGAGACGGAACCCGCTTCCAAAATGCCTCCTCCTGTCATAGTACAGGAGAAGGAAAAATGGAACATCATCTCGGCCGCGATAAACGAGAAAAAGCTCCGTTACTCGTCGGCTACCACAACTCCGATCGGGATAAAGGTCCAGGTCCAAACGCCTCAGGACCATCGCCTCCTAACTGCGTTCCTCCGTGGAAAAAACATAGGTTACCACACCTATGCCTTAGAGGACGAACGTGTCCTCCGCGTCGTCATTGTAGGTGTCGACAAGTTCATCTCCGAAAGGGATGTACTTGAAGACCTAATAGCCCAAGGTTACCCCGCGACCGAGGTACACAGGATGTACCACCCCGTCAAAAAACACGTGTACAACATGGTACTAGTGATCCTCCCCCTTACCCCCGAGGGTAAGGAAATTTTTAACATACGCGCCGTATGTAATATAACCGGAATACGCGTGGAACCCCCCCGTAAAAGAGGCACTCCTGGCCAATGCCACAGGTGCCAACTTTACGGGCACTCCGCGCGAAACTGCCAAGCCCGACCGCGTTGCGTCAAGTGCCTAGGAGACCACGGCACCTCTGACTGCCCACGCAAAACACCAGCTGAGGAGTCCGAACCCCCCAGCTGTGTGCTATGCAAAACACAAGGCCATCCGGCTAATTACAGAGGGTGTGTAAAAGCACCCAAAGTAAAGAGACGAATTGCGCCTCAAACAAAGAAAAACAATAAGGAAAAAACAAAGCAGAGATTTATCCCTGCTCCGCTTCCCACTAAATCACCTTGGGTGAACAGCACTAGTGCCCCTATAAACTTCCCCGTGCTCCCCAACAGGGCCCAGCCCACCGCCGCGCAAAAACCCGCGCCCTCCGCGACAAAACCTGCGCCCCCAGCGGCAAAGCCCGCAACACCCGTGGCAAAACCCGCGCACCCCGCGGAAAAGCGCACTCCCCCCGCGAATATAACCTCCAATTACGGAGACGACCTGCGTGACGTGACCGACTTCCTAAGCCTCATAAACCCGTCAGAGGTAGCCGAATTCTCCTACGGACTACGGACGGCTAGGACTTTTTCACAATTATCCGCCTGTCTGTCGACTTACAACGATTTGATCCGCAGGATCAATTCTCTCAATTTATCACTATCGTTTAACTAATGGATTCAACCGGAAGAATAAAACCGCGCTCCCTACAGGTAGTTACGTTTAATACAAACGGCATACATAATAATATAGACGAAATCCGCGAATTCGTCATAAACCACAATGTCGATATTTTACTAATGCAGGAGACGTTCCTTAAGCCTAGTAGAAAAAGCCCAAAAATAGCTAACTATAAAATAGTTAGAAATGACAGAACCCGATCCCAACTCGGAGGCACAATGATTTATTACAAAAAATCATTGCACTGTGTTCCCCTAGAACCCCCATCCCTAACTAACTTAGAAACTTCTATTTGTCACATTAGCATGACAGACCATCAACCTATCATAATTGTATCTGCCTATTTAGCCAGCAAAATGCCCATAACTTCTAGCGAATTAAGATCGCTATTTAATTTAGGCAATGCCGTCATTATTGCCGGCGACCTAAACTGCAAACACACAGAGTGGGGCAATGTCATATCTAATACGAATGGCATTAGATTATCCGTCTTAAGCGACTCCTTAAATTTTGCAATTTTAGCCCCTAACGACCCCACTCGCTACGACACTGCTAGCCGTAGTAACAACCTTATTCATAACCCTAGTGTTATTGATATTGCGTTAGTTAAAAACATTAACCTCAACATCTCTTTGGAAACAATCCACGAGCTTAACTCGGACCACAGACCAGTTAAAATTGCGCTTGGCAATTCTAACCAACTCGCTGCTAGTACTAAAAAGATAATTGATTATAAATTACTAGCAGATAACCTAGAAAACCTTCAATCGAGTCACCTCGATCTCATTCCCGATTTCATCGAAAACTCTAAAGTGGCGCTTGAGGCCTCTCTCCACTTGACTGATCATCTGGTAGAGAACATCGAAAAATCTTCTAGGGAAATGCCAACGATTCATGAGAATCGCTGGCCTCTCCCAGATGATATAAAAGAGTCCATCAGACTCCGTAACGCGGCTAAACGCACATACGATCGCTACCCATCGGAAGACTGGAGGAGGGCCCTCCGTCACTACGACAGGGAAGTTAAATATAAAATCAAACAACACAAAGCCGAGAGGTGGGATCGACTTCTTAGCGAACTCGAACCGTCTCACACGGCCTACTGGCCGCTCGCGAAGTCCCTCAAAAAAGATACGGAGAGCGACATGCCTCCACTAAACAGACCAAATCGTCCTCCTGCACTGGAGGATATCGACAAAGCCGAATGCTTGGCCGACACCATAGAAAATCAGTGCCGACCTAGTACTCTCCCGACCGACCCTGATCATGATAATCTAGTCAATACCGAGGTAGAAAGCCGACTCATGGCCCCACCATCAGAGCCTCTCAGGCCGGTGGATATGGAGGAAATCAAAGATATTATTAAAGATTTGAATTCCAGAAAGGCCCCAGGCCTGGACGGTATCTCAAATAAAACCCTTAAATTACTACCTGCCACTATAATTGAATTGCTCGTGAACATCTTTAACGCCCTTTTACTAGGATGTTCATTCCCAGATATATGGAAAGTAGCTATAATAATAGGTATCCACAAACCGGGTAAACTCCGGACGGAACCAAGTAGTTACAGACCAATTAGCTTAATTAGTTGCCTCGGTAAAATTTACGAAAGAGTTATACTAAGACGCCTAAAAGACGTCATAGTTGATAAAAAACTCTTACCTGACGAACAATTCGCATTCCGCGAATTCCACAGCTGTCCCGCTCAGGTACACCGCCTAACGGAGTACATATTAGAACAAAAGAACAATAGGAGACCGACTTGCGCTGTTTTCTTTGATGTCGCAAAAGCATTCGACAAAATTTGGCACAATGGGCTAATTTATAAACTTTTTAAACTCGGCATTCCCGATAGTCTTGTTATAATAATAAGTAACTACCTCAAAAACCGTAAATTTCGTTTCAGAGTCGAAGGCATTCTGTCTTCACTTAGAGATCTAGAGGCTGGAGTACCGCAGGGCTCGGTTCTCTCCCCGACCCTCTACAATCTCTACACGTCCGATTTGCCCACCCACCCTCGAGTACAAAAAGCGCTATTCGCAGACGACACGGCCCTGTTCTTTGCTCATCGCCAAATAGCTTTCGCGTCCAAAAAACTCCAAGAAGCAGTTACCGAACTCGGTAAATGGTTCGCAAAATGGAGAATCGAACTAAACCCCGACAAAAGTCACGCTATATTATTTAACGGACTAAAACGTAAGAAAATGCAACCTATTAGTCTGCACGGAAAATTAATTCCCGAAGTCACGGCTGTCAAATACTTAGGAGTAGTACTAAACAAGTCGATGTCATTCACGAACCATGTATCGAATACCGTACGTAAAGCGAAATTTGTATTATACAAATTATATCCTTTACTCAACGCGAGTAGCAAAATGTCCTTAAGACATAAGCTCACCTTATACAAAACATGTATAAGAACGATACTCACTTATGCGTGCGTCTCTTTCGCACACATAAGTGACAATCAGATGAACCAATTGCAACGAGTTCAAAACCGTTTTTTGCGCATGGCAACAGGTGCCCCCCGTTACATGCGAAACATCGACTTGCATAGAGACTGCGAGCTTATCACTATCAAAGCCTATATCAAAGAACTCTCGGAGAGATTCTTTGAGAAAGGAAAAGTACATCCCAATCCGCTCATTCGTAAGGCTGTGGACTACGAACATGACGCACCGACATTCCGATACCCCTTCAGGCGGCCTAAGCATATCTTAGCCGACCCTGTAGATCCCATCACAGAATACGTAACGTACTGTGTACAGTTACGCAAACACAAATCACACTCACCCGCGTGGTTAGTACTGCACCGGGGACGACGCCGGCGCCTTCCCCGAGGACTTAACACGACCCGAACGACAAACAGACAGACCGACCGAAATCCGGTGCCGAGCTCGATCCCGGGTTCGAGTTCGCATGCGGATAGCATAGGAACACACTTAAATCATGACCGCGACCGCGACATTGTCGTAGAGAGCTCTACCAATTACTTTGACATTAGAACATACACGCGTATGTCACCCCAACCGGACTCGGAAGGGGAGAGGGACGGCCCTCTTTTATGCAATAACATTAATAACTTGAGCTCATCTACCGCGATAACTCGTACGCAGCTAGTTTGTGCTACCGCGCGCGAGCAGCCTCACTCGTCAGAGAGTGAGTAAGGGGTCGGACCCCTTAAGAGCAGGGGGGATCCGTGTCCCCACGTCAGATGAAAATAGCTTATTTTCGTAGCTCTCCCCAATATTGCCCGATTAGAATGTCACACGTGTGACTTTAGGGGAGGGGGCCAGGCCCCCTCATTGTTTATCTCCAAACCAACTAGCAACAGACTAGTTATAGCCACGATTAAACTACCACGGTCTTAACCAGACCAGTAGCTTAGACCCTTTCGAAAAAAAAAAAAAAAAAAAAAACCCCCTCCCGCTTCGTATCGGGGGCTGCAGCTGTCCGTCATGTGTGCGTTGCGACGACGCAGCGCGCCGTGTGAACACCTTGGTTATTCGTATGTAAAACAACGCAAAAGCAGCGCTGCGTCGACGCAACGCTGACGCAAGACGCCGTGTGGACTGGCTCTAAATCGATTTTGATGAAATTTGGTATGATGAAATATTAATGAGATAATAATGATAATAATAATTATTATTAAAGTCCGTCCCGAAAAAGGGCGCCATATACGAATTTCTGCGCATTATTGTTACAGGCAACATCGGTAGCTTAATCGAGGAGGTGAAAAAGGCTTAGGGAATCATGTATCAGACCGTAAAACCGCAAAAGAATCTCCTAGTAAAATCAAAAAAATACTGTTTATTAACATCTAATAAAAAGTAAATCTCATAAAAACCGGTTGCATTTCAATGAAAACAGCATTAAAACCGGAAAATGATGATTACAGAACAACTCACAACTAGCGCAGCTGAGTGAGAACCATCTAGAAAAATAGTGCAGCGTGAAAGCTACGCGCTGTAAAAGATAGATGTGCCATTTAGACCCGGCTTATGAGTTTTTGGCACGATATTATGCATTCACATCAACGCTCTTTAATCAACGAAACATAAAAAAATTATGTTCTAACAAAAAAACTTCAGAAAATGGTCATTAGAAACCTAGCCAGCAGCACAGAATATATTATATTAGTAGTACCAACAGAATTCCCACTAGCGTAACCCGTTTAAAGAAATAACGACTCATGCTACGATACTATAAAGTTCAAATTCCGACCGCGCGGTGCTAGGTGCCTACAATTATATTCACCTACATTTCCGCTCTCTATCGCGAAGGAGGTACCCTTTCTGACGAAATCAAGAGTGTCACCTTTTAGAAAATAATATTCTTTTAATTACTATAGCTACTAATATCAAACTTTTTTATGGTAATAATCAAACTTTAGTGACCCAACCTATATTTTATAATAGATTTATATTCGATTATAGTGCAGGAACTGGTCAGGAATTTTTTACAAATTAAACATAGTAACTTGTTTATTTCTGTGTAGTATGCGGTTTGTTTGTAACAAATTGGTTCATTTGCTATGTTTCTGTATTTTTTTTTATCTTTTTAACCGACTTCCAAAAAGGAGGAGGTTATATGTTCGTCTGTATATATATTTTTTTTGTATGTTCAACCATAACTTCGCCGTCTGTGGACCGATTTTCATGATTTTTTTGTTGTTGTACAGGGTTGAATCCGAATTTGGTACCATATTTACAAAAGTGGTGATCTGATGATGGAATCCATGAGGAATCGAGGGGACTCCTTGAAATTTGTATGGAAACATATAGTGATTTCGATTTTTTTCTGAAGCATTTGAGGTAAATGCTACCAAAAAGTAAGACTTTGCACCAGGTTATACCCTGGATCCGAAGGTACCTAACAGAACTTTTGAATGCTTATAGGTACAGGTTCGGGGATTTCGGCGTTGTTTAAACAATTGAAAGCATAAGCCAACACATCAATTTGATTGATCATCATCATCAAAACCATAATTATACCATCTGTCATCACACTATGACCCAATTATTGGTACTTTTCGTGATATTTTGCATCGAAGCAGATGTTTTTGATGATGATTTCGCTGTTTGTAGACCGATTTTCAAAATTCTCGTGTTGTTGTATAGGATATCATTTTAATTTTGTATAACAATTACGAAAGTGGTGAGCTGATGATGGGATCTATGAGCAATCGAGGGAAACCCTAGAAATTTATCAAAACACTCATAGTGTTTAAAATGGTGTTATTAAAACCGACTTCCAAGGTAAAAACAATAGTAATAAGAACTAAAAAGTATTAAATAACTCTTACTACTTAATAGTGCCTTCCTCCTAGAGGGGTACTTACAGTTCGATACCTACACGCGCGAGTGGGACAGGCTTGCCAGCAGTAGCGTGGAGTCGACCCACCTATAACCTTGTACTAATAAATGTATTCTGTGCTATAACATAACTCAATTATTACAAATACAGGCTCCCCTTACATACACTTACAAATTTCATTGACTAGAGTCAAGTTTAGAAAAAACTATATCGCTACGTATCACAAAAGCTTCTCTGAAGAAGAACCTACCGTGATTTGGATCTGTCACTGTGTTCACTGTTCACCTATGAGGCATTTTGAGCGTTTTGATCGTTTTTAACATCAAATGGAAAATAATTATTAAAGAACCTGCCGTCGCCAATGAATAACAGTAGGTAGGCACTACAAGTTGATTGTGAGTATTGATGTTAAGAAAAAAAACAGCAAGAAGTTTATTATGCGGCCTAAGTAGGTTAAGTTCTTTCAACCCCATGGGGAACGGCACAGCAGGATATCAAAGGCTAATGGAAATTAATAGTCGTGAATCGTGTTCAATATTAAATAAAAATTCCCGCACGCGCATGTTATTTATTGGCTTGATTACACAGTAGAGTGACGAGTGGAGCGGCGAGACAGTGACGAGATAGACAATCGGTCAATCAAATTGGCGGAATCATACTGAGTGGGGCGTACATCAAATATTATATTTTACTTTAATTTTTAAGGTGAAGATTCTATTAGAGTAGCTGCAATGTTGGCTTAAACGTATTATTTTAACGGGTAGAATAAATTTAAATTAAGAGTAAGGGCCTGTTTCACCGCTCCCTGATAAGGCTATCCACCACTTAATTTGACAGATGAAGTATGGAAAATCTGTCAAATAAGCCTTATCAGGAAGCGGTGAAACAGGCCATAAATATTGTAAAAAAAAAAGCTGTTTAACCGCCACCAAAGAAACTGCAAAATATGGTATGCATTCCAGGCGAAGCTTCCATCTAAGTTCCACACAGTATCAGTGCCAGATTTATATTTTCTGAGTGTAGGCCTTTTTATTTCCGCGGCCCCATCCCCCTAGGACGCTGCCGCCCCTAGGCCACGGCTATTTACGGCCTATACTTATGAAGGCTGCACAGCCTCATCCACATTTCGTACGTCTGTCCTTACCCGAGGGATCGGCCCGCTCCTGAACAATGATGTCACTCGGTCAAGGTCTGCTCTCGGGAATATGAACGAGCCGGAGTTTAGATGACTAGTAAATACTAACATAAAATGTGGAAAAAATGACGTACATTATGTAATAGAGATTGTAGCAAGTAGCAAAAATTTACGAGCAGAGATGCGTTTTACAGGCGCGAAACGAACAGTTAGGTCGCTGGTTCAGATCCGGCTCGAAGGACCGTTGTTAGCCGGATTTCAAAATCCAAGATATATAGATTACTAGCCGTACCTCGCGGTGCTACCTGCTATTGGAAAGTGAAAATAAATTAGTATGATTTCCGATAAGATGTTTTTCAGCACTAAATCGATGTCAGCTACATCCATGCCAAATTTCATCAAATTCACTTCAGCCGTTTAAATATGAAGAAGTAACAAACATACACAATTATTATTTTTTGTGTAATCAAAGCTTTTAGCCGACCAATCTATAAGAATCCCTACTAAAAAGCGCGACATAGATTAATCACCGAACGCATCACATCTAATTTTAACAGCATGAAGTAACCCGAATTCCTCGATATTTCAGTACTGCGTCGCATAGAGTTGTCCACCAGTGGGGGGAAGGCCACTTTATACATCGGGACACGAGACGGGGCCGACACGACACCGCGGGCCGGCCACGAATGCTTCAAGATACATGTCGTAGGACCAAAAGTGAAGACCAAACCTGGATATGTGAAGATCTATGATTACTATCATCCGGAGGTTATGGATACCCAGGTATAATATTATTTCCTTTGTTAAGAATCTTCTATGTAATGTTCCGTAGTAAAGTTACAAAGATAAAGGCTTTTGGATTTGATTCAAAAATGTAATTATATCACAGCATAACTATGGCATAGTTAAAGCTAAAAAGTTTGCTCTGAAGATACAACTAAATACTAATTTACTTCAATCTTTAAGAAATCGATTTGTACCTAATTTTATTAATTTTTGCGCTTGCAATCTTCTTAACGCTAAAATTCTCCCCTTCAACGTAAATATTTGTTTCACAGACATTCACCATTCCTGAAGATTGTCCAGCGCCCATAGACACAAGTCGTAAACCAAAATATTCATCAACTGATAACCTATTCAACTCAGCGAAATCTTCGGATGGCGATGAAATACTTATCATTGATGATTTCTCATACGAAGATGTACCTGAAGGTATACCACTTGATTATCCAGTATATGACAATATTGTAAAAGAAATACAAAGGAACACATCTAATATTAATGATGTAACTCGAAGTAATGAAAATTCAGCTAATAACAAAGAAATACAAGACGCAGGTGCTATAAAATCTAATGAAACTGCACAATTTGATAAATTAAGTAAATCAATAGATAACACGTCTGCTAAAGTAAATACCAGTTTAGTAGAAACATATGTTAAGGATACCAATAAAACAATAGACGAAAAATTCAATGAAATAGATACAGAAAATAATGTTAAAAATGCAGAAGATAATACAACATTACTGAACTCAACAACACAAGAAAAAGACATAATAAGCGAAAGTAAGAAAGAAGAATTATTAGATATAAGTGAAAGTCATAAAGAAGAAGTAAAAACTGATGAAACTAAAGAAGTTATTAAAGTTAATGAACTTAAAGAGAAGAATCAAGATATAGTTTCTACAGAATCTCCGCATTTGTCCAACTTTCATGAAGTGAATTATGATTTGGAAGTGCCTTCTGGTCTCGAAGGACCGGTACCTTCCGTAGTTCTACCTCCTAAGGATTTCTTCGTTCAATCAGGTACGGATTTTCAATAATATTAAACCTAAGGCCATTAAAACCAGCTAATAATGACTAAAATTATTCTATGTTTACCGTATTATCAAATTCAATACAAAAAAGTTTTTAGTGTCTGGAAAAAACCCTTATGAAAACGCGTAGAATCAACAACAATAATAAGTCAATAACCATCTTTTAATTTCAGATCAACCCCTGCAGACTCACCGGCACCTTGAACCGCTATTTATTCCAAATTATGTTTATATAAACCCACATTTCATAGTGCGATAAACTACATTATAATATAACAGACAACATTGCTTTAAAGGATCCTACACATTGGTACAGTAGCCGCTGGACGGCCTTTCTTATTTTGGCAATAATATTAAGACGACTTTTAATAATCTAATAAAAAATCAGTCCTTAAAGAAGTAATTTAATTATAATTATTCTGGTAAGTATAATTAAATAGATTTACATAACCGTTTCGTTAATAATTTTGTTTGAAGGAGTAAGACTGAATATTGTACAATAAATATTTATTTGTAGAATTTAATTAATACTTATCTATTTAACTAAGGTGAATTTTAAATACTTATATATAATTTTGTACTAAAATTTTGTTTTGTATCTTGTGTTTTATTTCATGTTTCCAGCTCATAACTACTAGTATTAAGTTTCAACAAAAAAGTTGTTTATTTTCTTGCTCTTACGTTCTACATAATATTATGATAATTATTGTGGAATTAATTAATTTAAAAAACAGTGCAACTTAGCGAGGAGTAAGCAAATTATAACTATCAAATATTTTATAGTCTGTTAAGCTACTGGACGATAAATGGCTTAATAGAGGTAAATATTTTTAATGCGACTTTCTGAATCAAAATGCGAATATCATGGACAACTTCGTCTCCCGCACCGTAATCGCATGGACGTACAAAAAAAGAACGGACGGAATTCGCTAAGAAACAATTGAAGCACCATAATGGCGGCAGCTTATGTATGTGTGAGTGCGTAAAGGGTTGCAAGGTGAATGAAAATTCCCCATTTTTTTATTTCAAATTTCAATTACAATACGTCATTTTTACTAAATGAGAAGTGAAAAAAAAAAACACTGAAAATGTAACAAGCATTGATAATAAGTTGATACTTATGTAAATTTTGAAGTAGAGTTTGTTTGTCATCTTTGCTATTTATAATATAAAGGTGTACTTACCTAAATGGATGTCAATAAAATACATTAAAAATGGATTTATTAATTAATATCCGTGTCCAATAGCTTTTTGATCGACTTCCAAAACGGAGGAGGTAATACGTTCGGCTGTATGTATTTTTTTATGTATGTTTAATGTTCAAAAATTACTCAGCCGTTTGTGGTCCGATTTTCAAAATTCTTTTTTACAATCGGTTCAGTAGTTTTGTCGTGAAAGCGAGACAGACAGACAGACAGAGATACTTTCGCATTTATAATATTAGTATATATTTGGGATTAGGAATTCATTAAGGAATAGTACTTATTTATGCAAATAAATGTAATTTTCATTGTATTTTTAAAATTTTATTATTTAATTGTAGCGATTTACTATTACTTATCTCCCATATTTAAGAGCCCGGGTTACCCTCGAAATTCTCATACATACGTAATACCAAAATCATTTTGTCATACGAAAATATTTAACATGTTTGAGTTATTTTTCAGATTAAAATAGTAATTACCTAGGTTCCTGAACAAAAATTAACTTCAAAATATTTAAACACTAAAAAAAATTTTTTTTGTGTATAAATTTTTTTTACTAAATTTACTACTAAATATTTAAACACTAAAAAATAGAGTAAAACACTATAAAATTTATAAATAAATATTAAATTTACTACAAAATATTTCAACTCTAAAAAATATTTTTTAGTATTAAAATATTTTGTAGTAAATTTACTATTTATTTATATATTTTTTAGTGTTTTACTCTATTTTTTAGTTTTTAAATATTTAGTAGTAAATTTAGTAAAAAAAAATTTATACACAAAAAAAATTTTTTTGTGTTTAAATATTTTGAAGTTAATTTTTGTTCAGGAACCTAGGTAATTACTATTTTAAGCTGAAAAATAACTCAAACATGTTAAATATTTTCGTATGACAAAATGATTTTGGTATTACGTTTGTATGAGAATTTTGAGGGTACCCGGCCCCTTAACACCTTCACTGTGACAAGTAAAACCTTCGTCTGGTGCGGCGGCGGGCTAAAGTGTGCCGCCAATGATTTTTCCGCCAGTGCGGGGTAGGCCTTTCTCGACCCACCAGCACAAGGTTAGATTAAATTACTATAACTTTGCGAAAACATAATGTAGGTGTACAGCTTTTGGACTGTTGGAATAACCTTGAACCCAACTACTTTACATTTGATTCGCCCCAGGATCTGCCAAATAGGAAATGAGAAATAAACCAGGGAAAGTGGCGGGCCGATATCGACCTGAACCGCACTAGGAAGTATTTTTAGTAGAGATGGGAAAGACAAAAATAAGGGGATATAGAAAATATATATTTTTACTAATATATTTAAATTCCTGTCTTTAAAACACAAAGCCCGTTTTTGTTTGCACATTCTGCAGTATATTTCATTTTTTTTTTTTATTTCTTTTTTGATTCGACACTCCTCATGGTTTCTCCTAGTTTTTCATATCACCCTGCACAATTTCGCCGTTTAACGCTCATCTCAAGGACATGATCTTTTGTTTCCTGCTATCGTGCGTTGTTAATTTTATAAAATGAATAACTATTGTATTTTAAAAAGATAAAACCGACTTCAAAATCGTACGTAATTGAGAATCAAAATTACCTATTTTAAACACTACTAAACCGATTTTGCTGAACAGTATTCCCGAAGTTAAACTGTACCCAGTACAAAAAAGGAATTACTTTAATCGGACTAGTAATTCCGAAGATGTGCGAACACAAACATAAAAACATACATGAATATGTATGTCACTTAGGAAATTTGTCACATTTGTTCAGATGCTGATAATATAGACTAAAACATATCAAAACTAGGCAGTTCTGAAAATAATGCATACAATATACAGGTTGAATTGATACCCTTTTTTGAAGTCGGTTATAAAACGCGACGTACGTCAGCTACGACTTACGATAGATTGCATATCACTAACTGGCGAGGCGGACGCTCGGTGCGGCATCGGGTCGCCAACCACCTGCTTGTACGGCGGGTCGCAATAGGCCCACTGCCGCAATTGATTTTTGACACCTTAAGTGCGTGGTAGGCCGATAACGACCTGCCATATATTTTTTTAGGAAAGACCTATAATTTTGAACACAATCTCAAATACATATTTGCCTCTGTCGTACCTTTACAAACACCTGAGATAATCGTTCCGCACCGAGTGAGAGAACATAGTTTTCTACGTCCGCACCAGCTGAAATTCCGCGGCAGGCCGATTTTGGCCTACCCCGCAGTGAAGGTGTTAAGGTCTTTTGCAAATTTAATTGCTGGCAACACTTGGTAGGTTTCGTACTGTTAGATGAGATAAATAATTTGAAGTAAAAACGAGAACTGAGGTGAAAAAAATAACGTGCTTACCTATGAAAAGTGATACCCTGTCGTTTTTTAACATAACCACTGTGCTTTCGGCAGTTTTTTACCACACAAGAGGGCATAATTATTTTTAATTTAACAACAGCTCGCGAGCGCGTTTGGAAGCGTAATGGCGACCGGCCGACTTACTATGATGTGTATGTGTGCGTGCGGGCTTGTTTGTATTAGCGATCAGCGGGGCTAAAATCATATATTGAATCATAATATTATTCATTTTTGAACTCCACTTTGCGTGCAATTCATATAGTGATTCGCTTACATCAATAATTGGATTCTCGCGCGGCGCTCGCGCGCGGCGACCAATCATTAATCGAAGCGAATCACTATATGAATCGCACGCAAAGTGGAGTTCAAAAATGAATCATATTATGATTCAATGTATGATTCTCCAAAGCGACCATTTTAGCCCCGCTGATCGCTAATACAAACAAGCCCGCACGCACGCTAACGCTTTGATTAATGATTGGTCTCTGCGCGCGAGCGCCGCTCGCGGGACCAATCATTAATCTAAGTGAATCACTATATGAATTGCACGCAAAGTGGAGTTTAAAAATTAATCATATTATGATTAATTATATGATTCTCCAAAGCGACCATTTTAGCCCTGCTGACTTACTATCGGTGCGTCAGTTATTGCTTCAGGAGACTCCATCCGTTCTTTTTTGTACATCCATGCGTAATCGCTCGTCAGTCGTCGGCCGCATACGCAGAACGCTGTAAAATCGATGTGATAAAATTCAAACAATGAACAGTAGCAAGATTTAATAGCTTTGTTCACACTGTGCCTTTTTTTGTTCATCAAGAGCATGCGTTATAGCGCAGTCAACAGCGTGCGTGAGGCATGCCCGCGACGCATGCCCTCTGACCGTATCCATAATTTTCGATTTGTCTTTTTTTGCAATTTCTTATGAGTTATGACATTTTACTAGGTGGAATATTTGCGGCTTATTTGGTCATAAGAAATTCTGTTGAATGCGCTACAGTGGCGAGGGGTGAATATTTTGAGAAGGGAAGCCGGAGTAAAAAATATACTTACCAATTTTGGTAATTTATAATTGAATGACATGCTTTTAATTTTCAAAACTAAGTTTGGAAAACAAAGTTTCCTTCGACAGCAAAATATAATCTGTCAGACAACAGTCTTTCTGAATTAATGCCATATTTTCCGAACTACACGATTACGTCGTACGACTCACAATTCACAAGTCACAATATAAATTAATTTAATTCACGACACTCTTCTAAGTTCTAACGCTAAAACAAAATTTAAATTCGACAAAACAAAACAAACGACATGTTGTTTACAAACACACTATCCGCCATATTAATATGTCAATCTAAAAACCAGCAAAATAAAAATGTATTACGCGCCTGTCATATTTAGTACCGCTAAAGGCATTCTTAATAAAGTCGTATTATAAAAAATACTACCAAAATAAAATGTATTACGCGCCAGCAAAAGTATAATGTCGCTACATTCATTCTTAAATTCGAATCATAACAATTTTACTTCATGACTCATCTATCTCGCTTGCACTTGTGCGTTGCTAATTAACCTTTCTCCGTAATAACTCGTCGGGCATCGAGTTATTTCCAAGTATATATCGCGCGTGCTAGAACGAGACAGAACATGACGACCAGTTCACAGGAATGAAAAGGACAGATGCTTACTATGAACTGTCGTTGTATGGAGAAATAAGCCGCTAATCCTGCGGCTTATTTGATTCTCTGCGCCCGCACATTGCATTGCCTTTTAAAATTTGTAGGCGATAGTTATTAATTCAAACTATGTATTTCAAGTGAGAGAAAAATTTATTGCATATAACATTGTGAATTCAAAGTTTTTTAAGTAGGTATGTAAAATATTTATTAGATAAATATGTCGTTGGCCCATATATTCGATTTTTCTAAGCCCTAAGGGAAGCTGATGGGAATCGGGTTATATGGACGCTTCGCCACTGATGCGCTATAACGCATGCCCTCGATGAACAAAAAAAGGCACAGTGTGGACATAGCTATTGATAATTCATCTGTTGTTCAGATTTATTTTACATCTAACAGCACCTGCTGTATGCTAATAACATAAAGTTCACTTTCATGGAAACTCTGAAACGAAGTAGACATGCAGTGCACTTCACAAGGGTGCGTGCGGCACATAATAGTTTCTTTCGTCATCTCGTTAGTGAGGTGAATGAGTTGAATGACCGATAAGACACATAAAAGCATTAGTAGACGAGACGGAACTCTACGTGGCTGATGGCACTTATAATTTTTAAAATTCATTATTAACTAGATAATTTATTAATAATCTACTTACTTAATAGTAAATAATAATTATTTTCAGAAATTATTATTAAGTAGATAGATGTATAGGTAATGTAAGACAATAATTCGAATTGTTAGCAAATTGATTAAAATTGTTGGGTGTCGATTATATATCGATAAAAACACTATACTTATAATATTACTAGCTGTTGCCCGCGACTTCGTCCGCGTGGACTTTAGTTTATAGTTTTTCCCGTACATCCAGGGCCGTGCCTGACGGGCGTTCATTGCGTGCACCGCACGCAGGCGGCCGAAATTAAGAGGCGGCCAAATCGTTACAAGTTGTTTACTGGGCAAAAATATAATCGGTTTGTTTTCATTATACTCGGCGCGGCGAACCTTGATCCCTATGACACTGACAGCTAATGTCATCATATAACATTGTAGTGGCGTCACCATTAAATTGGGATCATATTGGGGGCGTCTAAAAATGCCATTTAAAAATTTTACGTAGCTTTATACCATTAGTAATGTATTCCGTTGATATTTTTAACAAATCTTAACATTTACGAGAAGTTATCTCAATCTCAATTTATGTTTACGTCCTGCAAAACTTACGTCGTGTGACGTTTATCGACTAGGGCGGCAAGTATCGATAAAAAATGTCGGTAATGGAAACGAGTGCACAACGTTCCTTATATAGTTTACACTTTACAGTGAAAGTACTCAGCGCTGAAAGCGAAAAAAATGTTTTGTGATTTGTATGGGTACGTTTTCAAGTGGCAACAAAGGGCCGCCATTTTGTTGTTCACAAGCAAAGTAATCTCGCAAACGCACAACAAACTCCCGCGTTTCACTGTTGAGTACAGTTTTTCGTTGTCTTTTCGGCATTTTTCATGTTATTTGTTTGTAATTTTTTCATGTTATTATTTTTGTTTAAATTTTAAATAAAAAAATGTTTATTTTGTGCATTTTTTTTTCTTAAATTTCATCCAAACATATAAATCTCATAAAACCGGTTTTTAGCCGGTTTTTCTTTTCAGAAACCGGTTTTCGGAACAAAACCAATATTTTTTTTCGTTCTCGATTTCGGTTAACCAAAAACTTTTTCCCGGTTTGATGCCCTGTGTATAATAATAAACATTAAAAATTAAAGTAGTTTTTTTTAATGTTATCCTGGGGGCGGCCATACAGACTGGCACGCAGGCGGCCATATACCCAGGCACGGCCCTGCGTACATCGATTGAATAGTTAACGCGCAAATCATAAAAGTATATTGTGTGGGACAATATACTCCTTCGTACTAAAATGTAGCCTATAATCTTTCTCGATAAATAGGCTATCTAAGACTGAAACTTCAAATTTTTTTTACCTACCCACTAATTCTAAGATTTTTCTTGCTGTCCTTCTACTACCTCCAATATTTTGTTTCAATTCTTGTGAATTAACAAATTAATAGGGGTAGCCCCATTCATTTTAAACTATGAAGTACCAGGAGCGCATAGCGTATGAAGAGGTTTTTGCTTTCAATTTTTTCGACCTACCCACTAATTCTATTTCTTTTTTTAAATTTTTTTTAATCGATTTTCATAAATAAATGGGTTAAAAAAATAATGCACAACGTTAATAATCAAGTTTTAATTCCTGCCGGCACTCACGGAGTGCAAACCGTCTTTTTTTTAGATCTACCCACTAATTCTAAGACTTTTCTTATGACTACCCCCAATATTTTGTTTTACTTATTGTGAATTGGCAAATTGATAGGAGTATCCCATTTGTTTTATACTACTTATTAAATACCAGGAGCGCTGAACGTATAAATTTACTATGCTAATCACAAATCAATAGACGTGATCTGGGGGCACGGGAGTGCCCCCGCCAAGATGAGCCAAGCGAAGCGCGCAATAGTTTTTCCAAAGTGTGCCACAAAAGTGTTCAGGTTGTGGGATATACTAGGGCTCACTTCGCTCGCCCTGATAATCATAACTTATTTGTTATAACCTGTTGGTCAATTTGATATCATTATACGCATGACTCACTGCGTTCTTATCGCTTTTAGTTTTGTTACCAATTCAGAGAACACACTACAGTGGCTTCCCGTCAGCTTAACTGGTTTCCGAGATACACTGGCCTGTAGTCCATTTAAGGTTATTTTACCTTCAAGTACCACAAAATGGACCTTATTTGCATCTGCATAAAGGTCGTAAGGCATGGCAATTGCCAATTGATAAGTGACTCATACGCTGGACGCACCTCAGGTGACGTCATACACTGCATCATACAAATTATTCAATTCGAATTCAACATTAAAATATATAAATTTGCAAGTGTGTCTGTCTGTTACCTCTTTACGCTCGAACCGCTGAACCGATTTTCGCGAAATTTGGTATGGGGATACTTTGAGTCCCGCAAAGGACATAGGATACTTTTTATCCCGGAAAAATGAATGTTCGGTTCACGCGCGATAAACGAATTTTGGCGCAATGGAGTTGCTGCCCGGCCGCGGGCATCCAATTATTGATTTTGATGCCCGCAAAAAAAATATTCACAGCAAATAAAGTCTGCTTGACTGTTTGCACATTAAAAAAATAACATGACAGACAAAAACAGCGCACCTCGTTTTTTTAAGTTTCTTGGTATAAGCTATAAATACGTGGGAGAGCCACGCTTCGGCGCGAATGGGCCGGCCCGACTGCAGAAATACCACGTTCTCACAGAAAACCGGCGTGAAACAGCACTTGCGCTGTGTTTCGCCGAGTGAGTGAGTTTACCGGAGACCCAATCGGCAATCCCCTACCCTATTCCCTTCCCTACCCTCCTCTATTCCCTTCCCTTTCCATCCCTACCCTCCCCTAATACCCTCTTAAAAGGCCGGCAACGCACCTGCAGCTCCTCTGAGGCTGCGAGTGCCCATGGGCGACGGAAGTTGTTTTTTATCAGATGACCCGTTTGCTCGTTTGCCCCCTTATTTCATTAAAAAAAAACTGTGCATATCTCTTCCTATTCTGTGATACTGTGTATGTAAGCATGCACGTTATAATTAAAGAGAGGATAAATTATAAAATAATACTAAGTTCGAGTTATAAATATGGATTAAGTTTAAAATATACTATACTGTCAGTTGTGACCAACTGTGACACTGTATCCACATTACTAAAGTACTTACTAATATTATTTAGAAAAGAGAAAAGGTTTCATCGACTATTCCTTCCAAGAATTACTGGACAGATTTTGATGTTATGTAAGTACAAAAAATCGAATGCAGAGGATAGAGATGACAGCTTCATGGGGCATGCCGCATGGAAGACATAAATTATTTATTCTTCGTATTAAGTAATTTAATATTTTAACATATTATAATAAAACAAAGTCGCTTTTTTTCCTCATTCAACGGATTTTCTTGATTCTTTATGCTATATTTTATCACGCTAAGACTAATAGGAGCGAAGAAATAGAGGAAAATGTGGAAAAAACGGGGAAAATTATTTGAAAGGGCTAACTTGAACGCGCTAATCTCAGGAACTACAGCTGGCCTGATTTGAAAAATTATTTCAGTGTTAGACAGCCCATTTATTGAGGAAGGTATTTAACCTTCCTCAATAGGCTATATTATATCACGCTAAGACTAATAGGAGAATGTGGAAAAAACGGGAGAAATTATGGGCTTATCTCGCGAACTACTGGAGCAATTTTTATGTTATTTGGCGCAGATAAGAAGTAGACCACGTGAAGGATCATAGGTTCATAGGCATCAAGTTAAATCATTTTTTCAGTGGTTATAATATATTATTTTATACCCGGCGGGTCGCTAGTAAAATTATAAGATGAAGCAATTATAGCATGAGATATTATAATAAAAAAATTATTAGCAACATTTTAATATATATTTTTATTCAAATGAATTCAATCGTACATTACAGAATACTTGAAGTTAGTTTACGTTCTTTAAATTATAATTACAAAATAAACCTTATCGGCGTAATATATTGAGATATAAAAAGTTTTTTCATACGTACGTCTCAATGCAGAAAACAATATGGAAAATATTTTTCATCTACAGATTTTCGCATTGAGCAAATCCACAATTTTATGATTAAATCAACATTGTGCTTGTCGCTCATAAAATCCGCATTAAAGCTATGTGGACATTAATTACAATAAAATGCACCATTTCTTCCCAACTCCTCCAATCAATTATGCAAGCAATATTTTAGAACTAATGCTAAGTACTCACATACGGTTTTGCTCGATCGAGCAATAACGTCAAGCAAAACCCATGGCTCGGGATTTCGTCCGCACATTCAGCATTGCTCGATAGTTTTATTCTTAATCAATACATTTAATTCCAACGAGCCGACTTCGGCGAGCCTTCGAGCTGTGAGTTTTGCGGTCCACACAGTAATTATTACTTGATTTGGGGTAAAACTATCAAGCAAAACTGCATGTGAGTACCTAGCATTACAGGCGATCGGCTGACAATAATAGAAAATGTTGAGCATATAAACATTGTTATTAATTTGTAATAATTGATTTAAATTTTAAACTATTAAATAAAACTGAAATACGACTTCGTGTTATTAACAATACTTGATGATGAGTGTTATCGTATCCTTGTTTACTGGTACCTAATTTTAACAAGGATACAATAATTGTTTGTCTGCATCTTCTGTTATGACAGCCAATCGTAAATAATACTAACTTAAATTGGATGGACTACCAGGAAAATATATTGTAGTGATGTTGAAATTAATGTAAGGTAATTGACATATTGAATATTAAAATATTGCTCACACAATGTGTTTTTTTCTATATAAATGCCATTTCGAAGTAGTTGTCTTGTGCATGCAATGATTGTTGGTGATTGTAATTTGTATTTGAGTTTTGATTTGTTTTATACTTAATATTTAACATCAATTTCTTCACTCTCGATGAAGAGGTCTGATACTCTTTAGAAACCAAGAGAATAGAATAAAATCTGTTAATAATTAAGTTGTCTTTTAATTTATTCAAAACATAGAAATATTTAATGCTAAGCATTATTAAATACTGTCATTGAATTAATGAATTCGAGGAACAACTGGCTTTCTACATCTCTATTACTTTGAACTATCAAATGACAAAGTTTTAATGAAATCTTTCAAATCTTTATGGAATCAAATATTTGTTTTGTCCACAATTTTCATAACTAGTGGCCTACACGTAAACACAAGTGGGGATGGATTTCTATGAATGAAGACCACTAAATTCTGCTCTATAGGATCCTAAATTGACATCTATAATTTTATATTACAATCACAGTATCATAAAAAACAAAAATTGCATGACTGTCGGGACGTTATGATCATGTGGGGCCTAATAAAACTACTCCAAAGTACAGACCGACGAAAACTCTATAAAAAAGTTGCGGTTACCACCGAAAAGCGGGTGACACCAAAGCATATCCCTTCATGAGTAACAAAATGCAATCAAATTTAACAGTTATAGCGATTTCTCTATATACTCATAGTTAAATATGCACCTGGCCGGGCGCCAGTAAATATTTGAACAAGATTTACTCTTATATGTACAGAGGCATGGAGCGATCGCTGCTGCTCAGAGCGCAGCGGCAGGACATCATTGGCTCTTCAATTCCTTGCCGATCGTATAGGAGACAAGGCGCGCCCAGTCGATCTTGGTGCGCGTGACGGGCAGCTGCCGCCGCAGCGCTTTGAAGGTAGTGTCGCTCATCGTCTTGTAGTTGTCCGAGATGGCCGTCTGGTACGCGTTCTCCGCCTCGCACACGATCTTGACCAACTCCTTGGCGGTGGCCGCCTCCCCCTGCACAATGACCGGCGCCCGCACCTCCTTTGAGCTGACCAGCTGAACGTTGCCGTCCTCGTAGTAGTGCACCTGCACCCGCAGCATGCCACGCAGCTCGGCCGCGCTGCCACCCACCGTTAACGACCAGACGGAGCGCCACCGACCGTTCCAATAGTTTTTGGGTTGAAACTGGTGATCCTCTATGCACGCCACGAGCGCGACAGAGCCGGATTCCAGCGCCCGGCCGACGACGAGGCTCGCGCCGTGTTTGTAGTGTTCCGCTACGTAATTCGTGAGCTCCATGTCCAGAGCCGCGCGCCAGGACTCGGCGACACGGTCCGGTTCGTACGCCTCGTACTCAGAAGCTTCTTTACGTAAATGGTCGTACTTGAAGGAGCGCTTGGAGCGCGGGTCGAAGAACCTCCCGGCCCCGAGGTCATTGTGGTCGGTGATGAGGGTATGAAGCTCCGAGCCCTCGAGACGGACGGGCGTGAGCTGATCCTTGTTGTATTGGGCGAACGCCCCACTAGCGCCTTCCTTCAGCAGGGTATCATTATTCAGCAATACTCTCACGTCATTGAACACTTCGTTGAACTCTCCGGGTGGGGAATGGAGTATAAAATCCGAAACAATTCTCACTTTTTCTTGATCACTAATCACTTCGTCACCGTCCGCCGCCATTTTTGATACTTTTGACAAAATTGTCAGAGACAGAATAAAAATTAAAATCAAGGAAACAGAGGTTGAAATAGCTGTCAAGTGTCAACTGTCAACGGTTTTTTAATACCTACTGTCTAAAAGGCACCTTAAATCACCATAGATCATAGATAGTAGAGATCTTTGCCCTAGACGGTCAATCAAAGTCACTACCTATATTTTAGTCGGCAGTCGGCACTTGGCAGTCGGCAGAATCTGTCGAGTGCCGAATGCCGAGTGCTGACTGCTGACTAAAGTATTAAAACTGATTGCACCGTACATGTTGCATGGTACATCGTCTTACAAAGCCTAAGAATTCTTAGGCTAGTAAGACTTAGCTAAATATTAGCTAAAAACCAGGGCTTCATAACGTTATCGATTAACAGAAAAAATATCGTTACGTACCGTTATTTTCATAATGGTAGCCAGATATAGTGCGTTTCATCAAATAGTTCCTTTGCCGCCATGTTTGATGTTAGCACTAATGAAAATTAATGTTGCCACATTACCCTTACTGTGCTACCTTAAATTAGGGGAGATAATAATATTATGTTATCACAAAATGCACTTAAAGAAAATTGTACATAATTCTAATGGAGGCACTTCACGTGGCTATTTGTATTTGCGTATTTGATGTATTTGCCAAACAATCACCATGTGTAGACGGTATGTTTGACAAATATTGGCCTTATTTGCCTATTTGACAAATATGACCAATACCAAATACATGTATCCGTAACTTTGTCGGTTTTTGACGCACATCAAACCAGTCAAATACGCAAGTAAACAAAATCAAGTAAAAGTTTGGTACGGTATTAATTGGCGTCCATGTGTGGAAGGTCGTATTTGCCTTTATTTGCATGTTTGTGTATTCGTCAATAATGTTGAAAAATACAACAAAAACCCAATAGCAAATACAAATAGCCATGTGAAGTACCTGCATAACAGCTTTTGCCCGCTGCTCTGCCTACGTTAACGTCTGTCCCTCGGGGACCGTTCTTTTTCCCGGGATAAAAGGCACCCTATGTCCTTCTCCATACTCCGGAGTTCCAGACAACGTGTACCTATGAAAGTTTTATGATGATCCGCTTAGTACTTTATGTGTGAAGGCGTAACCAGCAAAGTCACTTTCGCATTTACTAGCTAAAAGCCGAGCTTTGTGAGGGCTCGCATCATCACACCTTCACTGACTGATGATAACACATTTACATGTAAATACTATGTTAAAGCACAAATCAATAGACGTGATAGTTTGTCCGTAAAGTGTACCACAAAATGTACAGGTTGTGAGAAGTACTAGAGCTCGCTTCGCTCGCCCTGATAATATTATTATACTAGCTTTTACCCGCTCTTTCGTTCGTGAATCGTGTGTATGTAGTTTTCGTTACTAGAAGTGCGTTTCATCAAATAGTTCCTTTGCCATCATGTTGGCATTTTCTGTTAGTAACGTAAACACGGTACACACGCTCTGCAAGTATTCGTAAGTTTTACTGTGTTTATGGGTGATTAAGCTGGCGCTGGTAACCCTATTTCACTAAGCCGCAATGGCGGCAACTCGAGTTTAATGGAATTATTGGGGCCTAGTTACGTTATTTGAAGCCCTGCTAAAAACATTAACTAAAACTTAGCAGTTAGCTTAGCCCTTAAAGGCTAAGCTAACTGCTAAGTTTTAGTATAATAACGTTTTCGGCATCTGGAAGTTGTAACTGCCCCGGGGCAAGGCAGTCAAGGCAGGCCATTCACCATTGGCAAAATGGATACGGAAATAGCCGAACAAAATCGATGATCCACGAAGCACGTGGACACGTGGACTAACGACTAGTACGGAGTACCTAGTGCAATACCTACGTCTTCAGCAGTATCCGTATCCTGTCAGCACTCAGGCAGGCCCAGCCCATCTTGTTCTTGCCCCGGGGGCCGGGGCATTTCTCTGGCATTTCAGTCTTCAGAATGATCAGAATCTTCATCTTACAAGTTGGAAAGAAAAAAAAATGTTGTCATATTAAATTTAAAATTTGTCAATGTCAAATATGTCAACCAATTGTTGTTGTCAAAGTATCTGCAGGCCCTGTTGTGTAACGAGCAAGAAAGAAAACTAAGGAATAAAATGTCTTTGCTTAGCTACAAATACTACGACACGCCAGAAGGGCAGGACATTTACAAAAAATTATTCGTCACATCCAAATATGCAGTTATGGTGGGTATGCCGTTGGCGACACAGGACGTCCTCATGTTCTCCCACCCCACCGGAGTCTTCAACACAGTTTATAGATTTGCCTTTTACATTGGACCCCTAGTGGGGATGGCCACGGCGTTCACTGTAACCGCAAACGGGCTTCAAAATTACCGCGGGAAGAACGACTACGTTAACTACTTCTGTGGTGGTGCCGCCGCTGGGGCCGTGGCAAGCGCTTGGGCCAAGACGAAGGTCGGCCTAATACCCCTGGCAGTAGTCCTGGGCTGCGCGGCCATGGTCAAGAAGGCCGCGATTGAGCACAACTATACATTCTTCCCGGAAATGCACACAGCCACCAAAACTATCAAGTCTGCGAAACACGATTGGTCACTAGCTAAGGACATAGAAGAAATTAAAACCTGGACTTCTGGTAATTACTAAAACATTTCTAAAAAATTTCACTTATGATTTCCAGGCAACTCATGTATTTCGCTTACAGATCTTTTTAATTTCTACTACTATATTGTGTCCTTACACATATTTTAACACTTTTTTTCTATTTCAGCTTGAACCAATCAGCAAGAAGAATGTGTAGGCTGTACATAGGAAGTGAACATTGAATTTTATTGTTGCAAAAATATAATATCAGCTAAGTGTTTACTAATTTTATTTTTGTAACAACAAATTGGAGTAAGATCATAATCAAAACCCTGCAGTTATGTTAAACAATATTGAATATGTGCACCACATAGACCACAAGGTAAAATGCAATGGATAAAAGATTTTTCTCACCTCCGGGCGGAAAATGTCAACTTTCTTCCCCCTGTGCTTACCGATGTTGCCGTTTTCCACCTCCATTGATGAGAAAAATAGTATTTGCACCATGGGCAGTAAATAAGAAGGCCTCAAATCACATGTTTTGTATACCGACGCACTCAGAAATCTTTGATAGCGCGATACAGGAATGTTAGGCGAATAGGCTACTTGACCTATTTTTTTTCTTCATGCTAATCACTTCTTAATCATTAATTTTCACAAAAAAAAAAACTAATATTTTAATATTTTACACAGTAGAAACCCATAAAAATGTTGATTGAAAAACATGCCTTTTAAATGGCGCCAAAAACACTGTCCGCCATAGTGTGACGTCATACGTTTTGTATTTTAAACTCTTTATTGAACATTTTTTTATGTGCTAAATGTATGAGTCTAAAAGTGCCCAAAAATTATAAAAGAATTAAATAAGAAATTAGAAATCATTTGTAATGTTGAAAACTTTTGGAGAAAAGTTTTGGCCATTTCATTTCCCGTCTATAATTAATAAATAGAGATAATATATAAAACTGATGTTTTAAGCTAATTATTCAATAAAATATATTTTACAAATCTTTCTAGGCTTATTCTTATTATTTATGTACAGATAAACTTACATGTGCGATAAATAAAAAATATTAAATTACTGTGAGGATGACGTCACATCCAAATTGGAAGTACCGCAAAAGCGTTTTCATCAGTACAAATCCTATTTTCATAAAATCATATTTTCAAATCGACTTTATTTATCAATGATAAGTCTTATGAAAGTTTTGAGGATTTGGAGCATCATTTCTGGTGTAAGCTCACGAAATGCTTTTCTTACTAGGTATATTAGACTCCTTGCTTTTTTTGTGATGGATGAAGTATGTTCTCCCCACTTTAGATCAGATGTTATCTTTACACCCAAGTCAGTTTGCACATTGACCTCTAGTAATTGGGTATCATTTAATTTATATTTCAAGTGAGGATTGCATTTGCCAACGTGTAGCACTGTGCATTTAGAAGAATTATTCAGGTTTATAAGCCACTGCTTTGACCAGTTAGCTATTTTGTTGAGGTCATCTTGAAGTCGATTGTAGTCGGTTAATGGATTTGCAAATATTTTAGTGTTATCGGCACAGATGCTTAGATTGCATTGAAGGCAGCTGTGGGGAAGATCGAAGGTGTATAGGATGTACAACACAGGACCGAGTACTGATCCCTGGGGTACGCCACTCAATACTTCTACGTAATCCGATTTTGCTTTGCACACTCACTTGCATAGTTTTTTGTTGCAGAAACGCTTTAATCCACGCAAGTAACTTTCCTCGTATTCCTAGAAATTCTAATTTTTGCAATACTTCATTGAAAAATTTATTTAAAAAAACTAGATGACTCCCGCAATTCAATTGCGTCAAAATTCTTTTATCGCGCGGGAACTGAACATTTTTCTGGGATAAAAAGTATCCTATGTCCTTTTCCGGGACTTAAAGTATCTCCATGCCAAATTTCAGCAAAATTGGTTCAGCGGTTTGAGCGTGAAGAGGTACCAGACAGACAGACACACTTTCCCATAACTTTTTTGGTTTGATTATTTTTATTTAAAGATCAACATTTCATTTATTAAAATATCATGAGTACAAGATAGTAACAGCATCTAAAATTAGTATTATGGTAGTATCCAGAACAGCGGGGCTACATTTAGCAATTCCTCTCAATCAATTCAGCAAATGAATTGTCCAAACTGTCAAATTGACAAATGTCAAATCAGTACAAAAATACAGAAATGAATTGCAAGCAGAGTTGCATTTCGCGATTTTAAAGAATTGAATCATATTATGATTCATATCATGATTCAACAAAGCGACCATTTTAGCCCCGCTGGCTGCTAAAGTTAGGCTGGTATAAATAGTCAGTACTCAAGATGCATCTCGGTCTCAAGACGCGGTTCGGCTCTATGATTGGTCCAAATTTTGACAGCCAACCAATCACAGAGCCTAAACCGCCTCTTGAGACCGAGATGCATTACTGTCTTTACTGACTATTTAGGCCCATATAAATAGTTCTCAAGATGCATCTCGGTCTCAAGTGACCAAATATATTGGCCTTAATATATTTGGTCACAAGTTTTACACAAGATGCGTGTATTTTCTGTCTTTTACAATACTGCATTGCTTGCTGCACAGTTCATGATTAATAAAAAAGTTTTGTTTAATACATACTTCATGTAAACTGATGTCAGTACTATAGTGAAGGTAGGCATAAAAATAATTAAAATACATGATTTATTTATGTTTATTTACTTAAAATCTAATATAAAAACAACAAGGTTAATAAAAGAAATGCTAAGACTTGAACAAACATTGCCATGTGAAACAAACTTTTGTCATTACAATTCACAATGTGAAAAGGAATGTTCAAGCAAAATTGATATTTGCAATTATTACAAAAATAAATTTAACGGCAAAAAATAGTTGATTTATCTATGATTTATTAACAAAATATAATCTAATATCAATCTGACATAATAATAACAGTGTTACCAGAATGAAAAAAGTTAGACGCAGGTAGTAAGTGCAAATTATTAATTATTAACGTTAAAATAACAGATATTTAATAAAATTTATAGCATATATAATAAAATAATGTTTGTATTGTAAATATTTTAAATGCATAACTCAATATGAAAGCTGTGCAAAGGACAAAGGAGCTACAGCCTACAGGGTAACACATTCTACATGTAGGTAAAAAATCTAAATTATTTGGACAATATTCCCTACTCACACTTACAGTTATGTTGTCTAACATTCATTAAGTTTAATTACACTTAAAACCTTCTTAGTAGCTTCTACTTCACGGATAAAATAGATCAGGCAGAAATTATCAATAATTTTCAAGATTTTCTGAATATTTAATTCAGAAATCGAAACAATATCATTATTCTTCAAAATTACTGCTTACACTTAACATTCTATAAATTCGCAATGGCATTTACATAAAAGTTTGAAAAGCTACTTAAAATTTGGCACAAATACTGGAAATTATCTTGGGGCAAGATTTTATCAAAAAATCACATACACTATAGTATTATTAGAACACAATTTCTGATTGGGGCGAGAGAGCTTACTGCTTAAAGTAAATTGCTAATCATGTCATTACAACATAAACACGGGGCAAAGTTATTTAGATTTGGTTGTAACTTGTATAAAAAATATCTGCCTGAAAAAGTAACAGAAAACCTCAAACTGTAGAAGTAATCATAAATCACAACAAAATATAATCAGAGCAATATCATGGACATATTAGGCCGCGTTTCCACTGAAGCGGAGCGGAGCTTAGCGGTGCCCGAATTGACCAACCGTGCTATTACAGCGGAATGACAGCGAAGATTTCGAGCATGGTGATTGGTCAATTCGGCACCGCTAAACTCCGCTCCGCTTCAGTGGAAACGCAACCTTAGAGCCATCGCAAACAGTGCGACTTGTCGTTGCGTCTAGTCGCTGCGTCTGGAATCGCGTACACGCGCACACACGACGACAGTCGCGCGTCAGTCTCGATCCAAGGTGCACGTCTGTCGTTGCGACTCTGCGACTCTGACGTCAAGTGTGCGGAGCGTCAGAATACAGGGTGCGATTAAACCTTCCTGCCAAATTTTTTCAGGGCTTAGGTATCATTAGGAGAGTCCATTTAACCAAAAAATTGGGTGTTATTTTTTTTCAAAGGTATCATTAGGAGAGTCCATTTAACCAAAAAATTGGGTGTTATTTTTTTTCAATGACATATTTTATCCCATTTAAAATCGTTGCAGAATGGTCAATCGCGGCGCGGGGGAATGATCGGGGATGACGCGGGATGAGGCGCGCGCGCGGGGGCACTAATTGTAGTGTCCATTAATTGTAGTGTTTTTTAGGATAACTTGCGGAAGCTAATTCTCAAAATTTTAGTACTGAGTGACATAAAAGAAAAAATACGTGTATTTTTATTTTTCACAAGGATCAATATATCAAAATTTGGCAGGAAGGTTTAATTGCACCCTGTATATGAAAATTGTCGGCCGTAGCCTGTCGTTGCGTCTAGTCGTCGAGCTGTCGCAGACGCCTGTCTCATCGTGTGCGCCTACACTTAAAAAACAAACTGACCAGTTGAATATGACGTACCTTTGCAGATGCCTACAATTGGGTTTAGGGTTAAGACATAGATAAGAATGTTGTATTTGTAGGAACTAGGAGCCATCCTGCTATATATTCTGCTAGTCAAACCCATAATAATCAGGAGTCTTTCTGGCCGGATAAAAAATTTAACTCTGTGCTAATGTAATATGGCTTAAAACTGCATTTAAAACTAGAAGACCAAGGGCCTGTTTTCCCATTCCTGATAAGTGTCGGATAGGCTATCCATAACTTATCTGACAGATGGAGTATGCTGTATGGAGTACATAGTATGGAGTGTGGAGCAGTGAGCGGTGAAACAGGATAAGCTATCCACACTTTATTTGACAGATAGAGTATAGATTATCTATCAGATAAGTTGTGGGTCCTATCCAGCAGTTATGTGCTGCAGTAAAATAGGGGCCGTACCACGAAACTGTTTTGAGACTCAAACAATCGTACGAGAATGCCGCGTCCTACTCTAATAAACGAGAAATGACGTTGTTAGAGCAGGACGCGGCATTCTCGTACGATTGTTTGAGTCTCAAAACTGTTTCGTAGTAAGGCCTACAGGCCCTAAGATTTCTCTATTTATCGGCCAGAGAGGTACTGGATAATGCAAAGTAGTGTATATGGTTACATTATTCTTCTTCTTCTTCTTCAACTTCCTCCTCTATCTCTTCAACTTCCACTTCTTCCTCAATCTCTTCCACTTCAATTTCCTCTATTTCTTCCACTTCTTCAATTTCCTCATCGGAGAGGTCATCTTCTTTCTGTAAATATGAAAAATCAAAAGTTAAAAACTATAATGTCAAACAACGACTATGTTAACTATGACATTATTAAGAACTAGTTGGCGCCCGCAACTATGTTGCGCCAAAATTCGTTTATCGTGCCGTAACCGTAAATTTTTTCCGAGAAAAAGAGTATCCTACAATATGTCCCGGGACTCGAAGTATTAGCATACCCAGCAAAATCGGTTCAGTGGTTTGGGCGTGAAGTAACAGACATACACACTTTCGCATTTGTAATATTGGTATGAAATAAATGGATATACATAGACATCTCATTAAATAAAATCAGATCAGTGGTTTAGGCTCTACGGTCTACGATGAAATAAACATACGTGACATAGGCTGCCCATTATTATCCCGTCTTGTTACAAATTGGGTAATAATTATTACCCAATTCGTGACAAGTGATAATAATGATATATTATAATATGATGCTGCGTTTCCATGCTTGCCAAGGCTCGACCAGAGTCCACAAGCACAAGCACAGAGATTAAAAGGCGCTTGCGATGCGTTCACACGTTGGCACGCGCTTAGTAGCCGCTGTGAAAGGTTAAACTAGTGGTCCCCAACCTTTTTTTCATGCGGGCCACAAACATATTTCGGTCTTGGTAATTTTTTAGGGTTAAAAAATAACATTCTTCAAAATTAACGATTTTAAAGTGGAAAAAATTTAACGACTCACGTAGACTTTACGTTATTTTGCCGGTGGGCGCGAATTTCAAATTTTTTTAACATCACGCGGGCCACAAATAAAGTCCGGCCCGCGGGCTGCGGGTTGGGGATAGCGGGGTTAAACTAAACGTAATAGCTCAAGAAGTATGTAATACACTGACGCATTCACAAGCGTGTGAACTACCTTGCCAAGTCTTGGCAAACATGGAAACGCAGCATAAAAGTATCATAATTCATACCCCAAGAGCTTGTTGTTGAGTGAAGGCGCTTGCAGTTGTAAAATCGTCAACCGTTGATTCTGAAAAATAACGCAAATTCGTAAAGAAATTTCTTTATCGCGCGGTAGACGTACATTTTGTCGTAAGGGGGTCCATAAATTACGTGAGGTGTTTAGGGAGGGGGGGAGGGTCGAGTCAAATCTCATCTAATCTCACGTTGGGGAGAGCCCCCCCCCCCCCCGCCAATCTCACGTAATTTTTTCTCAACAAAATCATACTACATATTTTGGTCCTTTTCATCCAGATTGTATGTATTCGTAAGCATATTTCGTTATACGATTAGAAGAACCGGCGTAAGAAACTCGCAAGGGGGTGTATCTCCATACCCATTCAAATCTGTTTTCACACATCCAAAACTTTATCAGCGACAAAGGACTTTTGAAAGTAAAGTATCTTACCCGGATCTCTCTCTGGAGTCTCTCGTGGCGCGTCTTGGATGAGCGACAAAGTCATTTTACCGCTAACCACCAACTATAATCAAATATTAACACAATAACTACATATTATCATATTCATTTGTATTTATCGGATAGATATTCTATCCTAAACAAAAGATAATATTTATTCAATATACTATCCCAAAAAAGAGTTAAAAGTTATAATACTTTATAGTTTATGGTGTTTGAGTTTCTATTTTTTTAATTATGGTAAAAAAATAGAGATAATAATAATGGTAATAATTAGAGATGTGTCGATCATGACTTTGGCCGACTAGCCGATTAATCGTCTGTAAAGAAGCCGACTAGTCGGCCAAGCCGATCATATTATGGTTTCGGATGTTTCCGTAATGCTTTTTACTGCTGTTTCGCGGGTAAGTCGCACACGCCGCCTGCAAACGTGTCGAATCATGTTATGTATGTTTACTTCGCGCATATCTTACTTTATTTTGTTTCTATGATACCTACAGTTGATAGTTTTCATTAAATATTTAATGTAGGTACATGAAATCTCGATTTATCTATTGTTTACGCGTTCGAATTCGACAGCTTGGGAGTTGAAGCGTTAATTAATTTGTTATTAAAATTATATTAATACAAAAATAATTTCTTTACTAGCAAGTAATTTCAGAAACACTTCATTTCATTTTAAAAAGTGTAACACTGATTGAGTATGATATTATGAACACATTATAAGTAATAATCAAGGTTTTTCTTTTATGTAATTCCAATAATAGCAAAAAAAGTAAAAAGCCGATTAGTCGGCGCTTTTTGCCGACTATTCGCCGACTAGTCGCCGACTACTAAAGTGGGCGGATAATCGGCTTTCCTGACTAGTCGGCACATCTCTAGTAATAATGAAAACAGGGTAATATTCTGGATAACTTTACGCTAAACCTGATAATATTTTGGTGGCACGGTTCACGGTGGTACAACAACACGGTGTATCGTTTTGTAATCGCTAATTAAGCGTTAAAATAGTAAATACCCAGATTCGCCTTGCCTTATTAAAAGTATAACTTATGAACCTAAGACCCAATTTCACCGACGACTGTTAAAGAGAAGAGATGACATTTTAACAAGCTGTTAACACTAACAGACGTTTGTGAAATTGGGCCTAAGACCTAAGTTAAATGAATAATTACAAAAACAAAACCTTCCTATACTGTACTCGGTGAAACATGGCGGTAGCGGTCATTGACTTCCTGTCAAAAACTTGTCATATAAACCGCGATTGACAATGAAGTGTCAGATGTTGTCAATCGCGGATTTGTAAAGAAAACATTGAAATAAAAAAACAGAAAGAAAATGACAAGTTTTTGACACGGATTCAATTACCGCTACCGCCATGTTTCGCCGAGTACATTATAGCACAGTTGAGTAAATGAGTCCACCTACCGGCGCGTTGTTAGCCGGCTTGGGGCTCTCAGCTCTGTCCTCTGCAAAGTCGGACACCAGCACTCGCGACTGATGAGGGATCTCCGTCGGCAGGAAGATGGACTTCACCTCGTCTGCCTCATGCTGGAAGTTGGAGTATGGTGGGTTTAGAGTCATGGTGTGTAATGCTAAGTACTCACATACGGTTTTGCTCGATCGAGCAACCACGTAGAGTAAAACCCACGGCTCGGGCTTTCGTCCACTTCGAGCTGTGAACTTGGCGGTCCACACTGTGGTTTTTGCTCGATTTGGAGTAAAACTGTCGACTAAAACCGTATGTGAGTACTTAGCATAATGGTTATGTAATGGTGTAAGATCCGAACTTTAGACGACTTAGAAAATATTATGTAAAAAAGGCGTTTGCTAAAAAAGTCTTGCAAAGACTATTCTTATTTACTACTTCTACTGTAATATGTTTCATTCTATTACCAGTTCGACGAATATCTAGATAGATTTGTTGATTGTTTAAGCAGTGAGTTTTATTAATACTTCAGTCGGAATTTCCAGGAATTGCTATTGTATTCTATTGTTGTCGCGATCACCGGTGCTCGCGCGGGGCCTGAAGGATTAAATTTATTTAACTCTTGTTTTACCACTGATATTATTATTTAAGATGCATACCTATCAGTGGTAAAAACATTTTTTACTCTGATAACTCCAATAAATAATAGAGTAAATGGAGGGGCTTAGTTAGTGAAATAAAAATAGTCATTTGTAACAAAGTACATTCTAAGTTTACATTAAACTCTTATGAAAATAGTAGCGTAAAAACCAAATTTTAAAAGAAAAATCTTTAGACCTGCCGCAGCTTACCTGTTTACGATTTTTATATATTTGGTTCGGTACCACATAGAAAATAATTATAATAGAACGTTATAAAAAATTTAAAAAAAGGAATTAAAAATAACTTGGCAAATATCATAACAGTATAAAAAATAGGAAGAAACAAAAAAGGAGTGTAAAATCATGCAAAGGAATTGTTAGTATTCAACAAAAGTTAGTACTAAATAATACTACTAGGATAAATAAGTGGATTTATTTGATAAACGGATAAATAAAAATAAACACGTAAAAATATAAAATACAGTTCGACAAGGTTTTAAATGAATGTGGCGAGAAAAGGAGCTAACGTTTGTATCATACAAAAACGTCATTTTTGACACGTGTTTGACAGTTCCCCTTTACCAGCAGCGCCCCGTCCACATTCATTTAGATTTTAGAGCCTTGGAGCACTGTAGACAATGTTCCAATTTCAAATCATTCAAACAAACAGAACAGGGGCAAAACTAGAAGTTGGTTTATAAAGATTAATATTGAGAAAATTTTAGAACATAGAAGAGCACACAACCTAAACTCCGGAATGCATTTAATATTATTATGACTAATTGTGAATAGTAAAATTTTTATCAGATTGAATAAAATAATAAAATTATGTATTTTTATTTTTGTTTTTCAACTACCCCACTCTTGTCTACTACTACTAACTACTTGTCTTAACAAATAATAAATGCTACAAAGCATCCCTGTTTTTTGCGAATATTCTACATGATATTATATTAAATTGGATACTAAACACATGTCCTGTTTCTCCTGAAACGCATTAAACACCCAGCATAGTAAGTAAATAGCTCCCTAATCCCCAAATAATCCAATGCATTTCCCATCTTAACACATCCCCCTCCCTTTCCCCCTACTCGTATAGGGTTTGTACAATGTGCACGGTGCAGTGCGGGCTCACCGGTCTATGCGGCGCGGGCGTGGTGGGCGGGGCAATGGGCCAAACGCCCCCATCCGCCGTCATCTCCATACCTACCACCTGTTGAAACACACTAATGGACAAAGGCTCCCTTTTAGAGGAATTCCCGGACAACGATGACAGTTGAGAGGAAAAAAAAAGTTTTTATTGGAACCTAGCTACATAGAGCTTAAAGGAAAAACTCATTTATTGAAAGTTGTTTACAACCTTGAATTGGATTGGAATTATTTCCTGGTTAAAGTACAATCCTAGTTTAAAAAAAAAACAATAAGCCTATCAACAAAAATTGCAAACGCAATTCTACTGTTTATAACGATGAAATCATGTCAATTATCATTAATAAACGCTACGGTGCTAGAAAGGTACATAATTAAATATTTACCTTAACTCTGGAACTTTCATTTTCAGCTTCAATTATTTCTTCTGGCGTAGGAGATTCTTCTTTCAGCGCTTCTTCCAGCAGCTCTGGTGTGGATTCCTTCGGTTTTGTCTCGCTCTCAGATAGCTTCTTTTCTTCAGCAATTAAATCTTCTGATTCTTTTCCTAAGATTGGCTTATCGTATATTTCCCTGTTTTCCGAACTTAAATCTATGTCACTTTCTTTGTCTTTAACGTCTTCTGTTACTTTTGTATCGGCAACATCCAAAATTTCTTCAGATTTATGTTCAAGTTCTACATGTTCGTTAAATTTATCTTTGGAATTGATTACATCATCTTTGTCTAAGTTTTCAGCAACTTCTAAATCTCTTTTTACTTTGTTATGTTCAGGATAATCGATATCTTTTTCTGTATAATAACTAGTAACTATATCAGACTCTTTCGGTTCTGGTGAAGGTTCTTTTGGCTTTTGGAGTTCTGGAGTCTTCTCTTTCGACTCCTGATGTTCGCTAGTGATTATATGGACTGGGCCAGAGTTTAACACGATACTACCATTAGTATATGGACGAGTGTTATCCAGCGCATCCTGAAAATAGAAACATCTATGTTATATGTCTAACATTACATCTGCAGTGTTAGGCTAAAAACTCAAGTCACTATTATACGACGAAGCATCACACATCTAGAGACGATAATTAATAATTATACATCTAAAACACTATAAATAAAACCAGTGCACACTAAATCCAAATTTTATACTGATTACAATAAAACTACCAAAATACACAGCAAACAAAATATCTAAATACTTCCTATTGAAATCACTAAAAAGAGTTCAATTTCTACACGTTATAGACCCCTAACACATTAGTTCTTAGTTTGTATTTACAGTAGTAACATCGAATATTTACAATATGAGTATGTTAATAGTTTGAAATAAATCGCTTGTAGGATGAATCGCTGACATTAACAGTTTGTTTTACGTAGAAATCTCTTGTAAAGTTAGTGTTTTTTCAAGAATGGAAGCACATATTAAATTCGTTATTGGAAGGGCCGACGAGGTAGCGGGCAACAGACAGATTGGTGAGTCGAGCATGACTTGATGACCTACATGAAAATGACATCGAAGACAAACTAGTCGAAGTAAAAGTTACTAGTGATGATAAGGATGATAGCAAAACAAGGGATCTCCGTAAATTTACAAAAGAGAGCAAGGATTATAAAATTAATGAAATACACAATGCAAAAGAAATAAATGCAGAAGCGAACACAGAACGAGTAAAAACAACAGAAACCGAATTCGATGAATCCAATTTTATTTTCGATTGTGAAAAAACCGACGAATTTGAACTGTAGCTAAGTAAGAGAGTATAATAAAAGGCTTGTGTGTTGTTGAATGGAAGAAAGTCGTCAAAATAAAGATTTTCTGGATTGACTGTTGTTTCTACGTAAATAAAGACACAAAACTCATGCAAGGACCTGTCGTTGCTGGTTTTGCGCGTAGCTCGTCTCCATCTGTTGCTGAACTTCCGCTACCAGCCCAGATATTGCCGAGACAACTGTCGGCCGACAATACTCATGTTAATTTTATTATATTTAGTTATTTTTGCCACGGAAAAACATGACAGTACATAATCAGCACGGTTTCTATGCTATGATCTTTACTCTGAGCTTGGCGCTGCACATATATTACTAAAATGACTGTTTGGTAGCTCACGTTGTGATTCGGGTTTGAAGAAGTGAATTTTCAATATTAAGAATCCGTTCCTTATATCCTGTTAAATGATTGTAAAAAATGTTTGCCCTGAATCTGAATTTCAGTCACTATAATATTAATCTTAATTTCCAGACCAACAACAGTATTATTGTTTTGGTAGAATTTCCTACTTTCTAAAATTGTCCTATTTATATTATAAACCTTTCTGCGATTTTTATGATTTTATGTATCAATGTTATATGGGACTCTACTTCCAAAATTAGGAAGCCTTCGCAAAGAGGTTATAATTTCGATGTAAATTATAGATTTACATGAACAAAATTATACGTAACTCTGGAATACCAAAGTTATCAATAACGATTGGACGATGGCCAAAGCTCTGGCATTTGTCTTACTAGATTTAGCAGTAAACTATTTTGTGTATTTTGTGATTCCTATTACGTCTAATTTAAATGGCTTTTGCCGTCTATAAGGACTTCATTTTAATGCAGACTTATCTAATACTAAATGCGAAAAAACTATACTGTAGTGATTGTGAGTTCGTGTAAATGAAATATCGACTACATTAAATACAATAACTTATACACCCAAACATTAACACTACTAGTTCAACATGGAAAATCCAAACCATAGTTCCAATAGGGTAAAAAATTCCAGCGCTAACTCTAAACGCACAACGGGTGCAATCCAAAAATGCGAACTCCGTGAGCAGAGCTCGAAGAATAAAAGAAAAAAGAATGTTCAGAGTTCAGACACGTGATCATTTGGAGTCTTTTTTGTAATTTTAACCAATATGTTATACCTATTTGGAAGTTATCCTCTGCCCACGGAATAAAATATCGACACCATGCCGCAAGCGCATAAAATACTCGATAAAACATACAAGCATCGAAACAATCTTATATTGTCGTTTCAGAAGTGGGATCATACGATTCGATAATCATATCAGAGAAATCTACAATTGAAGGTAAAAAGTAAGATTGTGTAGAGTACGTTGTTTGTAATGTTTTATGAATGATTTAATAAGAAACTTCGTTGACTGTTTTTAGTTTTACCTAGATTTTTTAAAATTTATATACTGGATTGCCTTTTACAGCCCTCTATTTTATTATTTATTGGATTAATTTTATCGATTTTATTTTTATTATCGTGTGTATGCTATTTAATGATAATTTTTGGAAATCCTTTGTCTTTTTAAAAATTTCTATTATTATAGTCGATTGTACAGTGAGTGCTTCATGGCATTTTGTTACTTCTTTCACGTTGTACGAACTTTCCTATTTCAGCTACAATTGTATATCATTATCGAATCGTATGCAATACCGCGTCTCGCTGGGCTAGCTGGCTAACGATCCTCTGCATCGCTCGTTCGGTCTCAGCGAGCCGCGCTTTCAGAGCCGCCAACTCTGCGTCCTCTATATCACAAATGATTTTAAACGTCTTTTTGTGCGCCCGGTCAATGAGAGTGGTCAGCACCATCTATGCGTCATTTTACTTCTTTATTATGGAATATACAGGATTATTTTCTCACCAGTATAATAAATCAACATACGTAATATTTGTCAAAAATAAAAAATACTGGCGATTTTTGTTCTACCCCTTTGGAACACAAAAACAAAATTATCAAGCCCCGGACTTATCCGCTAAACTACTAAAAAATGTGGATGCATTACGCATTTGAGGCGCGCCCGGCCGATCGCTTACCTCACCCCGCCGCCCCCTACCTCATACCACACCCGTTGTCGCCGTGTAATTAGTGCGCCTAAGCAGTATTAGATTGGATAAAGGATTTAAAATTAATTGAAATGAAAAAAATTTTTTTTTATTTGTGAAAATATCGATACCAATGACGTGGTAAAATTTATTGTACTGTTGAAAAAATAATCCTGTATTTATGATTCTTAATTTGAACGGTTGAGGTACGCTAGCAAGCCTATTTGAAAGGACCAATTTCTAAAGATACTCTTTATAGTATGCACTTGATAATACCCCCTAAGTAATTCCTTTCATATTTTTTATCTCGCAAACTTTAAGAAGATTTTCTTTGAAAGAAAGAATCTATGTCTCTGTGATATAGCTAGAATGAGAATATCATACTTACTCGTATCTGTCTCTTTGTGTCCTGAATGCATTAAAAATACAATACAAAATTATTGCAAAATAGATATTTATACAGCATCGACAGTTTTTTGACATGAACTTAAGTCGCAAGAGATGAACATTGGCACGGATGTAGCCTACATATCTAATAGAATCCAGGACATATTATATTCATACTTCAAAATAACCTTAGCATCACATTATCCATTAGATGTAGACTTTAGTATCTAAATATTGTAGCATCCGATCCCAATTTCCCTTAATAATCTTTTCCCTCATAATTTCTAACAATATCTTACCAAGCTTGTCTGGCGTGTTTCTAGAATCGTCACGGAAGACGCGTCTTCTGAAATGCGGATCAGGAGGCATGGGCTCGTACGGTGAACCGGTGCGCTTGAACAGAATCTAAAATCGAGACAAAAAGATACAGGTTTTGGTGACGGCTTGAATTACTTTATCAAAGTTTTTAACAGAACAATGACAAATAAGAAACAGTTACGACTAATAAATGTGATAACTTGCTACAAAAAGCTGGCTATTAATAGCCAGGTATTAATACCTTGCTTAAAGTGTAGACGAAGAATACTATGATGCATATCGTGTAGATTGGCATAACAAAACCCATGGAAGACTTCGGAGCTGGCACTGGACCTCCAGGTGAGCCCAGCGGTGGCCTCATACCCGGGATCGGCGGAGGCTGTGGATATAGAAATATCATATTATCATTACGTGGTGAATAGAGAGCGAATGTATAAAGTTTCAAAAGGGAGTACCACAAGGCTCAATAATTAGACCTTAACTCTTTTTTGTATTATTGTAAGCCGGTTCTGCATTGTTTTTTAATATCCTAGTATAGCAGACATATTGATAATTTTGCTTATTTACGCATTGGTTGCTTGTTATAATATATGTTTGCCTATTTGCCCATGGGCGCCGGCAAGGGGGTGCCAGGGGTGCACTTGCACCCCTTGGGAATCTCGGGATCAACAGGAATTATTGAAATAAAAAGCATTTTGTAACCCTATTACCATGCCGTACAAGGATAGTTCGTAATGTTTAAGCACTAAATGTATTCTGTTGACGTAAATAGACAGTCACAGCTGTTGTTCGTAAAAAGTAAAAAGAAAAGAAAGAAAACTAAAATCTGCACCCCTTGGAAATTATTTCTGCCGGCGCCCGTGTATTTGCCAATTTATAATACATGATATGATAAACGCAGGCATATTTCTTAAACGACAATCATAATAACTATTAATCGTTATGTATATTGATCAAATAAACATAGGTTTACTAAAAGGAGTTAACATTGTAACAAACAATTGGCAATAAATTACCAAACTGCTCCCACATGTAACAGCAATAAGTAACACGCATTTTGCGATGCGCACGCGCAGTGATGCAACGACTAAACTTGGCCGCGTAAATCACTTGTTTACCCAATATCTCAACATGACATTATCATAATAGGTATGCTTAAGTAAATGTCTAGAAAAATCATGTGTCTCCACTCTCCTATTATTTACTTGTAAAGTACTGATGTTTAACAAGTCACCTGAAAATCATACTGAAACTAAAATACCTAGACAAAGAAACGATCTTGGCGCAATAATACACTAACGATAATTTTCATTTGAATAAATGATTTAACATAAGAGTGTATATCAAAATTTAAGTATGACAAGTAATATTATCAATTTGTATTTCTTATTTTATTTATTTCATAAAGAATCACTACAATAGTTTAAGATGACGACAGTAAAATGTGTGTACTCACTTTTGGATCCATAGTATTTGGGGAACAATGCTATGCGATAGTAAATTTGATGTTTTTCATTGATCTCTTAGATCTATAGATCACAACCATAATGGCGGCTGATGAATGATATGACGGAGATCGAACTGGATAAAATTTATGATACCCTGATTTATCGTTTCCTGTTTTTTTTAGATAAAACTTCGCATGCGTTCCTGGTAAAGCAATTTCCTAATTCATTTCGCATAGTTAAAAATAATAAAAATATTTCATTGACTTTGGAATATATATGAGTTTCAAAATATTATCGTACTAATATTATAAATGTGAAAGTTTAGTTTTTACCCGACTGCCGGGAGGGTTATGTGTTTAGCTTGTATCTTGTATGTTTGTAATATTCTTCCTTACCTTGTATCTTCAGAACCGCTGAACGGATTTTCACATTAGACTTAGAGGTATCGTTAGATTTGTCTTAATGACCCAAGTGTTCTTAGATAGGTGACATTTAAAAAAAAACAAAATGGCAGATGTTTGACGCCATATTGTGAGGTAAAAAAAAATTCTACCAAGCATATCGAGTGGGGTATCAAAATAAATGATTTTAAACACTGTTTCTAAATATGTATATAACTTGTAGTTTTAATATTAAATAGAACAATAAATTTACACTAATATTATAAAGAGGAAAGATTTGATTTTTTGTTTGTTTGGCTCTGAAACTACTGGACCGATTTGAAAAATTCTTTTACGATTGGAATTCTACATTATTTTTGCGGGAGGAAGACAATCTGTGCAGGGTGCAGCCTGCGTCGTCGGTGTTAGTGTCTGTGAATTGACCTGGGAATCATTTTGCTGACCGAGTCTTTCCTGGGTATGCTTTTTGCAGAGCTCACCGACATCCACGCGGGCGGAGCCGCGGCCGACCGCTAGTAATAAAATAAGAAAAAACCAACAGCCGACTGCATGGATAAATCCAATATTAATTAAAAATTAACTGACATTACTGAAACAAGATGAAAATTCAATGACAAAGTATTAAAAAAAAACAATGATTTGGTACTTAAAACTAGAAACCTAACATACGGACGACGAGTCGTAGAGGCGATTCGGCCTCACATACGACAGTGGGTGACAAACCAGAGGGGTTCTCTCACATACCGGATGGTGCAGATGTTGACCGGGCATGGCTGCTTTGGTCATTACCTGCACCACATGGCCAGACGAGAACCGACCCCCCGGTGCCACCACTGTGATCACGACGACGACACCGCACAGGACACGCTCCTGGAATGCCCAGCCTGGGTAGAACAGCGAGCGGTGCTTGTTGCGACCACCGGATTAGACCTCACACTCCCGGCCATAGTTACAACTATGGTCCGGTCGAGACAGGGCTGGGACGCTGTGGCTACCTTCTGTGAAGATGTTATCTCACAGAAGGAGGCCGCCGAACGGGTCAGAGAGGCGGATGTGGCCGCAGACCCGGTTCGAAGACGGCGCGGAGGGCGCAGACGCGCCGTACACGAACGCCAGCTCCCGCCGTAGATAGGACTCGGGCGACGGAATGGGGAACCCGCCGCCCATTGCACGAGTCTTTCCGGTTACAGAGCGCCCAGTGCCTTGGGCAGCTCTCCCGGAGTAAGCGGCAGCAGAATGTCGCGCGGAGGAGCTGCGCTGGAAGCAGACGCCGCTGACTGGGCCGCTGCAGTTTTCGTCTCAGACGGGTCCAGCGGCCCAGCAAAAAGTGGAGGAGAAGGCACGGACGGCTTTTAGTGGGTAGAGCTGCGGCCAATTTACCATCTTCTCGGCCGTAGCGAGTCCCACATACCCCGGTGGTCCTTCCCCAGTGCCGCCGGGCATGCTTAAGCGCATTTCCCGTCTTGAAAGAAAAAAAAAAGGTACATTGAAACAGTACCAAACCTACGTACCTATTATAAGGTGTAGGTAGGTACACTTTTCTAAGTGTACAGGCTACGATACATGGTTATATCAGCACGGTAGTTTTTCAATTTTTTATTAGATTGATTGTCGAAATGTTTAAAGATGACTACAACTAAAAAGTCGCAAATAAAATAAATTAATTAAAAATCAAAAAACCCGACTGCAAAAAATGTTAACTAAAAAGAACGAAACAAGACCTAATTCTGCCGGAGGCATCGAATCCATGTTTTAATTGATACAACTCTTGCTTACGAGTTTCATGCCAGGTTAAATAGAAGGTTACATAGAAAAATGTAGAAGAAGAAAGTGGATAATAAAATGCAGTCGGAGGCATAATATTTTATGATTTTTGAATTAATGTTAAACTTGGTGCGACATGCCTCCGACTGCATTTTATTATCCACTTTCTTCTTCTACATTTTTCTATGTAACCTTCTATTTATCCTGGCATGAAACTCGTAAGCAAGAGTCGTATCAATTAAAGCATGGATTCGATGCCTCCGGCAGAATTAGGTCTTGTTTCGTTCTTTTTAGTTAACATTTTTTGCAGTCGGGTTTTTTTGATTTTTAATGAATTTATTTTATTGTTACCTCTTCACGCCCCAACCGGTGAACCGATTTTGCTGAAATTTTGTATGGAGATACTTTGAATCCCGGGAAAGGATATAGGATACTTTTTATCCCGGAAAAATATACAGTTCCTGGGACAGACAGGCAGACAGGCGTCAGTCAATAATAATCAAGTCTTTGATAAAGATCATAAACATGATTATGTTGTAAGAAACAAAAAACGAACGTAGGCTATTTTAAAATTTATTTGCAAAACAAACAGACGACGCACACTTGGCATTGGCGACATCGCCCCACATGCCCGACCTAGACATACTGCACCGAAATAAACTGCCATTTCACTCCATTGAAGCGTTTATGGGAACTCTTCTATCGTTTTCACAGCTTTTGAGAAGGACTACTTAAGCCATTTCACTTCATTGAAGCGTTTTGGACTTTCCATCATAACGATTCCACATCTTTTGAGGACTTCATAATCATGCTTATGACTATCAACGAATAATAAATGATAGTTCTTCAGGGCTGAGCTTGCTATGCTTTCATTTAATCTCACAGTACAAAAATTGGCGTAACCTAATTTTTTAGAGTAGTATTTCGAACATAATATTATGAATCATTTGAAGATATTCTAACTTCAGATAGTAAATTATCCCATTTTTGCAAGTCTCTGTCTATAAAGGCACGTCTTTCAGATTAGAGATTCTAAAATAAATTAACATTGCATAGACATTGCCCTCTAAAATATAAACTATGTTTTAAACATCATCGAATTCAGTCTCAATTACTATCTGCAAATTATCTGTAAAACACAGGCTGCGTGTAGTATTCTCCCAAAATACAGGCCCAGTTGAAAGTTTGCCAGTCACATGCTCACAAACCATCTTCGGCGGTTTAGCTGTCTAACGAACTATAGCTTCATTAATCATTATAGACTGCTACAATTTATTTTCTGTTTGGCTTGTGATTATTTCATTTACTTTATTGTTAGGTATGTATCTAGATTCTACGACTAACGAGTAACCTTTTACTAACCGACTAACCTAACAGAACAAGCTTTGCTCCTAATGATAATGATTTAGATATTAGCTGCTTCCAAGCGACGTAACCTAGAACCCAGCTAGATTCTTTTTCTCTCACCCAAAACTTCTACATACATACTTATTTCATAAAAATACTTTCAGTCAGTGCCGGAAAATTATTAATATTCAAGATAAACAAAAATATATTGCCTACCAATATAAAATCACAAATCTCACAAACGATTCATAAATCTTATGATCATAAGGACAATCAACTCTGTTTTTACAATACAATTTAGGCATATTCTAATGAAGCCTATCCTTATCTTTTCTTCTATTTACATAAGAGGCCTAATTGATATATCTTGTATAGTTAAGGGTGGTATCACGGCGTCAATGTCATCTATATAAATATCTAAATGGCGCACACGTTTTACATTTTACAATGACACGATCGTCGAGGTCCAAAAATAATGAGAATGACATCATGCGCGTAACATTCGATTTAGGCGCGTAAGTCAGAAGCATATAGCGAATTTTATAGACTTACAAGGCTTTTAAGGTGCGAAATACCGCCGCGACCGCCGCCATATTGTGATATATTATGTCATTTGATAGACAACTGACACACTCAGGCTCTCTTTTCATTGTCATCCAAGTATTCATATAGTGAACCAAATTAAGACCACAGTCCACACTCATCATTCTAAGTGTCAGCTGTTTCTCAACTTCGTCATCAACGCGCCAAAATATACTCTCGGGCTAACTCCATAATCTAATCTTCTTATATATAAAATTCTCGTGTCACAATGTTAGTCCACGAACTCCTCCGAAACGGCTTTACTGTTTTGTACCAAATATTATGTGCATATTCAGTAGGTCTGAGAATCGGCTACTGGGTACTTTATATATTGATAAGTGCATTTGTTGAATAAAAAATAGTAAATTATTACAACCTGAGACTGACGGCGACCATTGTTTATGCGACGGGTCACGGGATAGCGATCGACGTTGCCATAGTGACATACTTATTTAGTCACTTCAATAAAATAATAAGGCAAATATATTATGGCAAAGCAACGTTTGCCGGGACAGCTAGTATAATTATAAAAATAAGTCGGGTTTTCCTTCCTGACGCTATAACTCTAGAACGCACGAACCGATTTCCACGGTTTTGCATTCGTAGGAAAGGTCTCGGGCTCCGTGAGGTTTATAGAAAAAAAAATCAGAAAAACTTCAAGAGAAAAATTATAAATGCGAAAGTATCTCTGTCTGTCTCTTCCAAAGTCCACGCGGACGAAGTCGCGGGCAACAGCTATAATATAAACCTAATTTTTGTCAGCTCATCAACGTCAGAAAAATATAGGTAAAGGTTCGCTTCTCAGAATCTTTTGTGATTCATATATTGGCAAGTGACACTCAATTTGATTGATTTAGTCGCAAATACTTGACTACATTTGCGTAACACTTTAAAATATAGTCTCATTCTTACTAGTCCCGAATTTTCTTTTTTTTACTGTGTAAGATCTTTGAAATAGTTAGATGTTAGATTACACATAAACTCAGTTAATTAAGCGGTATTAATAAAAGTTAGTCGATTTATTTCAGTTAATACAGTGTTAGGGTGCATTTCTGGGGAAAATATAATATTTCTGGGTTTCTCAGTTCAGAGTTTTCTAAACAACACAGTTTCAATCTTATTTGGAATACGGTGATGACTTGATGAGCATAAATTGTTGGAAGTTGGAACATTGCCAATAAAAATCTTCGCTCTTTGTAATGAACTAAGTCATAAGTGCTCTATCAAAGTATTTTTGTGGGGTGACAAAACAAAGGATGTGCAAGTTCAGCTACTTTCTCTAGTGACTTGCACCAAGCACACGCCAACGCAATGCACACCACGTATTTACAGTTAGACCTTCAAAGTACAGAGGAGCCAATTCTAGTAAAGGCGACACGTTTAAAAAAATAAAGAAATATTTTGTACACTTATGAGCAAACGACAAAAGACGGAGTTTCTCTTCGATCATTGTTGTCAAGATTTTGAATAGATTTTTCGACTATTGTAACCCATTCGTAATCAATTATTGTAAATTAGTTCTACATTTAATTGTTATGATACTTACGGTTAAATATCAGCCAGCAAAGCCCGGGTTATACGAGAAATTCTTAAAGGTATTATTATTTTTTACAAGTCACGCTGATAGGCAATTTTACCAAAATAGCCAGCGAGATGCATGATGACTGATGAGTTTGCCACGTGTTTTGAATTTACGAAATTCATTTAACGTAAATGCCCATCATACTCTACACTGAAACCAACTATGTATAATATAATTATTAGTAGTAGTGGGTTTAAATGTAAAGTCAATATGATTTCTGGTCATTACACAAAATATCATCTTTACGACTACGACTCTATGATCCATAATAATACCGTCAAGAAACCGCTGAAGCTCTGGCAACACCTTAACATACCCCACTGACCTTAATATCGCGTTCATAGTAGACGTTTAGTGGTGACCGTACCCTGAGGTGTGGTGGTAACGCCACCGGTTTCGATGGTGGTGGTGCTCCGGGTGGTATAGCTCGACCCCGCTCGCGCATCGCCGGATGGGGACCCATGCGGATGGGTGGTCGTTCTTGCTTCACGGCTGAAAGGGTTGAACGTTGTAAGATTTCTAGCAGTTTTTGAAAAGGATCTTTCTAGAAAGTTATACGGCTTGTAGGGATCAATGCGGATGAATGGGTGGTCGTTCTTGCTTCACGGCTAAAAGGGTTGAACTTGTTAGGATTTCTGGCAGTTGTTGGAAAGGATCTTTAAATGTTAGAGGTATTTAATGTTATAGCGGTTGTTAGGGACCCATGCGAATGGGTGGGCGTTCTTGCTACACGGCTGGAGAGGTTAGGAATTGTTAGATTTCTGGCGGATCCTTAAGTGTTAGGTCTTGAAAGTTATACGAATTATTAGGGATCCATGAGGAGCGGCGGTCGTTCTTGCTTCACGGCTGAAAGGGTTGAACTTGTTAGATATCTGGAAGTTGTTGGGAAGGATCTTTAAGGGTTAGATGTGTTGAAAGTTATAAATAAGCTCTAGAAACAAAAATTGGAAGGTCGAAGGTACTGGACACATGAAGGTTTAAAATTAAAATTATTGGAGCAATAGCTGAAATTATTAAGATGAGAGTACATACAATTTGTGATCAACACACTTCTTGTTTGAGGACTGTTATATGATTACAACTTATAAGGTTAAGGGCCTGTTTCACCGCTTCCTGATAAGGCTATCAAACACTTAACTTGACAGATGGTGTATGGAGAATCTGTCAAATAAGCCTATCCGGCACCTTATCAGGAAGCGGTGAAACAGGCCCTAAGTCTTTTAAATGATAATACCAAAGTTATGTAGCGTTAAAGTAATCTTCAACAAGAATTATGCAAATCCTGCAAGCAATATTGTTAGTACTTGAAACATCCACACAAAATTTTGTAATTTGCATAAGTATTATGCAGTTAATTCATGCAGTTATTTCAACGTTAATTTGAATTACAATTCACCATATTTTACAATTATTTAATATTGAATTTACTATCATAGTTTTATTACAACACAGCAAAAGGTTTTTGCTTCAAGTAGAAGTACCTATAATTAGAATGTTCAACTAATAGAACACAGTAATTTGTAGTACATTCAAAATCTCAATATGTTTATGGTCTAAAGCCGGGGTCACCAAATGGCGGACCGCGGTCCGCATCCGGACCGCGGGCCCATTGTGTGCGGATCAAGCATTTTCGAAGATGAACTTGTTAAAAAAAATTTGGTCTCGACTTGCGAGCTTGCACCAATTTCACTCCAAACTTGCACACAGATAATAATTATAGGTCTACCAGAATCTGACGGCAATTCTACCAGAATTTGACAGCAAATTTTCAAAAAATATCCTAAATCATTGGATAAATTTTTATATTTGCATGTTTAATACACATATTAGCTGCTAAAAGAAAAGGATCAAAATGTTTTATTTCAATTACCCCGGTATTGCTAGAAACTAGAGTCAATTTATTTTCTCACTTTTTGCCATCTAGTACACCTATAGCAACAAAAATTGTCACTTTTCTCATTGAAATGTAAATAAATGCCTTTTGGCTTTGTAATTTCCGGAATTGCCTGTTTAATAATGATTTTTTTTTATGTGCGGACCGCGACGGTCATTTCATTTCTTAAAATGGCCCCCGAGCAAAACTAATTGGTGACCCCTGGTCTAAAGTATTATGCTGTGTTCTGTTTGAAAATGCGGAAATGCAACAAGACAATCCATAGAGCAACTTTTCCCATTCCTCTCATGTGTGTTATGTGCTGCTACTTTTACTTTTGAGTTTTATCCCATTTTTAGCTCCACGTTTCCCATTATTTTCAGCAGTCCAATTTAGTTTTCGGTCGTTGCCCTGTCTTTGTGCTGTCACAGTGTTGTGTGATCCCTGCGTTTCACGTGTGGCTAACAATGTTTTCTATTCTTGTGCTCGAATACGTAGGTACAAAGTAGTACCAACAGCTTTGTTCTAAATTCAAAATAAACTTCTTTCATTGTCCATATTGTGTATTATATTCTTATAATAAACAAAATATGAAAAACATCTCTTTTAAATTTTTCTATCATCTTTTAATTTTTTCTATTATAATATTTACCTATGTCCTTTATAATTTTTTGGCCTTCTTCTTCTTGTGTAAAATAAATAGACCTCACGAAGCTGAAAATTTGTTCTATCGTCTTTGTATGTTTAATAGCTGTTAATGCCATCAATTTGATACCACATACTTTTCATGCGAGTAGGTAGTCTACGCCTACTTCCCACATAAAGTTGGCGTAGTAGAGAGATAAAATTATTATCTCATCATCAATACGAGGTGAAATATTGATACATTGATTGGCAGGCACCGTGGGTTTCTACATCCTACAGAAGCTGAAGGTTCACTATTGTTGTCTGATTCATATTGTAATTCTAAAGTTTTGATGACAAAGATAATGATTTATAACGAAATTTTCTACAGACGATTCTTTTATAGGTTCTAGATGACAGTGCAGTGGCGTAACTATACCATCTGCGAGCCATGGCAAACTGATGGGGCTCTATTAGATAAATCGTCACGTTAATAAATAATAGAACAGGTAGGTACAATAAAAGTTTAAATATATGTCTGAGCTCGCGGCCTCTTGGGTCGGGGGCCAGTAAATTTTTTGTAGAGATTTATTTCTACAGCTCGGCAAGGATTTAAATGAACGTGGGTGACATTAACGGGAACGCTGGTTCCTTTTCTCGCCACGTTCATATAAGCCTTGTCGAACTGTACGTATTTAAACGTGACAGATTGACAAAGTAAATCTGTTAGTTTATCCCTGCAGTGTTTCTATTCTTTCGCATTTTTACAAAACGTGACAAGCCTTACTTCTTATGGTTGTAGGGAAGTCTCTATCTATAGTGTTGCTGTTTAATTTTAGCTCTACTTTTGATAATAAGATAGTTCATAGTACTTATATTTCTAAAGTATTGTAAAGTCGAGTTTGCTAATGTATTTTACAATTCCTCTGTATGATATAACACGACTTCCGCCATCGCCTGTCGCCAGCATGTGGCGTCAAATAAGGACATCGGTATAATGTAAATAGTTTACAGACATGACTTAATTGATAAGAGGTAGCGATTTCATAAAATTATAGGCTTATCCGGGACTCGCCGATTTAGCGCAAACCACAGAATATATATTAGTAGTACCAACGCAAACACAAGAACCTGTAGACTTTAGGCTAATATTTGTTATTACAGTATCGCAAGGGAACATTTTTATTGGCATTAAAGAAGAGTACCTATTTGTTAAACGAATACCTTGTGAAAGTTGATTAAAATACGTCCAGTACTTTTTTCCATAAAACGATACAAACTTTTGCCTTTATTAGTGTGATAGTGTAGACTGTAGGATAGTGTGATTCTTTAAATCATAGATTCCCAAAGTGCCACGGGAGCCCTACAGGGGTCTACGCTTGCGTGGAAAATAAATGGAGGTCCACGAGTCGTAAACGACCCCCGTTTATAAAAATTAGGTGACCCGACTCGACTTCTCCTATCTTATATCTTTAAACGAGCAATTCTTGTATATATTTTACAGCTAAAGTAATAAATCTGGATATTATATATATTATCTAGCCATTATTTATAATGTCTACTCTATTTAGATAAAGTGATAATTGACACAGAATTAATCACATTAACTAGCAATTGTTATAATATCTTCAAAGACTTGGATAATGTAATAAAACAAGTAGGTAAAGATTATAAAATTATATTTCAATTTGCCTGCATACCTAACTACATGTGTAGCAATATTATACTGTTATTTGAAATTATAAAGTTTTACTTTAAGAATTTAAATAATCTTGCCATCGATAATATTAAGCTACGTTTTTAATGTATAAAGTAAATTTAAAGCTCACTAGCCATAAAAAAAGGTTAAAAAATCGGCCAATTGCGAGCTGGACTCGTGCACGGAGGTTCTGTATCATTATAGAATATAGAGCAAAAATAAACGAAAATTGTGTTTTTTGTATGGGACCTCGGTTATAACTCTTAATTATTAAATAACTAAGTATTTTGTGAATATTTCAAGTGCCTACCTGTTGCCAATATTGATTACGAGCAAAAAAGGTAAAAAAAATCACGTCTGTTGTATTGGAGCCCCCCTTAAATATTTATTTTATTTTATTTTTAGTATTTTTTGTTATAGCGGCGGCAGAAATACACAATCCCTGAAAATTTGTCTAGCTATAGCGGTTCTTAAGATACAGCCTGAAAACAGACAGACAGACGGACAAATGGACAGACATCGAAGTCTTAGTAATAGGGTCCCGTTTTTACCCTTTGGGTATGGAACCATAAAAATACAGAGATCAATTATTTATACACATATTTGGTATCACTCTTTAAATACTACAATAATAAACTACAATGTTTAAAATGAACTGACATTAAATAACTGGGTTATCATTATTATATTTTATTCTTACAAGTCGGTAAGGAGGGGTGATGAGTCGGTTATACCGTATTTATTACTTTGGCTAACTTCGACCAGCTATTATGAATAACATCCGGATAAAGTGATTAATTGATCACATTGTCTAGTCAATTTAGGTATTATATATAATGGCCAGTCATTATGTATAATAGCTATTTAATCACTATGACTGTAACATATATATAAACTCCAACTCTCCAACGATTTTCATTAGTATATAGGTGGTTTCAGGGGCGATAAATCGATCTAGCTAGGAATCATTTTTAGAAAATGTCATTTTATTCGTGTTTATCGAATACCGAGCAAAGCTCGGTCAAACAGCTAGTGAATATATATAGGCAGACAATATTATATTAGCAGATTAAATATTACAGAGCGAGAAGATTTAGAAATAAGTAAAATTGTGGTAATTTTGTGTGTTAAATAGCTTCAAAATGCGTTTACTTTTTACCACTTTAAAGTGAAAGCTTATTGCTTCCTTGTACTGTAACTCTGTGACTTGTGAGTCAAACTTAGAAGTTAGAATACAAAAAAGTAAAGGTCCAACTGATGGATGAATACGCTTCTGGGGTAGCTGCGGAGGGTCCACCGGATCCAGCAAAATGTTTAAAGTGGTCTATGAGAAAAAAAGTTTGGGAACCTCTGCTTTAATTATAAAACCTCTCAAACTAAAATTCATTAAGCTATGATCCAGTGTTCGAGAGAACCAAGTGCTAAAATTCTACATCGAGTGGCATTTGTAGTTTCGAAAACCGAAATAATTTCCTATTTCGCCGATGGCGTTTACCGCTCTCGCTCCTAACTTACACCACCATAACCTACCGACCTAGTTCGTCAATTACATTACCTAAATTGTATAAACTTGTATGAGAACCCAAGGTTCCGAACGCTCTTAGAAAAACAAACCGTTTTTAATACCAGATGGTCGTAGACGCAAGTTGAACAGGATTTTTTTACATATCGGGAAATATAGCTTTAGCTATGGATTCTATTTAACATCAGTTTTGTAATAAAAGGATTGCGTAAAGTAACTAATTTTATAAATTTACTAACTGCCGAACTCAGATACGAATAATAATAACTCCCACACCGGTTTCGGTGACGGTGACCGGTTTGAAACCAGCCCAGTTACGCGGGAGTAATTTTTATAGTGCCCAAGTGTGTGCGCAGTACACAAGAGCACTCTCTATCCTTTTACTTTCATAACCCAGTGGGATGGAAGATCGACACGAGTGGCGAGAGATCAGGCGCAGGTCCGATTTTTTACATGCCCATCCGACGCATGTATCATCTTACTTGTCAGACAATGAGGTGATCAGCCTGCATTGTCCTAACCAAACTTGGAAATAACATGTTTCCAAGGCGGGAATCGAACCCACGACCTCCGAGTCAAGAGCGACGCTCTAGACCACTGGATCACGGAGGCGTTAGGGCGTAGTATATTATACTATATACAGGGCATAGCATATACAGGCTGTAACAAAACTAAGTGATAATACTTTAGGGTGTGTATGTGTCGCAGTCCACCGGTTCAAAAAGCCGTTCAATCAACTAGCCCTTTGAATGAACAACGCCATTCAATCACACGGCTATACGTCGTTTAGCCGACTTGTTGACTGCAACGTTCAACACCACAGTCAGACGACGCTTAGCTAACTGGTTAAATGGCAAATTAACTAAGGTGACCATTAGTTTAGTGTTATTATTACACAAATGTAATGATAACAAGTAAAATATAGTACATTACGCCCCAAGGGAGGAAAGTATGACATTTCAACACGCGCGATATTGACATACGGTGACAAAAGCATCGGTTGAAGTGTCATACTATCCTCCTGTGGCGCGTATAGAACTTTTCATCATACAAGGGACCGAAAGTTTAATGATAATTGACGTCGTGTATTCTATAATAAAAAAAGGACCTCGTACATAAGACAAACGAATGTTTTCATAATCATCCCGTTACGGGGTCCGGGTTTTAATTGAATGTTGTTTTTAAAGTACCATTTTGTGTAAAACGTAGTGATTATATTCTCTTTGGTAGTAGGTTGTACTAATTGTAGTTGCTTGTAGTCACTGACCTCTCTATAATACACTGGACTGGCTGTGCCGTACAAAATGACAGCGATTTCTTGTGCCGATTTGAAGCGCCGCGGTGAGTGTACTGTGAACTAATTACATAGAAAATTGCAACCGCCATTTGCAAAATATTAGTTCCAAGTACACTCACCACTGCTTTCACATAGCAATCAGCGCCAATATAACGATTTTCAATTAAGAACATTTTATTGAAAGCGATCGCCTGTCCAGTGTATTATAGAGGTCAGTGCTTGTAGTGCTTTATTTGAAGTGACTTAACAAGTATGGTACCATGGCAACGCTCATCTCTGTCCCGACTCAAAGATAAGGTATATTGTATCAGCTCTCCCCCGCTTTTCCTGGCTGCTGGCCTATAGGTATATAAAATAACTAAGTTGGTAGCCGCGTCCTCAACTCAACAACTCAACAATTAGATCAATATTATAAAATTGCCGCGTATATTAATATTATGGGTTTGAAATAACTTCACGGTTGCCATGGTAATGAGTTATTTCAAATAAATAGCGGGAAGAACATTTTAAACTGTCAGTTGTGAGCAGTCTGAAGGAAATGTGCATCTTTCTTCCCGCAAACAAGAGAAGAAAATCACACTTTCGGTCCTGGTATGATGAAAAATTATTGTATTCTAACTCAGTTTGAACAAAATTGCAATAAATACTTTGGTGGTGCATTTCATAATCCCGTAATTTCTCCTCGAATATTTGTTTAAATTTGATTCACTCGTATGTGCTCCCATAATTTCTGTCACTTTAATAACACTTGTAACGTATATATTTACCAGAAATATCTAAATACAATCACAAAATAAAGGCTAGTTGACGCCATATTGTAAACAAAACGCACCTAGCGCCGCGGTGGTGAGCGCTGAACTAATTGAATCAAACGACTGCTTTTGAATCAGCTGTAGTGTTGAACGTTTTGAGCGACTGAAATATTCAATTAAAAAGCTAGACGTATGATTGAATGACGTTTTTCAGTCAAAGGGTTAGCTGTTTGATTTTACGGCTATTTAAACCAGTTTGCTGCGACATATGTATTTCTTGTAGAGAGTACACTGTGAAAGTAGCAGCGCCGAAAGACCCATTTTTTTCACTTTTGTATGGGCAATGGCCCGAGCGTCACGAGTTTCTCCATACAAAAGTGAAAAAAATTGGTCTTTCAGCGCTGCTTTCACAGTGAGCTCTCTACAACGAACACGTACACATCCTAAAGTATTATCACTTAGTTTTGTTACACCCTGTATATAAATATTTTTAGTATCAGCATTGCGCTCATACGAAGTCAGGGCTACTTTTAATGTTTCTATTAATCAGCACATAAAATATTTTTATCAAAATAGAAATTCAACACTGTTCTATTGTTTTAGGTATCTTTACGGTTTTGAGAATGTACAATATTTTTTTATGTCGCCATTTAAAAATGTCAGTGTATCAGTGTATCTAGGACGCTTTCTAGACTTTTCCAATTACAATGGCAGCTAAGTGGACATTTCACTTAGGACGTTTAGGTATGATTAGAGCCACGAGTGTGAAAAATTTGTACATGGAAACTTTCAGCGTGTGGCACAAGTCACAGAAGTAAGCGAAAAAAACTTTCAAAAAATTTGTTTTGTCTCAAACATAACAAACATTTTAGGCTGAATTTTCGGGCTGATTAACGCACTGTCAAAATGTAAGCGCAAATCGCTACGCGTTATGTGTCTACACAGACGGACCGCATTTCAACTGCAATCCGACTGCAAATTGAAGTTCAAGTGCAGTTTGAATGCAGTTGACACGACTGCAATACGACTGCAATAGAACTGCAAACCAAACGCGCAGTCGGATTGCAGTTCAGTTGCAGTCGGCGTGCAGTCGAGAACTGTTTGGTTTGCAGTTCTATTGCAGTCGTATTGCAGTCGTGTCAACTGCATTCAATTTGCAGTTGGATTGCAGTTAAAAAGTCCGTCTGTGTAGACCCTAAGGCGGGGATCAATCTCAATCCAAAACGCTAACCATGCACACAACCAAAGACCAAGCGTATACGCATCGCAATAAGATTCATTCTAGCTTAGCATAAAACTGTAGTTACTAGGGGGCGGATCTTCTCTATTTTTCAAGGTTTTTTTTTTTAAATATCTTTGGAAATAAATATTAAGATACAAAATTGTTCGGTTCAGAAGATTTATAGATTTACTAACAATTTATTCAAATAAAATGTATAATTAATAATTATCCTAGTTAATACTTATATTTCGATGAATTAGATTTTTGTCGGAGGTGAGTTTGTATTACGTTTTATTAAAATGTTTATGGTTTAAAGTATTTTAAATATTGTGCTTTATATCTTATATTTTTTACATTTCCGTGGGCGTGAGTTTCAAATAAAAGTAATTTGTAAATGCTAAGGAGATGCTGAATGTATGCTTGAATTTTAATAAATTGGCATTACATTGGAAGCTGATATCATGATATAATAAACAAAAATAAAAAATTTCAAACGGGGAAAGGAATGTTGATATACTGAAGATTATTGCTGTATTTTTATTATAACTTTGTAGCTTTCAGATTATGAGTTTATTGGGCTTTAAATACGGTCAATTACGGTATCTCCGGAGGGAACGCCCTTAATGAAAAACGGTTCCTAAAACTTCATACATCTCTGATGGCCATCCGCACCGACGGAGCGCGTGAGACTAAAATCACTAGTCCAACGTTTTTTTTTTTCAATTAGGACGGTGTAAACTTCACAGTGTAAAGAATAACTTTGTTAAGGTCTTCTCTGTATAAAGATTATCTCGACTTAACGAGCCTTTAGGCGACACGAATGACCCAGAATGTGAAGTTAGCGTCCTCGTGTCTTCTCCGAGGTACGAATACAGATGTGGTTAGACTTACTCAATACTAACACTCGCTATGTTTCGGCACGAACAGGCCGCATAGGCAGAATACATAACCTCGTAGAATATACCACGGGGAAAAACATAGGCTATTTTTTGCGGGAAAATGTAGAGTTCTCGGGAAATTATTTGAGGCGGGCGCAGCCGCGCAAGAAAGGGTTGGGTTGGGAATGATAATAAATGCCCATCGCATCAACGGCAGATGCCAACTACCAACTGCTCCCTCTGGATCGTATCCAACGAAGGGTCGCTCTAATTGTTGACTGCCATAGTGTTTCAAACAGTTTGGACCCCTTGGAATTACGCCGAGATGTAGCTTCACTCTGCATCCTCTATCGGTTGTATCACGGGGAGTGCTCTGAGGAATTGTTCGGAATCATACCACCTGCAACTTTTCGCCATCGTCCCACGACCATCCTCATCACCTTGATGAGTGGCAGTCTTCCGCAGTGCGTTTTTCGCGTAACTTTCTGCCGCGCACTGTAAAACTCTGGAACGAACTGTCACCAACAGTATTTCCGGACCTATACGACCTGAAAACCTTCAAGAAAAGAGCGTATTCCCTCTTAAAAGGCCGGCAACGCACCTGCAGCTTTCTGATTTTGCGAGTGTCCATGGGCGACGGTAGTTGCTTACCATCATTTGACCCGTTTGCTCGTTTGCCCCCTTATTTAATAAAAAAATGAAACAGTAGAGTTATCTACTTTACTGTGTCTGCCGAACACTCGCTCTCAGTCTATAAGGCACGTTTCCCTGGGGGTTGGAACTTGGAACCCTGGGACCGCGCATGCTTACTGATTACAGTTCTCCTGATTAAAGTGATACTAAAAGTGCCAGATTCATATTTTTTATGATAGGCCAATTTCTTTCCGCCACCCCATGTATGAAAAAGGCCCCCTAGGCCGCGGCCTATTTATAAATCCGGGGCTGGATATTTATGCCAACTTAGGCTGCAGGCATCTATCTCATAGAGAAATTAAAAATAACTCGTGATGCTCAGCTGAACCATCAAGTTTTCCAAAAAATTTACTTGCCTGCTTTTAAAAGCCAAACTTATTACACAAAGCACTTTGTTCTTGTACCAGAATACGTGTCCGGTGTTGTGAAAGCGTTTACATTACCATCACAAACTACGGTTGACAAACACGCGGTTTCACATACGAAATTCGTACGTACAGTTCTTTTTGTGAAAGTCTTCAATGACCTATAGAAGAAGACCTTTGAGCATTTGAAGCCCTTTTCTACGCGTCTGATGGAAATGGGAGCAAAATCTTAATGCTTAGCATGGTACAGGACCAGCCCTGGATTTATAAATAGGCCGTAGAGGCCGCGGCCTAGGGGCGGCAGCGTACCAGCGTCCATTTTCGTGCATGGGGCGGCGGATATAAAGTGGCCTTCGCTCATCCATACTAATTATTATATTATTTAAAAATTTAAATTTTAAATATTTTAAATAATATTATAAATGCGAAAGTGTCTGTCTGTCTGTCTGTTACCTCTTCACGCTCAAACCGCTGAACCAATTTTGCTGAAATTTGGTATGGAGATACCTTGAGTCCCGGGAAAGGACATAGGATACTTTTTATATATTAATTTATTTATAAATTTTATTAAAATCTACGGTACCCGCGTGATAAACTAATTTTGGCGCAACGGTGTTGCGGGCATCATCTAGTAAAAATATAAATCCGGCATAGACTATCTTTATCTGGCACGTTAGGTCAAATCATTTGACAGAAAAGCATCATCAGAAAGTTACAGCTAGAATTTTGTACAATTTAATATTTATCTATATCATTATGGCTAATAGCAGAAAATGCAGAAGCGCGCTGGGTCCATAACCTATGTCATACAAATTAGTAAATATTTTGAAAACTCTTCCTACAAACTTTTGTCATCCTACTTCTTTTTACTGTAATTTTCCATTACCGAGGAAAAAGTGTATTCTATTGAATACATAAAATAAGCAAACTGGGAAGTACCTAGTAATAATGAGCCTAATTTGGTGGTTACTCAATTGTTACCATAACAAAAACACGCTTTTGAGGTGTCAAAAGAACCTGAAAATCCATAGAAAACGACAAAACTCAAGACAAAGCCGACGGAAAAAGATGCTCATTGTACTCAAGGTTGTTATGCCAGTAAAAAGCGAAAATCGTTTTCGTAATGTTTACTTTGTTACGTACAGTGTTGACTTGTAAACATGCAAGGTGCCCAGGGTTATCGGGTTTTCAAATAATAATCTTTTGTAGTCTGCGCGTGCGCAAACTAGGTACATTTTGTTTGTTTGCATCGGATAGGCTAAATACCGATTTTGATAAAAGACACAGATTATAGATTTGATCTCTGGTGGCTTCTTTTACTGTGGAAAAAATTAGATTCCGGTGGGTATTTTGCGCGTACCGAGGATTGAATATCGCGAATGGAGACATTTAGGGCCTGTCAGGGTCCCCGCTACCATATGTGCAATGTGTGCAATGCACACGGGCGCCAAATCGCCATCTTTAGGGGGGCCAAAACCAAGGACCCAAAAAACTTGCCTAAGGGAGCGTCAAAATCCTTTTTTTGCACACAGGCGCCAAAAGCCCTTACGGGGGCCCTAGCCCCTAGGGCCTGTTTCACCACTTTCTGATAAAGTGTCGAATAGGCTATTCACAACTTTTTTGACAGATTTTCCATACTTCATCTGTCAAGTTAAGCGGTGAATAGCCTATTCGGCACTTATCAGGAAGTGGTGAAACAGGGGCTTAGAAACTTATCTTATCGCCATATTATGCAAAGAGAGCCGTCGTATTGCTACTGCAGTTGGCGAGTAGAATGTCTCCACTAGCCAACAGTGGCAATTCAACGACTCTCTTCTAGATAGAATTGAGTAGGTCCTTTTGTTTTGCGGGCCCCTTATTTTGTTAGCTTCTTGGAATCACAGACCTAAGGATGTATAATTGTCATGAAATCATTTTAGAAATTTTTGCAGGTTTCATTACAATGTTTTACTTGTTTAGAATGCAAATAACTTTTTATGTGGTTCTAAACTTAGGCTAATCTTTCTAATACAACATGTTTTTTTTTATTATTAAATAAGGGGGCAGACGAGCAAAAGGGTCACCTGATGGTAAGCAACTACCGTCGCCCATGGACACTCGCAACATCAGAAGACTGCAGGTGCGTTGCCGGCCTTTTAAGAGGGAATACGCTCTTATCTTGAAGGTTTGCAGGTCGTATAGGTCTGGAAATATTGCTGGTGACAGTTCGTTCCATAGTTTTACAGTGCGCGGCAGAAAGTTACGCGAAAAACGCACTGTGGAAGACTGCCACTCATCAAGGTGATGAGGATGGTATGTTTTTCGCGTGGGACGATGGTGAAAAGTTGCAGGTGGTATGATTCCGAACAACGCCTCAAAGTACTCCCCGTGATACAACCGATAGAGGATGCAGAGTGAAGCTACATCTCGGCGTAGTTCCAAGGGATCCAAGCGGTTTGAAACACTATGGCAGTCAACAATTCGAGCGGCCCTTCGTTGGATACGATCCAGAGGGAGCAGTTGTTAACAGCATGTTAATAGCATATAGTTATATTTACATTGTTTGTATTTTAATAAAATGTATCCGTTGATAAAAGCATATCAAATAACCGAGTTTTCGGAATTAATTAAAACTAAATAAATTGATAAGCCATGTAGAAATATTTTATGTGTAATAATTCAGCCATAATGTAAAAGATTACAATTATAATTAATTCCGAGAATAATTATAAGTAGTTGTAACTTGTATTTATATTTGTATTTTCCTTCTATTTGAATAAAGTTGTTCCAGACAGGAAGAACAATAAAATGAGACGTTGAGAATGTAACACAAATACATTAAATATTTGTACTGCATGCTCTGCATAATTCTAGACATAAATTATTGTTATAATACTTTTACATAATTTATAATACAATTGGACAATATGTTAAGGTTTCATTAGTATTACAGTTATTTTTTATTAAGACCATTAAACAAAAATTAAGCAAATCCAAAAATTCAAGATTAGTAATTACACAAAATATGTCTTTTAATAGAACCTTGTTAGTAAAATCCCCATGCTTCAAAACGAATAAAAAAAATTACTAACTGTCCGGGAGACTCCACGAGTTTGAAGCAAAATGTGTACTCAAACTGTATATTGGTACACCAAAATTATTTCTTAGACAAGAACTGTTGCTATTCTTCATGGTTTCGACAAGCATCTTCATCGTCTTCCCGACATTCTCCTTCTGTTTTACCAGTGCGGCTATATCTACTCCGCATGTATCATTGACGGCCTTACGGCACTCTATCGCAGCTTGCGGAGTCATTTTGCCTATTGCTGAACTGCATAGCTCGTTAACAAGCTCAAGAACTGCTACCTCAGGTTCAAAAATCACTTCGCAGCATCCTAGTAACAAATTTTGTTTGGCATGTTCAGAAAATAAGCATGTGATTATTTTTAATAATAAAACTATAGTTGATGTTAGTACTACAGTCTGTAAATTCTTTCTTTTGTATTCATTTCCATAATCTTGTAATTATGATTTACAGATGATATAAAAATAAAATGAATAACAATTTATATTATGGTTAATTTATACAATAAATAATAAAATTGTAAGATTAGCAAGTAAAACTGATTTGTATAATAAACTAAAGGTAATAATTATTACTGAAAATTAATAAAATAAAATTCTTATTTAACAATTAGAGTAATCTAATAATTTGTATGGAAATTCAAAGAATAATAATTTACTTCAACATGAGATTCACACATTACAAAATTAAGTAATAGGTAATCTTTGGGAATTTTGTAGGTAAATGTATGATTGAAAGTTGAAACTAGACTGGTTTATAAACATTATTTATAAACCAGTCATTCTATTCTTCACATTCAGAACAGATTCAGAATATACTCATGTGGTCTTGGATATGAATTATTCATACTACTAATGTAATTTACTCTTACATAAGTATGAGCACATTCCGATCCGATCTTTTGTAAACATAACGCTCAGAATCAACAACTGGACCAGGCAATATTTGCTCAGCAATATCGCGCTCTTGACTATCGCAAACATTAGACCCGGTATTTTATGCAATACTAAGAACCTATATTCTTTAGCACGTCAGAGTTTAAACGGTGAGGAAATGCAGCGACTGTTTTCCATTAAATAGCTGCAAATTTTACGCGCGAAGTATTTTTAGGCTGAGAATCGAAAAATAGTCCAGCGATATTGACATTGAGCTAAAATTAAATATACCTATTTACCTGCCTCCCGGTCAAACTGGTTCGGTTTCAGCTGCTCCCGAGAGTGGCCCACGATCAGCGGAGACAAAATCCTGGGCCATAGGACTGCAAAACACCCCACAACAATCACTAAAACGAACATCGTCTTTCGCGGCCCTAACACCTCGTCGTTCGCCATGCTGACGTTTATTCGTATCGTTTTTCACTCACAAACCCAGTCACACTCTACGGGAACATCATCGTATGTGATAAAAATAAAGATTTTTGTTTCGGTCGCGACGAGAATCGAGACGGGAGAATACGAAAGTGCGCAATGACAGCTGTCAAAATTCTCCACCCTCTCCTTGCGGGAGCGATCGCCAACACGTCTTGCCCTTTTCTTCGGTACGGGAGCGTCCAGATTGAGAATCTTCTTTTGTAGAACGCCGGCGGATTGAGCTGGCTTGATGTGACACAGCCGTATATCATAGGCAATCAGCTATGCCGACATCTTGCCTTCCCAGCCACCGGCTTATTTAGTAATGAAATCATCGGTTCGGTCACTGGTAGTTCAAATATTGACGGTGAGTATTAGCGGGCGGAGTGCGGACGGCGACCGACGGCGCTCGCGGGCAGACCTCGGAACAATATGCCTGGGCGCGGAGGCGGCGCCGGCTATTAACCCTTCCCCACCGCGGCGTGGTCCACACGCGCTCTGATGAATACCAATTAGACATACACTGTAGGTATTTGTCATTAGATGGAGCATAAAAAATAAGGTACTCCTTTACCTTCGATGAACTTTTCCACTAGGCCATCTTGAATTATTTAAAATGTCTTTGTTACCACGGCGCACCGCATAAGGAGCTTCATTTTAAGCACGCGGGGTATTTTGTACCTATTTGTCGAAACTCGAGTACAAAGCTTTATCGCATAGATATTACTTATTATGATTTACGCCTGCCCCCGATATTTTTATGGCACTACTATGTTTAATTTGATAAGGGCTTCAAACGCTGAAGGGAACAGCTTACTTACTTAAATAATTTCATTCTTTTATAGTAAGTTCGTTTAATATTTTCAATTTATATAAGTACCAAGATAAAAAGGTATAAAGTAGGAATTACCTAATTAAGAAATAAAAACTCGTGTAAGTCGTGCCACGTGGGCTACCGACCACTACCCACTACCCAATGCCACTAGTCACTAGTGTCACTACCGACATAACGGGCGCAACGTTTAGCAGAGGAAATCTATAAACATTGAGAGCATTTTCAAAAACCCATAAATCAAGAGAAATAAGGAAACATCGAAAAAACTCGTAGGAAAAATTCAGGCATTCGCCACTCACCAGTCATCGGCCATTTCAGCTGATTTGCATTCTAAACACGCACATCCCCTCCAAAACAATAGGTTGGTAGCTCCATACGGCGCAGGAAGCGACGCACGCGCCTGTCTTACGAATTGCCTGTCCATTTAACATCCACCAGCCTACCTGATAGAGACAGTTACCATAAAAAGGACATCCTGGTCGATTTCCGCTCAGTTTTGGTCGAGGAAATGCGTGATACAAAATTTGATGACAAAATTTCCGCCCCCATTCGTAATGCAGTCGTTGCACGTTCGGAAATCGAATCCGTTATGATTCTATTCCTGTTTAGTCCAGGAAGGGTACTTTATACCAAGCCGTCTTGTGAATGGGGTTAAGTTGAGATATAAAATCCTTAGTTTTATGATTTATCTAAAATGGGAAGATATTATGACTACCTATATACGATCGAGGGACCAACGAAGCCTGTGCCCTGTTCAATTTTTTTTTTACTTTCGGTCTTTCGCACATGTTTGCTAAGAATACCTACGAAGACTGCTTTAATAAAGTTCAACTTTATTGCACTTAGTAATAAAAAACCGGCCAAGTACGAGTTGGACTCGCCACTGAAGGGTTCCGCAGCAGCAATAAGGTTTATTTCTATAAAATTAAAAGGTTTTTGATTTATTTTTAGGGTTCCGTACCCAAAGAGTAAAAACGGGACCCTATTACTAAGACTTCGATGTCTGTCCGTCTGTCTGTCCGTCTGTCTGTCCGTCTGTTTGTCCGTCTGTCTGTCCGTCTGTCTGTCCGTCTGTCTGTCCGTCTGTCTGTCTCCAGGCTGTATCTCAAGAACCGCTATAGCTAGACTTCTGATATTTTCACAGATTGTGTATATCTATTGCCGCTATAACAACAAATACTGAAAACAAAATAAAATAAATATTTAATGGGGGCTCCCATACAACAAACGTGATTTTTTCGGCCTTTTTCGCTCTATATCAATAATGGCAAGAGGTAGGCCCTTGAATTTTTCACACATTCTCTTGTTATATTAGTCCATTGAAATGTTACATTTGCTTTGCATTTATTAGAGGACGCAATTTTATTTTTAGGACATGTTGGAGTGGTCAATAGAAGCTTAACCTCAAGTTTGTGGGGTCGCCGCTCTTGTCCCCCGGCCGCCATCTTGAAAAAAGGGGTGACAACACTATTTTCATGATATCTCGGAAACTGTAAGTCTTACAAAAAATTTGTAAGAACATAATTTGTTGCAAATTATTTCGCCTACAAATAAGTTCCTATATTTTTTTACGATAAATTAAACATTTAAAAAGTTATAAGCAAAAAAGTGATAAAAAATTTTAAAAGGTTTATTATCCCTCTTTTACTTTGTTTTATACATTTTACAAAAAAAATACCTTCGACCAACCTTGTAGCTGATCTTTTGAGAAAAAGACCCCTCGATCTCACCCCATCTCATGAAATTAATTTTCTGCAGATACAAAGAAAACTGTGGAACCATGTGTGGCTGCAGAAAAGCAGACCTGAAATGCTTTACAGTATAGTAGGCATGTGAAGATGTGCAGACTAGTATAGTTGGCATACTATAATATAGTATGCATATATATTTGTAGTATAGTAGGCATTACTGAGGACTGTGGCTGCAGAAAAGCAGGCCTGAAATGTTTTACAGAACAGTAGGCATACTGTAGAGAATTTTAGGACTGCTTTTATGCAGCCACACATGCTTTTACAGTTTCCTTTGCATCTGCAGAAAATTAATTTCATGAGATCCGGGGGGATTGGGGGATTTTTTTCTTAAAAAATTATCTACAAGGTTGGTCTAAGGTATTCTTTTGTAAAATGTATTAAACAAAGTTTAAGAACAATAACAAACCTTTAAAATTTTTTTATCACCTTATTGCTTATAACTTTCAAAATTTATAATTCAGGGTAAAAAGTTATAAAAACGTATTTGTAGGCAAAATAATTTGCAACAAATTATGTTCTTACAAATTTTTTGTAAGACTTATAGTTTCCGAGATATAACGAAAATACTGTTGTCATTCCTTTTTTCAAGATGGCGGCCGGGGGACAAGAGCGGCGACCCCACAAACTTGAGATTAAGCTTCTATTGACCCCCTCAATATATCCCAAAAATAAAATTGCGTCCTCTAATAAATGCAATATTCGGTCCTAAAATTGTAACAATTCAATGGACTATATGTGTACTTTAATATTTAATAATAATAGTAAAATAAAATAAAAATTTAAGGGCCCCCCTTAAATACAAATCCATCCCATACAAAAAACACCATTTTTAGCCTATTTTTGCTCTGTATCGGTACGGAACCTTTCGTGCGCGAGTCCGACCCGCACTTGGCCGATTTTTATATTTTAGTTGATTTAATGAAAGTTAAATTAAGGTTTACCACTAGCTATTTGACCGAGCTTTGCTCGATATTCGATAAAACACGAATAAAATGACATTTTCTAACAATGATTCATAACTAGATCGATTTATCGCCCCCAAAATCCCCTATATACTAAATTTCATGAAAATCGTTGGAGCCGATTCCGAGATTCCAATTATATCTTCTTATATATAAAATTCTCGTGTCACAATGTTAATCTACGAATTCCTCCGAAACGGCTTTACTGATTTTTACCAAATTTTATGTGCATATTCAGTAGGTCTGAGAATCGGCTACTCGGTACTTTATATATTGATAAGTGCATTTGTTGAATAAATAATAGTAAATTATTACAACCTGAGACTGACGGCGACCATTGTTTGAGCGACGAGATAGCGATCGACGTTGCCATGGTGACATACTTATTTAGTCACTTCAATAAAATAATATGGCAAATATATTATGACAAAGCAACGTTTGCCAGGACAGCTAGTCTTATATATAAAATTCTCGTGTCGCAATGTTAGTCCACGAACTCCTCCGAAACGGCTTTACTGATTTTTACCAAATTTTATATGCATATTCAGTAGGTCTGAGAATCGGCTACTCGGTACTTTATAAATTGATAAGTGCGTTTGTTGAATAAATAATAGTAAATTATTACAACCTGAGACTGACGGCGACCATTGTTTGTGCGACGGGATAGCGATCGACGTTGCCATGGTGACATATTTATTTAGTCACTTCAATTAAATAATATGGCAAATATATTATGGCAAAGCAACGTTTGCCGGGACAGCTAGTATTTATATAATATATGCAAGAATTGCTCGTTTAAAGATATAAGATTTATGACGTAGAAAAAAAACTATTTGATAGATCTCGTTCGAAAACCAATTTTCGTTGGTAGTTTTTATAGTAATGTACATCATATATTTTTTTTAGAATTATCATGCCCCTACTTTAGAAGTTAGAGGAGGGACACACACATTTTACCACTTTGGAAAAGTTTCAGAAATTCAGTAATCAGATTAGAAAAAAATGATTTTAGAAACCTCAATATGATTTTTGAAGACCTATCCATCCCTATACGCGTAGGTTGGACGAAAAAATTTTTTTTGTTTCAATTGTACCTATGGGGATTGGGGACCCCTAAAATTTTTATTATTTTTCCATTTTTGTATCGAAATCTTAATGCGGTTCACAGACTACATCTACTTACCAAGTTTCAATAGTGTAGCTCTTATAGTTTCGGAGAAAAGTTGCTGTGACATACGGACGGACAGACAGACAGACAGACAGACAGACAGACATGACGAATTTATAAGGATTCCGTTTTTTGCCATTTTGGCTGCGGAACCCTAAAAAATGATTTTAATATGACACTGGCAGTAGATATATGAATAAAAGGCAGTGCTTAAACGAATATCATAATAATTAAAGGCTTTGTGAGTATTTACGTAAAATTACAGTGTTCTACGTAATCTGAGAATTTATTCAACGGACAAGGCTAATCAATTACATCTTCTATAAAATATTCTAATATCTTCTCACTGCCTACCCAATTACCACCTATAATAGAACAGCAACTTTAGTGCTAATGGATTAGTATAAATTATAGTAAGTACTAGGATCAGGGCCCGATTTACATTTTTGGAGTTTACTGCTTAAGGTGACGCCGCGTTAAAGTAAGAAACCGTGTTGGATATGTTTTAGATTGCTTGTTTTCTATGAGAGGCCGGGCCGGCCTCTCATAGAAAACAAGCAATGGAACAGCAAAAAATGGAAAGGGCATAAGCAACAAAATGGTTTTTGTCGCGTAATTTAAAAATCATAAATACTTAAATACTTAAATCACTCTCCTCTGTTGGAAAAATAGGAATCCCTTTTTTTACAGAGGCCTTTTCGATTGATAATTCTGTGTTATAAAAGTTGTCCAATCGTGTTATGCTATGGGCAATTCAAAGACAAAGACATGATGAATACTGACAATGAACTTTAGTTTCTTAGCTTTAGTCATTGCTGAGAAAAATCGGCATCGCTACAGCCAAATTATCAAGGCGTCGCCTTAAGAGCTCGGGTTACCCTCGAAATTCTCATACATACGTAATACCAAAATCATTTTGTCATACGAAAATATTTAACATGTTTGAGTTATTTTTCAGCTTAAAATAGTAAATTACCTAGGTTCCTGTACAAAAATTAACTTCAAAATATTTAAACACAAAAAAAAATTTTTGTATATCATTTTTTTTACTAAATTTACTACTATAGTCGGGACATTTTAATAGGCCACATTTGACAGTTCATCAAAATTGTACCAGGTAACCTTATAGCGACGTAGATAAAAAATAAATATTTTCGTTTTGTTATAACTGCACAATTGATTAACTTTTTTCAATTACGATTACATATTTATTGTAAATATGACCGATACGAATTATTTAACGATTTGCTTTTACTGATAAACAATTCTAAGAGTAATAAACAAATTCTGATCTTAATATTTGCACATCGTTAGAATGTTACGTCAGCTGACCTTTTTTCTTTTTAAACTCTAGGGAAGTTACCCTAAAAATCGAAAGCGAATAAATAGTATCGATGCATTGATTACTCGTAACGAAATATCCCCATAAATTAATAACCACGTTGTGAAAAGTAACACATATTTATGTGAAATGAATAATGATAATACTACATTTAACAGTTTTTATAATTCAAGCGAATAAATGCATATTTTTTATGTAAATTATGTACTTGTCTTATTCTGCTCCTTGAATTTGCAAAAGAAAAAGTAATAATGGGACAGGAGTTTGTTTCAAACGTATAAAATTCAAATATTTTATTTCAAGTCCGTAAGTCGATGTTTTTCAAAGTCGATGTTTTTACGCAACTCACCTCACTATGGAGATTAATCTGACAGATGTCAAATGTGGCCTATTAAAATGCCCCGACTGTAAATATTTAAACACTAAAAAATAGAGTAAAACACTAAAAATATATAAATAAATAGTAAATTTACTGCAAAATATTCATATACTAAAAAATATTTTTTTGAGTTGAAATATCTTGTAGTAAATTTAATATTTATGTATATATTTTTAGTGTTTTACTCTATTTTTTAGTGTCTAAATATTTAGTAGTAAATTTAGTAAAAGAAATTATACACAAAAATTTTTTTTTAGTGTTTAAATATTTTGAAGTTAATTTTGGTACAGGAACCTAGGTAATTACTATTTTAAGCTGAAAAATAACTCAAACATGTTAAATATTTTCGTATGACGAAATGATTTTGGTATTACGTATGTATGAGAATTTCGAGGGTAACCCGGGCTCTTAAGAATCGATTTTCATATATAAGGCGCCCGGTATTTTTATAAGCATAGGTCACTTTAAGTTTGTCGCCCCTATGTACGAACTCTGCCATCAGCCTAATTCCTAGGACGCTGCCGCCCACCATGGCCTATCCTATATATATACTGCCTGTACATAAATCCAGAGCTGACTAGGACAAAAAGAAGTATCGAGGATAAATTACTTAAATATGTCATATTACCAAACTTTGTAATTTTGAGTGTTGTTCATACTGTATATTATATGAAACTATAGGTACCAGTGCCGGAAAAACTTGGGACAAACTTTATCATAATAAATGTTTTTTTTTTTTTGTTATTCAACATAATACACAGTAGTGACTGATGCCAAAGGCCAAAGAGCCTTACACTGAACAGCTGTGTGCGATTTTTTGGTGTGGGAGTTAAAATTCTGGGATAGACGGTGTGTGATGTAAGCGCGTAGACCGTACAAGTTATAGAGATGGCTTAAGAGGCCGTATACGAAATTTTGCCGATTTCGCTCATTTAAGGCGACGCCTCGATAATTTGGCTGTAGCGATGCCGATTTTTCTCAGCAATGACAAAAGCTAAGAAAATGAAGTTCATTGTCAGTATTCATCATGTCTTTGTCTTTGAATTGCCCATAGCATAACACGATTGGACAACTTTTATAACACAGAATTATCAATCGAAAAGACCTCTGTAAAAAAAGGGATTCCTATTTTTCCAACAGAGGAGAGTGATTTAAGGTTCCAAAATTTGTACATAAATTGGTTGAAGCATACACTTTAATATGTGCATAGCTTATATGAAATGTATTTATGGTTTTTAAATTACGCGACAAAAACCATTTTGTCGCTTACACCCTTTCCATTTTTTGCTGTTCCATTGCTTGTTTTCTATGAGAGGCCGGGCCGGCCTCTCATAGAATCTAAAACATATCCAACACGGTTTCTTACTTTAACGCGGCGTCACCTTAACAGACGTGATTTAACAGTTAAAATACAGTATTTCTATAAGTTTTAATGCACAACATGTAAGATCATTTCAATTATAATATAGTGTTGGAGATAGTTTTTTTTTTTTTTTAAGTATCTTTAAATAATCCAACTCAAACCCGCGACAGTTTTGTGATTTTTGTTGTAAAAGGTTTAGAATATCACCTTTTTATGGATTGTATTGACGTCTTAACGGTATGAAAAAAATACAATGTACTGTTGAGAAAGTCGTCTATAAAGTGTTGGAATTACTTTTTACCACTTCAATATAAAAAACCCTTTAAAAACAGAAAACCTCTATCTGCCCGCTAACTTGGCGATCGTCCTTTTTCACCTGGCATATGAAAGACGGGCGTGAGTGTGAAGAGAGCTGTAGAAAATAGAGGACGGGCTCTTAAGTATATAAATCAAGTTACTTATGTACTTACTAGATGACGCGCGCAACTTCGTTGCGCCAAAACTCGTTTATCGCGCGGGAACCGTACATTTTTCCGAGACAAAAAGTATCCTATGTCCTTTTCCAGGACTCAAAGTACCTTCATGCCCAGCAAAATCGGTTCAGCGGTTTGAGCGTGAAGAGTTAACAGATAGACAGACAGACAGACAGACAGACGGACAGACACACTTTCACATTTATAATATTAGTATGGATATGGAAGTGTGGATTGTAAGCGAGAGATCTAATAAAGAAACTAACAAGATCTAAGATGTTGCCCGCAATTATGTTACGTCGAAAATCGAAATTATGTACCTATGTAGTTTAATTTGTGGGAACCGTAGATTGTTCTGGGAAAGTCTTTTGCATTTTTTCGGGACTCAAGTGTTAAACTAATATGTATTCTGTGACTCAAGGTATTAACGCACTAATTTTCATCAAAATAGTTTCAACGCGACGGATTAAGATTTAATTAGCATTTATTCGCTTTTACATTATTAGTGTAGATCATGGAGCTATAATCTCCATGGTGTAGATATTGCAGGTTCTATGAGCTGTGTGTGAGAAGTGTGCCTCGCTGCGCGCACATACCGCTACCCAGAAAATTGCTGAAAACCAGAACCCTGGTCCAAAGTGAACATGTACGTCATCGAAGAAGTGATTTAATGCAGCTATTAATTTAATATCAAATAGGTATAGATATACCTATACTCATCACACAATATAGGTATTAGCATAGGGTATTAGGTACATGTAGATAATAGATATATTATGTGATGAGATGTCAGATGACGCAAAAAGCAAAAGTCTACACAATATAAATAAAAAAGTTTTAACCGTCGCTGCTCACTGGTCGCTCTACTGTCACAACTTTTTGTCGGGATACCCAGTGGCTCAGCCCCGGATTTACAAATAGGCTGTGTACTTGTATATGCCGCGGCCTAGGGACTCATAAAAAGTTTCGGCACTGTAGTGACTAGTGACTAGTGGGCAGTGACTAACTCTAAAGTCTAAACGCATACCTATGCCACTACAATGACATGTTGGTATTATCCAGCACTAATAGAGTTTAATTAAATGTCAGAAAAATTGGTATTATTTGATGCGCTGTCGTTTTGGTTGATGCACTTGAAGAAAGTGGCTGTCAGCGGGTAGATGTGGGCAGCCCAAGATGGTTGCCTTTGTTGGGAGAGGCCTATCTACGTTCAGCAGTTGATATCGATGTTGTTAATGATGATGAAATTGGTGTTAAATCAGAAGCAATTTTGTAAAGGAGGGAATATCTATTCATGCCTACATCTGTTCGTGTGTGAATCATCACTAATCGCCTAATTACGCCCTACACAAAACAACTGATGTTACGCAAATATTGTGTTACTTAAGTACTCACTTACATTAGTTAATGTAATTTAAAGTTATTACACTGAAAGGGGTTATTAGTAATAACCCCCGCACCGGTTTCAGTGGCAGTGGCCGGTTTCATTGAAACTTGGCCAGTTAGGCAGTAATAATGTTATAATGCCCTAGTGTGTGCGCTGTATATCTAGAAGTGCAGTGTGCACTCGCTTTTCTTTCTCGTATAGTTCTTGCAATCTACGAGTGCGCGTAGCCTTTATTTGTAGTTTGAAATGTGAATAGACATTTTCGTTAGTGTGCACTGTGCGTACCTGACGGAGCAGTCAGTAGCGAGCGAGCCATGTACGCGTGTATAGATTGCAAGAACTCAGTGGGACAGATGACGACATGTCATGACGACTTGCGAGAGATCAGGCACAGGACTGACTTTTTACACGCCCACCTGAGTCCTGACGCCTGGATCATCTTACTTGTCAGACAACCAGTTGAAGCCTGCATGTCCTTACCAAACTTCAAAATAATATGCAACATTTTTGCAATGTTGGGTTCGGAATCCAACCCACAACTTCCGAGTCAAGAGCCACGTTCTGGAAGACGTTACTATAAATATACTCTACATTAATTTCATTAGTTACTAACTTACTGTAATATATTAATTATTATAGAGTTTGTCGATACTAGCTATTCCTAAAAGGGCCATTCACGGCAGTCCACCGTGCAGGACTGCAAATGGACATAGCTCACTCATTGGTTTACACGACCGGAAACACCGAGTGTGAACCAATCAGTAAGCTATGTCCATTTGCAGTCCTGCACGGGCCACGGCTGACTGCCGTGAATGGGCCCTTTAAAGGGAGCTTTTCATAAGGAAGAAAAGCAGACATTGAAACTAACGAAAACTAAGCGACTATTGTTCCAACTTCCAAGATACTCCAGAAGCGAGGGGTATAACAAACTAACAATAGTTTGTATTAGCTCCGTGGTTTGCACTTTCCGTTTCAGTTTCCATTCCAACATCCTGTTCGCGTCCCAGCATTCGTCATGATTCCTCGAAGCTTGCTTGCGAGTTGCATTGAGCATAACCTGAGCCCTGAAGGCATAATTAACTAACGTGATCATTTTTTTTTGTTAGAGCGGGACATCGGGGTCGCCAGAGATCGAGAAGACCATTTCAGTAAAAAAACAAAGATCATTTAAATAGTAGTCCGAACATTTTAACAAAAACAATATATTATATACCGTACCTATTCATAAACATGCTTAAATAAAATGTTAGCAAAGCATGGGGGGCGGCGAAATATTTTAAGGCCCATATTTTTGGTCAGTACTCAAGATGCATCTCGGTCTCAAGACACGGTTCAGGCTCTGTGATTGCCGATTGGTTGGCTGTCAAAATTTGGACCAATCACAGAGCCGAACCGCGTCTTGAGACCGGGTCGCATCTTAAGTACTGACCAAAAATACGGGCCTTACATACCAAGTACCAACATGAAAAAGGTCGAAAAACATTACCATGTTACATGTATCTACCTAAAATTATGCCAAATCTTTCTTTGCGATGGCGAGTGGCGACAGACGCGTGCGCATGTTTTCGCGTGCAAACAGTACGTAGCTTTGTACGCTTTTCGAATATTTTATAGACTTTGGTTCACACTACTTTAGTACTTTACGCTATTTTTATAGTGAATAATTGCCTTGTTTGGCACTCGATAAGACGTGTTCTTGTAGAGCCTATGCTTATAGTAGACCGTATAGTTAGATAATAATGAGTAGTAGGTACGGTCTACTATTTCAGAGTAATTTTTCCGGTTTTAGAGGTTTTAGAGGTTTGACAGGACTCCAGGAGGTTACTTAAGTTATATTAAGTAATACGTGTATTAAACATACCGTAGTCGTATTCGTTTCGTTTTTCAACGCGTTTTTCGAAGTAAGTATTGCGCATGCGCAAAGTTGAAAATTAGTGTCAGTGTAAGTGTCATATGCCAAAATCTGACAGAAATTGATGATAATTTCTATTATTGCGCATGCGCGAAAGCTGCACATGCGCAGTTGAAAAATGAAACGAACACGACTAGCGTTGATCGGTTAATATTTTGAAGTAAGCTAATTAAGGCTTAGTAATAAGTTAATAACACTGTGCCGGATTTATACTTTTTATGAGTGTAGCCTGCCTTTATATCCGCCTGCACTCCATGTATGACGCCCCCTACCTAGGACGCTGCCACCCCTAGGCCGCGGCCTATTACCCATACGGCCTATTTGTTTATTAAGTCAAAAAAACCATAAACTATAGGTCTACCAGAATCTGATGACAAAAAGTGAGAAAATAAATTGACTAGCAATACCGGGGTAATAGGAATAAAACATTTCCATCCTTTTTTTATTCCTTTAGCGGCTTATTTTGTGTGTGAAACATGAAAATATAAAAATGTATCCCATGATCAAGGATATATTTTTTAAATCTGCTGTCAAAAATTGCCATCAGATTCTGGTAGACCTATAGTTATAGTTATTGTCTGTCTTTGTATAAATTGAAAACCCCCGTAAGTCGTAAGTCGTAACATTAACCACCATAATATAATCCCCAGGTAATTTTTCTAAGTAATGCCTGACGCGGTACGCCCTACAGCCTACAACTAAATACGTTTAGTATTAGGTTATATTATAGGGAAGGCACATAGGCTAGGAAGGCACTACTTTAATACCGTACTTTTTGGCTTATTACGATTTACGACGAAATAGACCACCCGCATTTTTGACTATACCGCGGTCACACGCGGAGGTTCCCAGAGTGTGTGCTGCTACCCCGCAAACGATCAAATTTGTTTGACAAACATGTTTGACATAATTTACGTTTTCATCAAACAGCAGTGCTGACGAACAATCGTGTATCAAAAAAGTTTGTCAAACAATTAGCTAGAATCGGTTTGAGATCATGAGACCTTGTTTGACAAACACAGCGGAAAACGTCCAAACACGTTTGTCAAACGCTACGCCAATGAAAATTTTCTTCAAACACGTCAAACACGTAGTTTGTTTGACAAACGCTTCAAACAAAGCTGTACACTATCAAACTGTTTGACAAACACGTAAAATTTGACAAACAATTTGATCGTTTGCGGGGTACTTTATGTTATTCTTTAGCTCGCATGTAGCTCGTATAATAATATGTTACATAATATTATAACTAATGTGGGCAAATATAACGCCAGTGGGCAGTGTTTGCGTGATACGGCATTTAGCGCTGGATCTCATTGTGACGTATCCGTTATTTTGTCAGGTTCCCGCTAAAAATCGCGACCTTCACGACCGAGTGTGAGAACTAAAAATTTAAAACCTTCAGCAAAATGTAAAGATGTGTCTAGGGTTGCCAACCGTACTTTATAATAATGTATTGTACGTTATTTAAGGTAATTGTACTTTGTACTTTATATTAATAATAAAGTACACGAAAATACTTTATTTCTCACTAGATGTTCCGCGCGGCTTCGCCCGTGTTAATTAGATATTTCACAGACAAATTAGTTCACACAAAATAGCCTATGATCTTTTACGTGGTCTACTTCTTATCTGAGCCAAATAACAGAAAAATTGCTCCAGTAGTTCGTGAGATAAGCCCTTTCAAATAATTTCCCCCGTTTTTTCCACATTTTCCTCTATTTCTTCGTTTCTATTAGTTGTAGAGTGATAAAATATAGCCTATAGCCTTTCTAGATAAATGGACTATCTAACACTGAAATATTTTTTCAAATCGGACCAGTATTTCCTGAGATTAGCGCGTTCAAATAAGCCCTTTTAAATAATTTCCTCCCTTTTTTTCCACATTTTCCTCTATTTCTTCGCTCGTATTAGTCTTAACGTGATAAAATATAGCCTATAGCCTTTCTCGATAAATAGGCTATCTAACACTGAAAGAATTTTTTAAATCGGAGCAGTAGTTAATGAGATTAGCGCGTTCAAACAAAGAAACTGACAAACTCTTCCGCTTTATAATATTATGTATAGAATAGCTGTTGCCCGTGACTTCGTCCGCGTTAGCATAGTAGATCACATCCCAAGTATTATTTATTGTACAAAAATATTCAATGTACAGAATTGAATTTTCTACGATTTTATTATATCGACGCGACGCCCCCACCGAATAATCGGACAATGTGCTATTGTGGGGTTTTTGCTGTTATGCGTTTTTTGGCATCTAGAAGTCAAAATACATCATGTGAATTTTTTTTCAGAATTTTCCTATGGATATTTACAAAGATATAAAAAATTATGTGTTAATTCCATAACAATACTTAAAATTGTATTTTACACCAAAAACTGGGCAATAGGCTATTGCGAAAAAATATGTCACAACGATTTGATGATAAACGACTATTGCATGATTATTCGGGTAAATATATTGCTGCCTACTGCACACTTCCACCCCTGCACATCTCGCTTTCCACTCAGGCAGCCTCTGATCACCTGCCTCAGGTTCCTTAGAGACCTAACTTCAGCTAACCGAACCTTTAGATCTGACCACCAAGCATTGTTGAAGGCCCCCTCTGTGTCCAGCGGTACCACAACAGAAATTTTCTCCTTCTCTCTCTTCCTTCTTATGTGGTTCACTAACCTATAGAGGGTGTCTTCGGTGCATCTTTGGAGTATAAAGGCATATTGGTTGGGTTTTATTTTGGACAACTTGTAGAATCTGAGTCGGACGACTATTATATCGCGGTGAGATGATCTCAGTCCACTCGCCTCCAGCCTCGCATCGCAGAGGTTTACACAGGACCCAAGAGTCAGGAATAGTCAGACTTTCTCCATAAAAAAATAAGAATGTCTGACTGTCCCTGGCTAGCTTTTTTGAATGTCTTAAGTCGTCATAGACGTAAGAACGACCAGCGGTCGTTTTGGAAGACATCAAGTGGTAAAGTCCTTCCTAACATTTGTTAAATTATGTACATTGCTCATATTTTTATTTTATGGTTTACGGTTATTGTAGGGATCCGTCTTCTTGTGCAGGTTTCAGGATATATATCATAATCTGTTTCGATTTGTAATGAACATGCGGGTTTTCTCACAAACAAGGATGTATGGGCAATACTTGCTACAAAATAAACTAAACGTGACCGATAAGCAGCGAGATCTATTACAAATTAACGAGATTGTATTTAGATATTTTCTTCTTTCGCAAATACTCCTAAGAAGACATACTTAGCACTGTCACGACAGCACTTGTTACAGTTTCATGCCTGCAAGCAACTGCTGTCAGACAGTCAAACATTATTCGTGGAAGTTGTCCTGCAGGCCCTAATGGGACCCAATTCAGAATTTAATCAGGAATGCGATTGCTAGCTACTATAAGATGTGCTGTTATAGTGGCTGTGTGAATATTGTAATGTATTGTAACTTGAGAAGTTTTTAACATAGTTTTGATCCTGATTGCATTGAACTGTATCACGATGTAGATAGAAGTCGACGATTAAGCCACTGTCATATAAGATAGGCCTACGATGCTCTCGGAAGACTGTCTAAAGCAATTTCCTGCTATTATCATTCATTTTATTAGAACATAATATGATATTGATTATTGTGACACCAACTCAGATGGCGATGAGGGTTATGATAATTAACATTTTAATTAACTGCAATGATTATAAGTACTAAAAATGATAGAGAAAGTCTCCATAGTGACATTTTTCGAACCAAGATCTGTTTCGATTACAAGAATGTCATTTATGTCATCAATTAATGTATGTATTAAAACAAAAATACTCAATATTTTTATTTTACCTATCATTGGAATAAACGACAATGACTATAATTTTAAAGTGTACAATATTTTTTATTCACCGAATAGTAAAGTAATAGGTGTTTACCAATATTCTTATCCTAAACAATTTCGCCGAATAATATTGCAATGAGATATTATATGTGCATTTTATTAAAGTCGAAACGCAAAATTACCCGAATAATCATGCAATAGACAATAATGATCAGAGCTTGACCTACTCCAGAACGATAAGTTGCGTTTTGCTTAATTAAATAAAAACCTTTGATAGCAATTAAATATTATTGAAATAGCAAGATGGCCAAAAAAATTTGCTTTCATTTGAAATATAAAAAGTCTTTGAAGCTTTTTTTTTTCACAGAGTTATTTACAAAAATCAGTTTTTTGGCTCTCTTGAACAATTTCATTTTTTCGATTGTCCGATTATTCGGTGGGGGCGTCGATATAATATAAAGATGTTCCGCGCGGCTTCGCTGCATAATTTATGAATTTCACGCAACCGTACATTTTTCCGGGAAAAACAGCCTTTGTCCCTTCACGTCTATTCTTCATGTTTGCCAAATAACACAAAAATTGCTCCAGTAGTTCTTGAGATAATAAGCAATAAGCAATCTCATATAATTTCCCCCGTTTTTTCTACATTTTACTCTATTTTTTCGCTCTTATAAGTCTTAGCGTGATAAAATATAGCTTAAAGCCTTTCTCAATAAATGGTCTATCTAACACTGAAAGAATTTTTCAAATCGGATCAGAAAAGAATTTTTTATCTATTTTATCTATTTGACTAGATGACGCCCGCAACGTTTTTTGCGCCACAGCGCGGAAACCATGCATTTTTCCGAGATAAGAAGTATCGTTCAGCGTCAATGATATTCTACTTTATCGTGTCAGCGGTTTGAGCGTGAAGAGGTAACAGACAGACAGACACACTTTCGCATTTATAATATTGCAGGTACCTGTGGATGATTCGTAACTTTATCTATGATTCGTAACGTAGTTCGTACCTACGTCGTATACTTCATAAGACGTAAGTCGTAACTCGTAACTCGGTTGTGAAAATATGATGTCCTCACTTCTCTTTAACTTGGTACTGATGGAATGGATATGGTACTATCAGAGAAATTGATTCATGGTCCGTAATCCGTAAAGGGCCCCCGAGACGATCAAACGGTTTGACTCAAACACGTAAATTTTGGTTTGACTCAAACCATTTTGATCGTTTACAAAGCTAGTTTGAACGGTTTGTCAAACATTTACGTGTTTGAAGCTCGTTTGATGAAATTTCATATTTTTGTTGTGTTTGACTCGCCGTTTGATCGTATTCCGATGCGTTTGAACAAATTTTATACCATTCTTTGAAGTAGGTACATTATTTTTAACCGACTAAAAAAGAGGAGGTTATCAATTCGATGCGTATGTATGTAAATTCCAGAACTGCCCAGTTTTCGTGTATAATGTTAGTCTATATCAGCATCTGAACAAATGTGCAAAATTTCAAAAGTGTATGTATGTTTTTATGTTTGTGTTCACATATTTCCGGAACTACAAGTCCGATTTAAATATTTTTTTGTTGTACTATAGGTATTGTTTAACTTGGGAGACTTCTGCAAGTTTCATCAAAATAGGTTTAGTAGTTTTTGAGATAGGGAATTTAATTCTCAATTTCGTAAGTACAATTTTTATGTCGGTTTTATCTTTTAAAAAATAATATTTATTCGTCACAAGACGTGTACTCCGCAGCGAGTATTGAACCAAACTGCGCAGTTTCGTTTGACAAACCGTTCAAACCGATATCAAACGGTTGCATCAAACACGTAAGGTTTGAATCAAACCGTTTGATCGTCTCGGGGGCCCTTAAGTCTGTACCCATCATAGTTACATTGTCTTTGGGTTCGGTCGTAACTCGTAACATCCCTAGTCGTATAGAATATAGATGAATTACAGAGGTTCCCAATCTTTTTCAACCTGCGGCGCACTTACACATTACAATATTTTGTCACGGCGCCCGGTCCTACTCTACCTAGCTATTAGAAAAAGATACATAAATAAACACGTTTAATGATATTAGTTAGGTAAGCAGGTAAATGTTAATAAACAAATATATTTTAATCATCTACCTGCTTTACATAATTAATATTATAATTCATAATTTAATTATATAATATTTGTGGTTTCGGATAATTATGGAGGATCGACTCGCAGCGCCCGGCGCACCTCTTGCCTTTCCACGGCGCACACTTCAGGAACTTTTGAACTAATTAGTTGAATTTCAATTAGATAGCCACAACATCAAATGGTGAGGCAATTATCAAGAAACCCATGGACTTATACCTATGCAAGCTTGACCATTTACGTTCTCGCTAGAGTAAAAATTTTCTTTGATTTACGTACTTATACTACCTATAGATAAAAAAGTCCGTTCTTTGCGCCTAGAATGACCGTTCATTCTGCCACCAATATGGCTGGACAATGGACACCTATGAGCTATGACCTATCCTATATAGTAGTTTAGTACCAGTACGTTCCCACGGGTTTGCGTGAGTGCATAAAGTTCTTAAAAAAAGTAACTTCTTTTAGGTACGGTAGGTATCCCAGGCCTACCTACCCATTTAACAGTCGTAAAAAAATATTAGTTCATAGAAATAAAGTAAGTATTAAATATTCATCGTATATCATACGGGCCGAACATAAATTCCATCGTCATGATTCTTTCTACACCGTGGGGCGAGGCACGAATGTCTTTGGCGGGAAACGCGACATGCATACTCATTTTGAAATGGAGGACGCCTCGACCAATAACTTTTCAAATCGGATTCCAAACGCCGATTGTCCATTCGACGCGTCCAACAAATGGTTTTGTTGACAAATTTGGAATGCAATATTTCTGAGTATGATATAAAGATATTATAAACGCGTTATTAATATGCTACTCGCATGCCATTTAAATGTATTGCGTCGTCTTCGAAGAATGCAACGCGCAAATCAAATTTAGTCGCAAATGATTTTATTACCAACGAACTTGCAACGAACATACTTTTTCGCAACTCTTGAGCTTTCGCGAGTTTTGTAAAATTAATGTCAATATGGTATCACCATGATGGCACCATTACGATTTAAGGATTGCACAAACCTACGCGACCAAAGCGACTGCGAAGCGGTAGCGTCTACCGCGCGGCGGACGCTGCCCATGTAATCTTATGGCGCTGTGCACACCTGCACGACCGCGACGCGGGATGTTCGCGTCAGCAAGCGGAACATGCGCGTCAAGTTGTCAGACGCGTGTTTTGAAGTGTACATAACTAGACTTCTTTTTTAAAACCTTTTTTTATATTATTTTCTACAACTCTTTAGTTTATGATTTTTTTATTTGTATACGTTTTGATAGATTGTGTCATGATATTAACGTTTGACGGTTCGCACCGTAGTCGCGCAGGTGTGCACGGCCAGTTTCGCGTTGCAGACGCTCCCGTATCGCGTACCGCGTCCCCTGTCACTGACGCTTAGGTTTGTTTTAAGCTTTACAGAGACATTTTTATAGAACTTTAAAAAGAAAGCAGCCCATCTAGCATACGCCAACGAGAAAATTTTGTCTACACGTTTTCTCGATGTTTGATGGCGTTTCTCTTCATCTCTATTGACCCTAACATGACATAACTTTTTTCTCGTGTAGATCTGTCGTCAAAATCTATCGACATGTCAAAAAATGATTTTGACATTATGTCGTTAACGACGATATCATAATACTTTTTATTACAATTATTTTAACCGACATCCAAAAAGGAGGAGGTTAGATGTTCTGCTGTGGATATATTTTTTATGTATGTTCAACGATTACTCCGCCGTTAGTGAACCGATTTTCGAAATTTTTCTTTTGTTGTACATTGTATTGTTCCGAGTAGGTACCATGTTCGACGACCGCCGTGGCGCAGTGGTGAGCGCGTTGGTAGCTCAAGCTGGAGGTCGCGGGTTCGAGTCCCGCCGACGGAACAAAAAGTTTATAAAGTTCCTGGGTCATGGATGTGTATTAAATATGTGTATCATATAATAAAAATCTTAAATATATGTATAGTATGAAAGTATTAAATATATTTCCGTTGTCTGGTACCTGTAACACAAGTCCTTCAGGTACTTAGCACGGGGCCAGATTGACGTGGTGTGAAGCGTCCATAGATATTATTATATATTATATTATGTTCACAAAAGTGGTGGTCTGGTGATGGAAACCATGAGAAATCGAGGTGACTCCTTGATATTCAAATGGGAACATATGGTTATTTTGGATTTATATGATGTATTTTGATTATATGCTACCAAAAAGTAAGGTTTTTTCCCCATGGTATACCACGGTTCTGAAGGTGCTGATCAGAACTCCGGATTCCTTATACATACATGTTTAGGAGTTTCAGCGTTGTTTAAAGAACCAAAAGCATAAGCTACTATGCTAATTACATTAATCATCATCATCATCGCTACACCATGCAACATAACATTATGATCCTATTATTGGTACTTTTCATAGACTTGCCGGTGATCAGACTTAGTAAAGTCAGTAAATCTTTTAAAGGTCAATGTATACGCCTTTACAATAGAATCCCAGAAAACGTTCAAAATCTTTCGTTTATAAATTTAAAAAAGTAGTCAAAGAACGTTTTGTGCCAAAGCCTATTATAAGGTCAATGATTTCCTAAACGATGGCACATCTTGGAAGTAGAATGCTGAATGACTGCTTGCAAGGCTACTTCTACATGAATTACAATAATTATTATGTACCTATCTATGTTTACATTGTATAATTTTTAGTTACAGCATTGTAAATTTTATTTTAAAAGATTATTTTTTTTCTCACTTTTTTGGTAAAAAGTGGGCCCCGTGCGAGTTTCTTACGCCGGTTCTTCTCGTCGGGTTAGTTCCCGAACCGGTGGTAGGCACAATGTATTCTGAAAATATATTTTATTTTAGATTTATTCAGAAATAAAGCAATTTTGATTTTTTAAAACACCAACTGTAAGTTTAGAAAACCTTAAGGACAGCTAAAAAGAGCAAAATTATTATTTTTAAACAAAAAATTAAAACCGACTTCCAAGGTAAAGACAATAGTAATATTATACTTAAATGAACTTAAAAGTATTAAATAATCCTTATTCTGTACTCAGTATTTCTGTTCTCAATCTTCATAATTTTGAAGACGGTACCAGTCCTATGATAAGTATATAAGTTGCAGTTATACCTATTCTGTCAGAGAACTGTCTATTATATTATTGAAAGCTACATTCAATGGGTGTTTGCACACTGCAAGATAACGACACGATACGATACCGCAGAACCACCGCAGGGCCACCGCACATATTATACAATTTCAAGTTGGCCGACTATCGTACAAACTATCGTACTAATTCTAATATTCTGTCACTTAGTATTGAATGCACCCAAAATATTCTCCTTTCTTTTCGCCTTCGTTTTATTAGTGCCACAATAAACGCATTTTAACACGCACGTCGCTTGGCTAGCAACACCGCTACCAAATAAATCTAAAAGTCTGCGGCTGGCAGCGTACACGATGAAGTTGTCCAATTAAATTGTGACACTACGCAATTTAGTTTGTACTATAGTCGACCAACTTGAAATTGTATTATATGTGCGGTGGCCCTTATCTATTCTGTGGTATCGTGTCGTTTCGTTACCGTCGCAGTGTGAAAACACCCAATGAGTATCAGATACAAGTGACTGATCTGTGAAACCTTGATTTTATACTAGGTATGTCAAAAGATTATTATTATTTAAAAATAATCGTTAAAATAAGATAATATAATTATGTCCTGTTTAAGGTGATAAATATATAAATGTAAATGATTTTTATTTTAGTTTTATGTTATTGTAAAATATCGATAAGCATATCGATAAATTTGATTCAAGCACTAGCGTATATGTAAAAAAATTTGATGAAAAATTTTTCTTCAAAATTTTAGTAATATAAGAACAATAACACCTTTAGTTACGCAAAATATGAAAGTAAAAGGGAGGATTCATAATATTTTATTTGAAATAGAGAACTAAAGACAGAATATAGCAAAAATAAACACATCGTAGCAATTAGGACATGAAGATTATTTAACCTGTGAAATGTATATTTTTCAGGATTATTCTTATGATTTACACTGCAATCACTCACAGAACAAGTTACCATTTTTATATGTAATAGTATTTGATGAAAATAATAAAGGATTTATACAATAAATTGCAAATACCGAAAGGGCATAAAAGCGATTGACGACTTTTGACGACCTGTCAAATAAAAGTGGTTACAATTTACATTAGACTGCCGCTCTCTTTTCATCTTGTTATAATTCCATAAAGGATTTTCTTCTCTCTCGCACTTTTTGTTGGTCTTTAGCATTATAAGTTTATGGGCCATGGTTATATAGCCGAAGTGCCATAACAAGAAAAAAACAATTGACAGCTGTCGCCTGTCGTTGTCACTTCTTTAGTCTTTGGTTGTCAGTTGTCACTTGTCACTTGTCTGAAATTTGTCAAATATCAACTTTATATGATTCTGACGCTGGCCACTCCTAAACGGGGAGGCCGTAGACCAGAGCTTCAAATAACGTTATTTTTTCATAACGTTATTGCTTCAAGGGCATAGATAACGTTATGAAAATTTAACCGATACTAGAAATAACGTTATAAATGTATTTGATAACGGTAAATGTTATAACGTTATATAGGATTTATAACGGTAAATATATGTTCTTTGATAAGGTTATAGTCCGTCAAGAAAGTCATGACAGGCGGGAAAATTTTCTAAACGTAATCACGCTTTTAAGGTGTATTTTTTTCTTTGTATTTTCACAGAGAACGCTTATTACATTTTAAATATGAGTGAGATTTGGTGCACCGTGCACGATCGCATACCTGATACTGGTATAACGTTATATTTACCGTTATTATTATAACGTTATTTTTTTGTTATGCCGTAACGAAAAAATAACGTTATTATAATAACGGTAAATATAACGTTATTTTACTAGATATCGTTAAAAAAATAACGTTATCTGGCTACCATTATGAAAATAACGGTACGTAATGATATTTTTTCTGTTATTCGATAACGTTATGAAGCCCTGCCGTAGACGTGCCGTAGACAGAGTATATGGGGAGGCTTACGCCAAAGAAGAAGAAGAATAAGACTATGGTTTTATTTATGTCGTCAAAAAATAAAAATAAAAAAAAAACCTACATAACAATTATTACAATAGCTAACAATATTTAAAAACTTCCAATATTGAAAATGATTTTAACTTAATTTTAAGTAGTGTATAAAGCAAGTTTGACGTTTGTATAGCTTATTCACAATGCAGGATTTCACGAGCATTTTGAACATAATATTTATCATCAGCGGAGGAGTATTAACTTTTGTTATTTTGTTCATATTTGCTAAACGGCAAATTACTCGCTTTGCATTGCGGTCTAGAAGAGGTCCTCATATTCCGATAGGGACTGACGCGAAAAAGGTATGGGCAGTTTACTAGCAAATAAAGAGCACAAGAAAGCGCTTAGAAGTAGAATAGAATAGACGATTATTTATTTGTATAACAGCTAAACTTAAACCACAACACAGAAAAACTATGTACAAATATGTGGTCTTACTGCTAACGACAGTTTCTACCAGACAACCTTTAATTTTAACCCAACACAACATTTAGACATGTTTTTCTTTCTTCAGTTTCTCAAGAAGGAAATCGAGCGTAGAATAGAGGCCGTGCCTCGAATCATGTTTGAGCCGCGTCTACTAAATGCAGAACCCTCCCATTATATTCTGGAGCCTCAACAACCTTACCATTATAGATTTAGAGCTGTTGACGATGTGAAGACTTTGGGTACGTTACAGATAATTTTATTTATTCCTGTCCCGATTCCCAACGGCTTGGAACTTAATATCAACAATCTAAATTTGAAGAAAATTATTAGGATTCCAAAAGTTTACACTAATAATTGTTGGTATGAATTACAGCACTTAAAACCAAAATTGATATTATAATTATTTAGAGAACAACTTGCAATCTTTTTAGAAGCTTTCAAGACTCTAATTTTAGAATACCATGTACTTTATTGTTGCAGAAGAAGAAATAGCTACACAGGACCCAGGACTGAAAAGGCACCCCCGTGAGTCACTCCGTGCATTCCTGCTGTCGTCCCTGGCTGCTCCTCTGGATGGGAGAGGCCAGAAGCTGGTGCATCAGTTCTGTGATGCGTACGAGTCTGCCAGACATCACCCAGCAGAGTTTGGAGAAGATGAATATAGGGCATACAGCAGATTGCTGTTGAAACTGTTAGATGCGTGAGTTTTAAATGAATCATGCAGGGCCCCCGCTACCATATGTGCAATGCACATGGGTGCCATCCTCTAGGAGCGCCAAATCGCCATCTTTAGGGGCGCCAAAACCAAGGACTCAAAAAAATTTCCTAAAAGGTAACCCCTACATCACATGAATTTCTTAGTGTAGAGGCTGCACAATTAAAAAGATATTTGATGTAAAAGTATTCTTTAAAATGTAATGTATAGTCAGGGCATTTTAATAGGCCACATTTGACAGTTCATCAAAATTGCACAATGTAACCTTGTAGCGACGTGCATAAAAAATGAATAATTTTTTATTATAACTGCACAATTAATTAACTTTTTTTAATTACAATTACATATTTATTGTAAATGTGACCGATACAAATTATTTAACGATTTGCTTTTACTGATAAACAATTCTAAACGTAATAAACAAATTCTGATCTTAATAATTGTATGTCGTTACAATGTTACGTCAGCTGACCTTTTTTCTTTTTAAACTCTAGGGATGTTACTCTAAAAATCGAAAGCGAATAAATAGTATCGATGCATTGATTACTTGTAACGAAATATATAATAAATTAATAACCACGTTGTGAAAAGTAACACATATTTATGTGAAATGAATAATGATAATACTAAATTTAACAGTTTTTATAATTCAAGCGAATAAATGCATTTTTTTTTGTAAATTATGTACTTGTCTTATTTTGTTTCTTGAATTAAAGTAATAATGGGACAGGAATTTGTTTTTGGTTTGAATAACGTATAAAATTCTAATATTTTATATTTCAAGTCCGTATTGATTTATTCGTTTTGGTCGATGTTTTTACGCAGCTCACCTCACTATGGAGATTAATCTGACAGATGTATTAAAATGCCCCGACTGTAATTACTTTTCTGATGAAAATAAACAATTTACTTATTTATGATTATTTAATTTATCCTACATTCTCAAGACCCACACTATATTATCTATATGCATCCTAATTATTTCAAAAGTAACAGTTATACAATTTAAAATTTATATTATTACTATGGATGTTACAGAGCACGCCTATTAAAAAATGTGGGATGTGTCAGTGCCCGAGGCAGTCCTCAAAGGAGACCGGCGCGGCTGAGGCCTCCTCGACCTCCCAACAATAGATATACAGCATTAGAGGTAACTAACAACTCTTATTAAAACTGTCTTCAAATTGCCTTTGTAATTTTTAGGACAGGCTAATTTTGTAAGCACTGAGAATATAACACTGTAATGAAATTACTACAGTGTTATTTTCTTTATTGTTAGAGTTTTTTTTTCAATTTATGTTGCTGGTTGGTTATTGACAAGCAAAAAATTACAAAATCATACACAAAACTTGGCTTAAATGTTACCAGAATATCACTGTATTTTTCAGAACCTTCCTGTAGACTCAAAGTTGGAGGACGAAATCATCAGAGTGCCAGTCAAGAGCCCCACAGAGCCGCTGGTGAAGGGCGGAGTCCCCGCGGACGAGACGGCTCTCTGAGGGCGGAGCGCCCGTCGCGATGCGCAGACCTTGTAGGTGCTTCGGTGACGGGTGGAATAGTTGTGCAATAAGTGGTAAATGGGATGAGATTTTGTAATATGGCTAATCATGGAGAGTAAAGCTAAAGGCCTGTATCCACTTTGATTAGTGATAAGTGCAGGTGATTAGTAATCAGGAGAAAGCAAGTGTGGACAGCGACTGATTAGTGCAAGTCCTTTAATTTTTTCTAATCACTAAACAGTAATCACATGCACTAATTACTTGTACTCGCACTAATCAAAGTGAATACAGGCCCAAAAGTGGAGGACATTTTTAAGATTTAACGAAAATCTATGGTCGGTATGTTTTCTTAGATTTCTTATTGTATAGATAGTTTTTGGAAGCGTGGAATATTAAGGCTGAGAAAGTAATTTTATAGGTTGGTGGAAATTGTATTCAAGAAATTGTGAAGGTACTCGATAGATTTCCTAAATTGGTTTGTTCTATTTTAAGGAGGGCTTGTGACAAGAAAATAAGTAAAATAGAACCTAAATTACCTAGAAGGCATGCATAAAACGTAATTAAGAGCCCGGGTTACCCTCGAAATTCTCATACATACGTAATACCAAAATTATTTTCTCATACGGAAATATTTAACATGTTTGAGTTATTTTTCAGCTTATAATTTTTTTTTACTAAATTTACTACTAAATATTTAAACACTAAAAATAGAGTAAAACACTAAAAAATATATACTTACATTAATTATTACATATTAAATTTACTACAAAATATTTCAACTCTAAAAAATATTTTTTAGTATTTAAATATTTTGTAGTAAATTTACTATTTATTTATATATTTTTTAGTGTTTTACTCTATTTTTTAGTGTTTAAATATTTAGTAGTAAATTTAGTAAAAAAAATTTATACACAAAAAATTTTTTTGTGTTCAAATATTTTGAAGTTAATTTTTGTTCAGGAACCTAGGTAATTACTATTTTAAGCTGAAAAATAACTCAAACATGTTAAATACTTTCGTATGACAAAATGATTTTGGTATTACGTATGTATGAGAATTTCGAGGGTAACCCGGGCTCTAAAGCTGAAAACAAACCTAAGCGTCAGTGACAGGGGACGCGGTACGCGATACGGGAGCGTCTGCAACGCGAAACTGGCCGTGCACACCTGCGCGACTACGGTGCGAACCGTCAAACGTTAATATCATGACACAATCTATCAAAACGTATACAAATCAAAAAATCATAAACTAAAGAGTTGTAGAAAATAATATAAAAAAAGGTTTTAAAAAAGAAGTCTAGTTATGTACACTTTAAAACATGCGTCTGACAATTTGACGAGCACGTTTCGCTTGCCGACGTGAACATTTCGCGTCGCGGTCGTGCAGGTATGCACGGCGCCATAAGATTACATGGGCAGCGTCCGCCGCGCGGTAGACGCTACTGCTTCGCAGTCGCTTTGGTCGCGTAGGTTTGTGGAATCCTTTAAAACTGTAAATAAACTATATTATAACAATATATTATGCTATTTGAAAATGTTTGTAAGTACTTCATATTTTGATGTTGTATGTAATTCATGTAGATATTTTAAGTCCTAGTACAAGATATTCTTAGTTTAGGATATAGTGTATACATAGGATATACATACCATTAAAACAATTTATCAATATATTTCATTGTTTTACTAAACATTTTAAATTTTTATCTTACAATAAGTTATTAAATACAATACATAAATTCTTTTAGACAACAATTTATTACAAAATATAGATATTGAAACAGTAACAAATAAATAAGTAATAACTAAGCAATGTTTTGCCTATTTTAAAAATCATCAAAAAATTACTATTATTGATAATAATTAAAATTAATAATGGTTTAAGTTCCTATAAGCGCAAAGTATGACAATATTCAAAATTAAAGCCGTAAATATCCGTAAAGAATGTATTTATGGGAACTCCACACTATAACACGGACATACATTATACATTTTATAATTTATATATAGAACCTTTAATCAGCCTTTAAATATTTGATTATCATATGCAGTACTAAGCATGGACAGACTCGGACTCCTCCATACATACTCCTTACAAAATATAATGGTTTCATAAAAATATTTAATCTACGACTTAGGCTTCTTACAGACGAACGGCACGTATCGGCGGCAGTCGAAGGCAGCCGTTAACAGTTTATGACGCTTGCAGGGGGTCTACCACGAACTTTCCTAAAACTACTATGTTTCCAGAACATTTTGTTGTAAGATTACAATAATATCACCGTACTCACTTTTTAAATATAATTTTACTAAAAACAGTAAAATATGCAAAACAATGTTAAATCCGCTGTGAAATATCAACTTTTTAAGATCGCTAACTTGACATAAAAGTACTAAATGTTTATCTGTCAAACGGTGTCGCTTAGGAGAGTTGGTGGTAGGCCCCCAGTTGTGACGTACCCCCGCAAGGTAAGCGTCCACAGGTCGGTATCGTACGCAACGGACGTCACGCATCAAACGGACATTTTTTTCACAGTACGTCCGCTGAATTTGCAGTGTACTGATTACTGACTAGCCTAGTAAATGAATGCTCAAAAGGGGGTATGGATGGAAAAGTCGAAAGCAGAAATTATCGATTAGGAACATTGTTTGGACTAATTTGAAGATAAACATGCTGGCTAGTCGGTAATCCGCACGCTGCCGATACAGTGGATACATCTACGTCAAACGTCCGTTGCGTACGATACCGACCTGTGGACGCTTCCCTTTACGCGTTACGTCACAACTGCAAGCGTAATAAACTGTCGACGGCTGCCGTCAACTGCCGCCGACACGTGCCGTCGTCTGCCGTCGACTGCTGCCGACGCGTGACGCCGACACGTGCCGTTCGTCTGTAAGCGCTCTTATTATCCTTATCCGTGTTTCTGTCTTTGTATGTTAGGTCGAAAAAACCACTTGAGAGACGGAGACAATGATAGCCATATCTTATATTATATTATAAAGCTTAATCTTCCTTGCACAGTTACATATTGTAGAGGTAAGTATATATAGAAACTTCAGCAGATATACATATCATATATTATGGCTCGCTTAAGGTGACATTAAATATTAGTTTAGAAGTTAAGCTTGTTATCTGGTGGCTCCTCTCCGAGTAAACTGTAGTTGTTTTCACTGAAAAAAATATAAATCTTTAATTATAGCTTTTTTATATGTGAGAATGTTTGTACCATGCCACTGCCAATTGCAACTTGTAACACATTGTTTACTCAATTTAAATTACGATCTAAATGTGAACAGAGCTGTGCGGCTATAATATTACCAAGTACAGTAACAGTATAACCCCGCTAATGAGAATTACAATGAAATAATTAAAGACGTGAGTGGAAGAACCACATAACTAACATTTTAAACATAAGGACATTTACAAAATATTTTATCCCTTATAATTTAAACAAATCTTGTAACTTACCTACTTCATAATCTGGCAATACATAAAATCCACATTTTTTTATTTCAAATGATTTTCGGCCCTAAAGCCTCCATTTATGCAAAAAAACGGCAATTTTTTATCTGCTACTTACCTGCTTCTTCCACTCATGTCTTCAATTATTATTTTGGTTAAGTTGGTTAAATAAAAGCAACAATTTATGTTGCTTTTATTTATATCAAAAAGAAATGTAACTGAGTAATTTAAAAACACAATTGAATTGGGAAGTTACTATCGGTGTTACTGGTTAGCTTAGTCAGAAATTTTCGTTTCACCAACACCTTTTTAGAATATAATACTGCAAAATCACGTAAGTACTTATAAGCTGCTTTAATGCTATTATTCATTATGTTAAATTGCGGTCACTGGGCAACATGACATTCATTAACGTGCTAATTTTCACGTCATAGCATGCTTCGTGCAATTTGCTAAAATCGCAGTATCGTGAACTCTCGGCTCGCATGGCACCGCTCGCAGCTTGCTTCGAGTATTATATTTTCGAATCGAGCGAAATATAGCATGTACAATAACAGTTAGCGCCGCGGTGCGTAATAGCGAGGACGTGAATTTTTTCATCGCAGACTATTGCTGCGAATGATAATATTAGCAATCTAATTTTAGCAAGTATAATTAATTAAATTATAGTTAATGGGCATTTAGCAATTACAATTTATTATTGCTAATGCTATTTTTACCAACACTAAATTCAATGTTGGAATGTGAAAGAGACAACTAGCGATTAGTCAATACACGAAATTCTACATGCTCTTCGACCAGGCTATAGGTAAGTTTCAACATTCTCAAGCTAAGCAACTCACTTTTTTATAGGTCTTCCAAATTCCTCCTTGGGTGCAAAAAAAGAAATGTCAATCTTTTCAGTAATTCATATAGACTCAACCCTATTATAATATTTAAAATATTCTGTCTGGTGGTTTGTAAAAAGTAAGATGATATTTTCTGATTTGTCATACAAAGTTAAGTACATCTTATATTGTTATTCGCTATGTAAATATTTTTATTTAATATCCTAACTTTTCACAAATAAATACAAGGAAGAAAAGTTACCCTTAACATTACAGGTTTCCTCGAGGTTTTCTGAATTGATCCTAAGGGTCAATTCAGACCACAACGCGATGCGTAGCTGCCGTCAGATGCATTTCTAATATAAGTTGTATAATAAATTATTTTTTAACAAAAAATTGAACCCGACTTCCAAGGTAAAAACAATATTCTTAAAAAGGTCCAAAAAGTATGAAATAATTATTATTCCTAATTAGTGCCTTTTTCAAAATTCGACTAAACCTCAACTTATTCTGTACTAAATTTTCATTCTTTTGAAGTCGGTACCTAGAAGTGAGATACTGGACATAGAACTTAGCCGGTACCAACTTAAAAAAAAATGAAAATTTAGTACAGAATAAGTTGAGGTTTAGTTGAATTTTGAAAAAGGCATTAATTAAGAATAATAATTATTTCATACTCTTTGGAACTTTTTAAGAATATTGTTTTTACCTTGGAAGTCGGGTTCAATTTTTTGTTAAAAATTAATAATTTTACTCTTTTTAGTTATCTACACGACCACAAGACTTTATGCGTAGATAACAACTACGAAAGTAATGGTTATCTGCGCATATTTCAATAATTATATTCATGGGCGCCGGCAGGGGGGTGCCAGGGGGTGCACTTGCACCCCTTGGGAATCTCGGTATCAACAGGAAGTATTGAAATAAAAAGCATTTTGTAACCCTATTACCATGCCGTACAAATATAGTTCGTAATGTTTCGGCACTAAATGTATTCTGTTGACGTAAATAGACAGTCACTGTTGTTCGTAAAAAGTACCTAAAAAGAAAAGAAAGAAACTAAAATCTGCACCCCTTGGAAATTATTTCTGCCGGCGCCCATGATTATATTAGTGTAAGCGAAATTGTGGTAAATGCTTGCAGTTATCTAAATTCTAAGCGATGCTGCCAAGGTTTTATGTTTAAGGGTTCAGGAGTTCTGTTCATGTGCCTTTGGATCCAGAGACACCTTCGTATGAAATTTCACTTATTTATAACATAATATTATGCTTGAGTTACTAGAAACAACCTCTTAACCATCATGTGTGTTTTTATCAATATATAATTTCCCTCGATTGCTTATAGATCCCATCATGACGTTGGTAATAATTGTACCAAATTCGGATTATAACCTACTAGCTAGCGAACTGCCCCGGCATCGCACCGGTATAAAATATACCTATAGCCACTGTAAAAATGATTAAAATCGATTCAGCAATTTTGATATGTTCATTAATATTACTACCCGTGACCCGCATTGGCCGGTACCGCCGTAAAAGCTACGTCTCGCAATTTTCAAATATTATACCCTATACAACAACAAAATAATTTTCGAAACCTGTCCACAAACTGAAAAACACTAATAATACTTATAAGAGAGTCATAATGTGATGTTGCAAGATGTAAGGGTAGAGACGATGATGATGATTAATACTTCAGTCGGAATTTCCAGGAATTGCTATTGTATTCTATTGTTGTCGCGATCACCGGTACTCGCGCGGGGCCTGAAGGATTAATATAAAGTACCATTAGCATATGCCTTCAATTCTTAACCGATTCAGTGCGGATGACACGGGAGCCGTGTCATACATGTTTTTAACGTGTGGCGTATGACACGTGAGCCGTGTCATTTGAGAAACGATTGTATCTCCCTCAAATTACACTTTACCTTCGGTCTACTCTGAACAAAATCATCTTAATTTTCCACGTAGAACAAGCCTATAGGCTTCGCCTCTGAATATTCTGTGAATTGCAAAAAAGTAGGGGCCGCCAAACTTTTTTAAAGGTGCATTCATTTCGTATTACACGGCAACCGCGTCTTATGGGTTTTTAACGTGTGTGGCACGTGAGCCGTGTCATTTAGAAAGCGATTATATCGAGTATCTTCCTCAAATTGCACTTTAGAAGGTTCTACTCTGAACAAAACCGTCTTAATTTTCCACGCAAAACAAGCCTATAGGCTTCGTTTCTGAATATTTTGTGAATTGAAAAAAGTAGGGGCTGTCTCCTTTTTTAGCCTCATAGTTCCCATCACCAGACCACTACTTTTGTGAACATGGTACCAACTCAGAACCGGATCAATCGGAACAAATACCCTATACAACAAAAGAAAAATTTTGAAAATTGGTTCACAAACGGCGGAGTAATCGTTGAACACACATAAAAAATATCCACAGCCGAACGGATAACCTCCTCTTTGGAAGTCGGTTAAAAAAACTTAGCAACGAACTTCTTTAAATTTATCTACGAACGTATAATTTACATCGGAAACCCAGATCTATTCAATATACTCATTTTTATAACTTTGAAACTTACAAAAGGTTTGCAACATCTGAATAAAAAATAGCTTACCTGCCATTTTCAGGTTAACACTTAACAAAATAAAACTACTCGAAATCAACTCAAAACAATGTAGCCTTCCGTTAATATCAATGATTTGGCCTCAGCCAAATAAATCAAGTTAATACAAGCGAAAAAACAAAAAAAAAACAATAAACCTTTTTGAACGTGGCGGGTGACACGGTAGCCGTGTCATCTACTTCTATGGCGTATGACACGGCTAACGTGTCACGAGAAAATTGTATGCCGCCACGACTGATAGTCTTCAAAAATTTGCGCCGCATTGAATCGGTTAAAACAACCCCAAACTTGTATCTATAAGGAGACCGGAGATCTGATCACCACCTTTGAACCATGATATGCCTATCTTGGTGCAAAATCTGACTTTTTGGTAAGATTTAGTTGGAATACTTCATTATTTATCCAAAATCACTGTAAGTTTCCATTTGAAATACTTCGGATTTTGAATCGAAATCACAATATCATCCAGATAAATGGGGTTTTGGTAAAAATAGAAAAGAATTCCCTCGATTACTTATGGATCCCATCATCAAGTTACCTTTTTTATAAAAATGGTACCAAATTTGGGTTAAACCTGATACAATAGCGAACAAATCTTGAAAATCGGTCCACAAACGGCGAAGTGATCGTTGAACATACAACGACGATCCGATATATATATATATATATATATATATATATATATATATATATATATATATATATATATCGGATCGTCGAGCGGTATATTGAAACTGATTCAATGATCATGGAATAACATTGCATCCATCCTCCAAGATTGTGATTGAACGAGATTGGAGCCGATGGGTTTGGGAGCATACACCGTTGGTTGGTTGTCACCTCTCAAAAGTCCATCGTCAGTTAGACAGCGTCACTCAAAACCCCATCCGGACGTACTGGCCGCTCCAACAGATAACATACTTACAATATAAAACTTATCTCAAAATAAGTTGCCGGAGAAACTTCTTTTTTCAAAAGTTGGAGAAAAAAAATTGAACTCATGATATTATGGCATATTATAGTGACAAATTGGCTTTCAAATTATTATTTTTTCTCTAACTTTTGAAAAAAAAAATTCTCTGGCTTCATACTAAATCTGACCACCTCATCATTAGAAAATCGTTATAACTTCTAAACTATCTGACTTAGAGTATTGAAGTAAAAGATTTTTAGAAGATGAAAACCTCCTCTATCTTTTTAAAATAAAAAAGAACCAGTTTAATGTGCTAGATTTTTCACAAAAAGTCAATAATAAAAAAATACACATTTTTTTTCCTAAACTTGGGTTTTTCTATGTTTAATTCCATGAAATTTATAACATATTGCCTATGTAAGCGTAGTCCACAAATTTAGCTATCAAATGAGACCTTTATGGCTGCCATTTTACAACCGTGAGAGAGAGAAAAAAATTTAGAGCCAATTTGTCGATAAAATATGCCATACATCATGACATTGAAGGATCGGACACCGGTGTCGGGACACACTGTATATATATAAATAGACAGACGAACATATAACCTCCTCCTTTTTGGAAGTCAGTTAATAAGGAGCTGGCGAAAAAAACGCGTTAATTACATAAAATCAAAATTTACAGGAGCAGTAAAAAACTGAATGACATACTTACAGTGAGCTTTTGGCGTGGTTTTTAATTTATCCGTATGAAGTTTCAGACTTTATTTGAGGCAGTTTCGATTGAAAATGAGTTGAGATTCGAATTCAGCGGGCCCAAAACCTCCGGAATGTACAAAAAAAAGTATTTTGACCAGATGGTAATTAACGCGTTTTGTTCGCCAGCTTCTCAATTATGGAATTGACAGATTTCAATGTGTCTTGCAAGTTGCATGACGTATTACGCAAATTGAAGTCTGTCAATTCCATACAAATTTAGAAATGCATCTCACGGCAGCTACGCGTCTCGTTGCGGTTTTGAATTGACCATAAATCCTCAAAAATTATGAAGATTTGTTGAACAAATTAAGTACATAATTTATTAAGGATTGAAGTTGAGTTGAGTGAAGGAAATCTTGACTCTCGAGCACACCTAAATCATGACCGCGACCGCGACATTGTCGTAGAGAGCTCTACCAATTACTTTGACATTAGAACATACACGCGTATGTCGCCCCAACCGGACTCGGAAGGGGAGAGGGACGGCCCTCTTTTATGCAATAACATTAATAACTTGAGCTCATCTACCGCGATAACTCGTACGCAGCTAGTTTGTGCTACCGCGCGCGAGCAGCCTCACTCGTCAGAGAGTGAGTAAGGGGTCGGACCCCTTAAGAGCAGGGGGGATCCGTGTCCCCACGTCAGATGAAAACAGCTTATTTTCGTAGCTCTCCCCAATATTGCCCGATTAGAATGTCACACGTGTGACTTTAGGGGAGGGGGCCAGGCCCCCTCATTGTTTATCTCCAAACCAACTAGCAACAGACTAGTTATAGCCACGATTAAACTACCACGGTCTTAACCAGACCAGTAGCTTAGACCCTTTCGAAAAAAAAAAAAAAAAAATTGACTCTCGAGACTACGGACGTTTGTCAAAATAAGGGCCAAACAACTTACAGTCGTGTCCAAACTCGGTGTGCAGTAAACTGCGGCGTGTGCCGCAGCGCGACCAATGCCCGCTGACACGCGCGCGCCGCGCCCGCGTCCAGCGCCGTCCGCGAGTGACACAGCCATTCTAGAAGCTGGGGAACAATAATAATAGCTTAATCATTACAAATAATGTTTACTATACCCTGTGCGTTCTAAGATTATATGCGTGACACATAATAATTGACAATAGTAGAGAAGTTACCTAAAAAAATTAATCGATAATTTTAAAATATCGAATCACTTCCTAAAGGAATTGCAATCGAAATTATCGATTTCATACTGACGTTTCATAGTGGCGCCGGCTATTTAAGATGGCCGCCCTTTTTATTGATTTGATTTCGATTCAACAGAGTCAATCTCTATTGACATAAGTTCCGTTTCATGCATCTGACATTTTTCAAATGTTTTCTTAACAATAATTTTAAACTCCTATTTCACAGTTAATATTTATATTTTTATATTAATAAGTTAGCATTTAGCAACTTTTCATTTTTATTCATTTACAATTATAGGAAACATTTGTTTTTGTAGATGGAATATAATTTATTACATTTTTTTTTTGTTTTCTTGTAATAAAATTCGGTAGCAAGGAATATGAAAACTGTCACCCATATCATCATATAACGCACAAACTATATTATATGCCCGCAACTCCGTAGCGCCAACATTGGTTTATCGCACCACGCACGGAAACCGTACATTTTTCCTGGATGAAAAGTATCCTATGTCCTGGGACTTGAAGTATCTCCATACGGCATACCAAGCAAAATCGGTTCAGAGGTTTGGGCGTGAAGAGGTACAGGACTGCCAGACAACTCTTTGGCATTATGGATGACGTAACCTTACCGCTTTTGACAGTTTAAACTTCATAGTTAAGACGGGACAATGACTGTCGGGTCCGCTAGTATAGTTATAAAAAGCGGCAATGACTTATTTAATTCAAATCGGGTTAACATAGTGGCCCAACAACATAACCTAAAAACATGCTGACATAGAGTAAAATCTAACCTGCAGCGCACAATCATCCCAGCCTTCGGTCTCCACGAGCTGCGCGGCGGCTGCTGGCATCAGCGACAGTCGCCTGTGGCGGCTACCGACCACCGCGTCGCCCGGCTCGATACACCACAGCCCGCTAAATATTATCACGGCGAGAAATAACACGTCACATAGGTACAGCTTGGAGGGCAGGTCGTCGAATCTGAAAAAAAGTATAATTAAAAAAACCAGTCGTAAGCGAGCTGAGGGTGACGAATAACGCCTAAAAACTGTCTTTTCAGTTTTTCAAGACAAAAATGGTCTAATTCGGTCAACCCAAATGGTGATCACGAAGATACACACACCTATAGACAAACACGTCAAACTCGCTACATCGCGTCCCCCTTGTACAGTGCCGTAAATAGCCATTTTTGCGCCCTGTGCGATCTTCTATAACAACGCCCTTGGTTTTTTTAAATATTATAGGTACCGAGAGGAACGCTATGTTTAGGCCTATTTTCGTCCATCCAGGGTGATAAAAAGAATCACCTAGTGCTCCAATTAAAGCACAGCGGGAACTTATCGGGAGAAAACAGAAAAAAATATAGTTCTGCCTGGCCCCCCAGAGTCTACGGCCTATGCCTGGGCACCGGTGGCACCGCCCTATTTACGGCACTGCCCTTGTAGGCTTTTCTAGGCCATCTCTGTACATCGTGTGAATCTGCGAGACGCGGACAACCATTGACAGAGTTAATGTGATGAGTTGATGTGCCCAGAACTATGCCTAAGCGGGGGGTGGAGCACGATGGGGTTTTAGTGGGCAGATACTACGGGGAGTACCAGAGTACCACATACTCGGGCCGGTGTCCCCAAAATTTAAAACTCATTCTCAATACTCACTCGTTAAAAGCGACCTGTGTCCTCGCCATGAGCTGCGCGAACCACTCTCTCGTCGCCTTGTCCCGCGTGTTGGCCGCCTTCAGCGCCGGAACTATGTATTGCAGCGAATACTCTTGCTCGCTGTAAAGTTTTCATGCATTAGGTTAAAATGTAGTTAGGTTAGCTGACGACAACGGCATACAGACAGAATATGTTAACATTTTTGGAAATTCATAATGTTTTATTAAAAATGTTTTTACGCCCTAATATATAACCTAATCCTTTTTGAGAGTCGGTCAAAATTTCGTCGGTCGTTCGGTCGTTTGGCGTACTCACAGGCGGTGCGCGGCGTGCGCGTCGACGGCGTCGTTGAGCCAGGCGAGCGCGGCGACAGCTAGACGCGCACGCACCGCGCCCGCGCGCCGCAGCAGCGCGCCGCTAACCTCCCACCACCCGCTCGGCGACGACATGCGCTCGCAGTTGCGTGTCATCAGCGCCGTGCACGTATCCAGGTACGCTGGCCACACCTACAAAGATAACATAATATAATTAACATTTCAATTTTAGTTTTTAATTATTACCCAACAGTTTAAACTCATTTTTTTTTAATAATTACGTTTCAAAGACGTTTAAAAAACTCACCACGCTATCGTCCTCAATCAACTGAAAGTATTCCTCGACGATCTGACACAACAGCGTCCTGTTCGCTTCGTGTATCTTGTCGTTCTCCAAGCACACCTTGATTCTGTTTAGCTGCTTCACGAAGAGTTGTTCCTCTTGATCTTTGACCTTTGACCTCGGTAGGGAGGCGTAGGACTCCGCCAGACACTTCTCTATCGGCCCTCGAAGAGAGTTGGGCGGCATCGTCCGACAGAGTATCGGTAGGTTGTCAAATATTAACATCACATCGCTTTCCTGAAAGTATTTTATTTATATGAATTGAACGTATATATGTAAAATATGCTACGTTTATATAAAATGGGAAATATTGTCATAGAACAGAAAATTAATTAAAAAAAAAATCATGTGTGTCGTTACTTACACAACTTAAAAACTTATAATGTCAATATTTTGACGTTTATACTTTTTAATTTAGCATGTGAAAAGTTCAAACGTCAAAATTGTGAACATAAGCATTGAAGTTCATGTTTATCCATGTTAGGTAATAAGGCAAGTCAGCTTAAATCTTCCTACCTCATTAATTCCTGGTACCACTCCTTCTAGGAAGTTCTCTAGTAGCCGCTTGGCGGACGGCGACGTGGACGCCTGCCGCGCCGCCAGACGAATACACCCGCTTTTCCATTGCGCACCTGCATGTTAAATTAATATTAGTAAACAATGTTTATGGCGCAATGAGCTAGCTGCTAGACAAATACGAGCCAGGTTGGATCGAGAGGATTGGAAGACTTTTGGGGGAGGCCTTTGCTCAACAGTGGGATAGCATAGGCTCTTAAAAATGTTTATGGGTCTCAGATATACTTTCAGATTCAGAAAATCACCCCCTTGCTGGTAAAAACATTTTTATTATCAAGCCTCCATATTCAGTATCCGGGTATATCCCTTGCTAAAAAGTGTTAATTTAGGTCCTTTGTTTTGACGGACATGTCAAGTTTCCAATATACCACACAAAGACAGGCCGATCTTGAAATAAAAGATCCACCCACAACCAGACTTCAGTTCTAACGCCTCCGTTGTTGTTTAGGGCGTGACTCTTGACTCGGAGGTCGTGGGTTTCGAATCACACATCCGAAACATGTTACTTCCAAGTTAAGTTAGGCATATAAATGTTTTCACACACACCTCTATGATACAACTCGTGTAGAAAACTCATATCCATGGGTGGCAACGGTTTGGGGAACTCTGAGCCCAACGTCTCCATGATAGCGAGCAAAACTGTATCCGAGTAGTCGTAAGATGGAGAGGTCACCTGAAAATTATACATTAAAACTATTGTTATTTTTTTGTGCCAAAAATTAGGCACACACAATAAATAAACCGACCAAAATCTGACATGTTGCACACGTCATGTGAGAATATTGACACAACACAATTTTTCGCGCACAAAATCAAGGGGGAGCACTACTGTAACACTTTATCTTGGGAGTGTTCAAAATAAAACAATTACACTGCAGAAAAATAGGCAGCTATAATATGCAGAACAGGTCGTGGGTTTGACGCTCACAATAGTATGGCTTTAATGCGAACCAATCGGCTTTACTATCCTGTAGTAGAAGAGCCTCCGGTGTCTCCAACAGTTGTTGATTGTAGGTAGGTGAGACAGGTCCGCGATTCCTGCAGGTATGGTCGTAAGTAGGCAGATTACCCCTTCCAGTAAGATCTCGTCCCTTTCTAACCACAGCGATATTCTACCGTAGCGAGGAACCCTGGAATCAGTAGACCAGACATTTTGGTGTTCGTCCGATTTTCAACTTTGACTGCGACATCAACGGTTGAGACTTGATGAAATGGAGCAAGGATGATAAAGCGCGATTAAAGCAAAGCTAGTAATCGATGATGAGGCAGTCATACAGAATGATTATTATTAACTAATGGAAATATAAGCGTCAATGACAATTAAATAGGCAATTACAACTTGAGGTTGTAATATGTAAAATGTTAAATAATAATATTTGAAAGGTTCCACATATAAAAGAATAGACGAATTGTCTTTCACGCTTAACAAAAATAAATGGCTTATATAACTAAAATGTAGATAGTAATAGTAGTTAAAATGGTAACAACGGTCAACAAAATACCTGAAAAATAAATTTATCTAAGCAAAGGCACTCGGCATAATCAAGGAAAACCTGCTAATTTTGTTTTACAGCATTCCAATTAATCAAAAACAATACGAAGAGTGAATAATTCAATTTGATGAATCTAAGAGTGACAATGACAAAGCAATCCAATAAATCTAACGAAAATCAATATAGAAAAAATATATAGTGCACCACTCACCCAACTGGGGAAAAAACACAATTTTTAATAAGTTTTTTAACTTGTAAGATATAAATTATTAATATTACAATATTAAACTTGTAAGCAGTAAAAGTAGGTATGCAGCGTCATCGATCAGCTGAGCCGTAGTCGTCTGACGAAATCAAAATGTCGGCTGTTCCAACCGTCTCTAGTCTGAACTTTGGTAGCTAACTTCATACTGATGTGCTAATACAATCATTAGCGAAAACAGCGCCTGGCAAATTATTATAGCAAAATCGCGCTATTACGGAGAGCATTAAAAATAAACTGGAAATCTATAAAGTTAAGTCTGTAGGTTTCTTAGCGAATTCAAATAGAAGGATCCAAAAGTGTCCATACAGTAACCAAATCGTTACATACCCCCCTTTTTAGATTAGGATTTTTCCTAGAACAAATCCACTATGCACTTACCTTCGTTACATAATTATTTGTCCTAGGTAAGCTTAAAATCTTTAACGTGCCACGTCCCTATGTTATGTCCTGCCATATCCTCTAAATCGTAAACTAAATTGGATCTTTTTCCTATGATACGACATTTAAGGAACTTAGGAGCAAGTTTTTTAGAGAACCTAGCATCCTTGTCACTTTGGTAGAAAGTACGTTTCCAAATAATGTCACCCACGTTAAAATCTACGTTTCGTCTCCTTAGATTGTAATGAGAACTATTTCTAGAATGGGCTTTTATAATAGAAGATTGCACTTTATCAAAAAAGTTGCGTAATTCACCTAAATTTTCCGCGTAAGCATCGCGGGAAGAAAATATAATATGTTCTTCAATATCGGGATCACTATATTGAGAACCACAACTGACCAATTCTCGGCCAAAAACAAGAAAGGATGGGGTATATTTGGTAACTTCGTTGACAGAACTATTTATTGCAAATTGTATTTTAGGTATATTAACGTCCCAAGATCTGTGATCGTCTTCAATAAAGGTCGAAACTGCCGTCATAATAGTTTTATTATATCGTTCAACGGTGTTCACCTGCGGTGTGTAAAACGGTGTGTACAACACATTAGGTATTTTATAACGGGAAAGTAGGTTTTTAATAACATTGCTAGTGAATTGTTTCCCGTTGTCCATCAGAATCGTGCTGGGAATACCGTGAACAAGAAACACACTATCCTCCAATATTTTAGCAATGATATCAGATGTAGCACGACGGATAGGAAATAGTAGGCAATATTTTGAAAAGCAACAGTTTACGACAAGTAAAAATGTATTTTGTTTTCTGCTAACAGGCAACGGACCTACCAAATCGATGCTTAACATCTGAAATGGTCTGAAACAATCTTTATGACTTCCCATATTACCGAGAGTTGTGTGATTGGAGTGCTTATAAGAATGACAAATTTCGCAATTTGTAACGAACTTTGTTACATCCCGATGCATACCAGGCCAAAAATATTTTAAGGACAGTCGTCTAAATGTTTTAAAAATCCCAAAGTGACCGGAAGTAGGCACGTCGTGGTTTTCAGATATCACCTCTTGACGGCGTTCCATTGGAATAACTTCTTTCCATTGGAATTCCCTAGTGAGAGGGTTAATAGATTTAAAGAAACGAAATAGTTTATTATTAGTAATTTTATAATTCGGAACAGATGTGGGTGATTTTTGACAATCATGATAAATTTTTAGATACCAAGCATCACTAGTATTAGGGCTTGTATTTGGACGTGGCAGGTCTCTATTGATGGTAGATAACGGAATAGAACGACTCAAACAATCCGGTACAACATTATCCGCACCCTTGCGATGCTTAATTTCAAAATTATAGGCAGAAAGACGAACTCCCCATCGAGCTAGTCTTCCAGTAGGATTATTAAGATTAAGAAACCATTTAAGAGAAGAGTGGTCAGTGTAAACGGTAAATCTAAGACCATTCTCCAAGTAGCACCGCCAGTGTTCAATAGCAGTGAGTACAGCTAACGCCTCTCGTTCCGTGGCACTATAATTGCGTTCCTGCTGTGACAACGACTTACTCATGTACGCTATAACTTTTTCCTTACCTTCGAAAGTCTGAGAAAGTACAGCTCCTATCCCATAATCACTTGCATCGGTATGAACTTGGAAAGGCTTATTATAATCTGGGCAAGTAAGTATTGGTGCAGAAACGAGGTGTTTTTTTAGCGTTTCAAATGCCTCGTTGGCTTCATTAGACCACACGAAGGGAGAAGCGTTTTTTCCTTGAGAAGTAAGTTTATTTAAGGGTGCCGCAATGCTACTGAAATTAGGGATAAAACGGCGATACCATGAAGCAGTACCGATAAATCTACGGACCTCCTTACGGTTAGTAGGAGTCGGCAGTTTAGATATGGCCTCAACTTTTTGAGGATCCGCGTGTAAACCGTTCGAGTCCACAACATAACCAAGATATTTTAACTGTTCCCTAAAAAACTGGCTTTTATCAAATTTAATAGTTAAGTTAGCGGTTTTTAATTTTTCGAGTACTCTTTTCAGGAGTGCTATGTGTTGTGCGAAACTATTAGAAACTATGATTATGTCATCAACAAAAACAAAAACCCTGTTCTCGAATTCAGGCGTATAAAATAATTCGTCGACTAACCTCTGTTGTGTGGCTGGAGCATTAGTAAGTCCAAATGGCATGGATTTAAAATGAAAGGTACCTCGTGTAGGAACGTAGAAAGCCGTCTTTTGTCTATCCTCCTCCTTAATTTGTATTTGCCAAAAGCTCTTTGACAAATCTAAACTAGAAAGGTATTTGGCATCACGAAGATTGTCAAGAATCTCGGAGATATAAGGGAGACTGTACGCATCCTTTTTTGTGATAGCATTAAGTTTTCTACTATCCAGGCAGAACCTTAGCTCACCATTCTTTTTGGGTGTAAGTAACACGGGACTCGACCAGGGACTGTCACTGGGTTCAACGACATCCTCCTTTAACATCTCATCTAATTGCTCTATTAAGATGCGTTGTTTTTCAGGGGACATACGATAATAGCGTTGACGAATGGGGGCAGCATCCCCAGTGTCAATTGAATGCTTGATTAAAGTAGTCCGGCCAAGACCACGTTTTTCGTAAGAAATGTCCTTAAATTGCGAGATGATAGAATCAGCCGTAGTCTTTTCTTCCTTACTTAAATGGTCATAAGAAAGTATAGATATTGGTTGATCATTTACTACGTTAGTTATAAAGTGACTTGTGGACTCGCTGTTTGGAAAGTTTATAGAATTGTTTAAAGTTTTAGGAAACAAATCAAAAGCCCTCCAAAAATCCATACCCAAAATTAGCGAGTTTGTAATGGTAGGCACTACATACACATTAAGGGTACGTGTTTGATTTTGGAAAGTGATTGGGATCCTAATTATGCCACTAGAATTAAGTTTCTCACCGCCGGCACCTACGAAATGAGTATGATCACCGTTTTGGATCCTAAAACCTGATTTTAGAAGAAATTCATGGGACTTATTACCTAAAATAGTTGCGCTAGATCCAGTGTCCAATAATCCTTTTATAGATTTCTTATTAATAATCACAGTAGCATAAGGGCGGGAGTTATTTATTTTATATGTATCCTGGATTGGAAAAACCGTATTGTGAGAGAAAATATTTGAAACAAAGCGTAGCCAATCCTTCCATTCATTGTTATCAAAATGTTTAGATGACTTCCCAATATTGTTGTTCCAATCCTGCCTATTTAGTTTTTTGAAGAACTACGATTTAAATTATTTGAATTACAATTAGGACATTCGGGATAACGCACATCTTTTTTTCCACATTTGAAACAAATAAGGAAACGTTTTTGGGTGCAATTCCGTAGAGAATGGCCATTAGATCTGCACCTAGGGCAGAAAATCTGTTTAGACGGATCGCTTGTAACAACAGCAACATCAGCGTTACTCTCACCACCCTCATAGGATTCAATAGCGTTCACCCTTGCATTATCATGCCTATAATAATTGTTATAATTAGGGCCAGTATTTCTATTAGTATTCATAACGTTTTTAGGAATATAACTACTGGATTTGTAAGCGAATTCCGGAGCAAGCGTGCTATTAGTAGCCTTAGGTGGCTCATGAAAGTGTAAAAAATTAGATTTAATATTTTCATAATTGCGGCAAACTGATTTTAAAGAATCTATGCTCGTGATTGGTGGAGATGCGGCTAAGGTATTTGCATAGCACGGTCTAATGTTATGCAATAATATCTCTAGCTTTTCCGCTTCTGAGAATTCTTTACTTAAACGAGAGAACATACCGTGCATAATAGAAAGATAGATAGTAATATTTTCATGTTCGCCTTGAGTGCGCGAACGTATTTCTTCAGCGAATCTATAGTCATAGTCAAGACTGCTGAAATCTTGTTTTAATAAATCGCATAATTCCTTCCAAGAGTTTATTTTGTCCCGATTACAACGATACCAGTGTAAGGCATCTTCGATAAAAATTTCGTAACCTAAAGAAAGGATCTTGTCATAGGAAATACCCCTAGACTGAACAAACTCTTCAACTTTTAATATAAAGGAACGGACACAGCCTTTTCCGGAATATTTGAGTTTGTTAATATCATTAGATAGACTGCGCTCGCATGAAACTGATATAGACGTAGGTTCCGCGTTTATTTCAGCGTTTATAGCTTTCTGTGAGCCTTGTGGTCTTAACAAATTTAGATCCTTATATTGTGAATTGAAGCTAGCAACACATACTTTGTAAATGTCAGAAACTTCGGTAGTAGCATTTATTCTATTAATTCTATGGTAAACATGATTTAGGAGTGTTTCGGTTCTGAAAAACAAATTTTTATCGAATTTTAATTTTAAACTAGCTAAATTATTTTGAGATTTAAGAAGAGATTCCTTAACTGATTTTAAGTCATCAGCCGGATCTAAGTGCGATTCAAGTATATCTTCGGATGGTAGATCAAGAGATAACTTAACAATCTGTTTGCGTAATGATTGTACTGAATCACTAACACCACCGCGCAATTCTACCTCGTATTCAAGTTCAGTTTTTTGCAGAGATAAAAATTTTATGGGGTGAGACATCTTGAAATGTTTGGGTGTGTGTTGCAATATATTACAATATGATTAACTTAAGCGACAAACATATAACCCAATACAATACAGCGAATGATAGATGAGTCAATTGAAACACATTTACAATATGTTAGTATAATAATTAAACTTAAAACTAAATTTTATAGCCAGCACCAAAGAAAACCAGAATGCCAACACACAGAAAAGCCAATACTGTGAGCGAACCTGTAGTTGGGCGCCAATGTAACACTTTATCTTGGGAGTGTTCAAAATAAAACAATTACACTGCAGAAAAATAGGCAGCTATAATATGCAGAACAGGTCGTGGGTTTGACGCTCACAATAGTATGGCTTTAATGCGAACCAATCGGCTTTACTATCCTGTAGTAGAAGAGCCTCCGGTGTCTCCAACAGTTGTTGATTGTAGGTAGGTGAGACAGGTCCGCGATTCCTGCAGGTATGGTCGTAAGTAGGCAGATTACCCCTTCCAGTAAGATCTCGTCCCTTTCTAACCACAGCGATATTCTACCGTAGCGAGGAACCCTGGAATCAGTAGACCAGACATTTTGGTGTTCGTCCGATTTTCAACTTTGACTGCGACATCAACGGTTGAGACTTGATGAAATGGAGCAAGGATGATAAAGCGCGATTAAAGCAAAGCTAGTAATCGATGATGAGGCAGTCATACAGAATGATTATTATTAACTAATGGAAATATAAGCGTCAATGACAATTAAATAGGCAATTACAACTTGAGGTTGTAATATGTAAAATGTTAAATAATAATATTTGAAAGGTTCCACATATAAAAGAATAGACGAATTGTCTTTCACGCTTAACAAAAATAAATGGCTTATATAACTAAAATGTAGATAGTAATAGTAGTTAAAATGGTAACAACGGTCAACAAAATACCTGAAAAATAAATTTATCTAAGCAAAGGCACTCGGCATAATCAAGGAAAACCTGCTAATTTTGTTTTACAGCATTCCAATTAATCAAAAACAATACGAAGAGTGAATAATTCAATTTGATGAATCTAAGAGTGACAATGACAAAGCAATCCAATAAATCTAACGAAAATCAATATAGAAAAAATATATAGTGCACCACTCACCCAACTGGGGAAAAAACACAATTTTTAATAAGTTTTTTAACTTGTAAGATATAAATTATTAATATTACAATATTAAACTTGTAAGCAGTAAAAGTAGGTATGCAGCGTCATCGATCAGCTGAGCCGTAGTCGTCTGACGAAATCAAAATGTCGGCTGTTCCAACCGTCTCTAGTCTGAACTTTGGTAGCTAACTTCATACTGATGTGCTAATACAATCATTAGCGAAAACAGCGCCTGGCAAATTATTATAGCAAAATCGCGCTATTACGGAGAGCATTAAAAATAAACTGGAAATCTATAAAGTTAAGTCTGTAGGTTTCTTAGCGAATTCAAATAGAAGGATCCAAAAGTGTCCATACAGTAACCAAATCGTTACACTACGAATAATAAAAACTAAGGAAGTCGGAAGAGTAAACTGTGTCAAAAATTTTGTCCACGAGTCTACAAAATGTGACCATGGGCGTAGCGAGGTACGGGCAGGGCAGGTAGAAGAGCAATCGGTCGCTAATGCTCACGAGTTTCATACCTAAAATTAAAGCGGAAAGAGTTGCGGGGTGAGATAGGAGGCATACGATCCCAGTTCGCTCGCTCATTTATTTTGTTTTAATTTTTACCTCACCTTCAATGCTATTATGAGATTCAAAGTTTAGGATTCCCCCCCCCCCCCCCCCGTGTGCGTATGCGTGTATTCGGCACACAATTTTGTGTTTTTATACAATTGACAACATTATAATTGTCAACGGCTTTTAGCCTAGTAAACGAATGCTCGAAATGGGGGTGTGCTTGGAAAAGTCGAAAGCAGAAATTATGACTACGCCACTTTGTTTGGACTAGTTAGGAGATAAACATACTAAAAGTCCTGACCCCTCCGAGGTGCGCCAGAGGGGAGGAGGGGGAAAGAAGGACCCATTTTTTGGTTTTTAGACTAATTTACGAAAACGGTGCTTCGTACGAAATTTTATTGTACTACATAAGAAAAGCTAATAAAACTCTCTACAACTTTGTCCTTTACACTTTGTATCTATCTGCAATCGTTGCCTAGCTATGAGCTTCTAAAATTGGTTGATTTTCAAATACGACCTAAGGATATTTGTATTTTCTGAAATATCAGGAATTTTTGAAGACAGTAAATAGATAAATAATAGCTTATTTTATGGTCTTTAATAAAACATAAAAAACTTTTCTGGATTTTTTGTCTTTATGAAAAATTATTGATTTTTCAATGGCCATAGAACTTTCGTATGTAACCAACAAATCATTACTTCGTTTTACAAAACTGAAAATTTCATTCTAATGAGAAAAAATCTTCAACATTTTTATTGCCGATGGTCAAGTTAATAATAATGAATCCTAATATATGGTTAGTGCAGACTATTTTCACCTAAAAATACATTTTTTGAGTCTTTCTGCGGTATGAGTCTCAAAATTCTTTGTAAATTGCAAGTAATCATTTTTCCCGCTATCTAAGTTACTAAAAATCTTTTAAATGCCTGTTCTAGTCACAATAGACCGAATTTATGCCAGAACAGAATGTAGACCAGTTCAAAACCAGGATAATGTGGTTAAATCAGCTAAAAATTAAGCCGATGCGATCAGTAAAAAAGCTCCAGGAGAGAAACCAGTCTCTAGAAACCGACCAAACCGTGCTGAAGGGTTCCCACTTAGACGGTCCATGTGATATCAAAACATTTTGTTTTCCAGCATCCCGGTCTGGAAAATGCGGAAGGTTGATTTTTCATGAGTTTGGAAGATTGACCATGGTATCACAAGAAATTGTCTCTGACGCTGGTGCTGGTATACTGGCTTGAATTTCATCTGGATTTACTACAATCACGTGTTCAAATAATTCTGTGGTGTGCTACTATCGTCAGCCGGGTCTAGGTAGGTCAATCTCCCAAACTCATGAAAAAGCAACCTTCCGCATTTTCCAGATCGGGATGCTGAGAAACAAAATGTTTTGATATCATATGGACCATCTTAGTAGTTCAGCACAGTTTGGTCGGTTTCTAGAGACTCGTTGCTCTCCTAGAGCCTTTTTACTGATCGCATCGGCTTAATTTTTGGCTGATTTAACCACATTATTCTGGTTTTGAACTGGTCTGCAGGCTGTTCTGACATAAATTCGGTCTATTGTGACAAGAACAGGCATTTAAAAGATTTTTCAGTAACTTAGATAGCCGGAAAAATGATTACTTGCCAGCAATTACAAAGTATTTTGAGCCTCATACCTCAGAAAGACTCAAAAAATTTATTTTTAGGTAAAAATAGTCTGCACTAACCATAGATTAGGATTCATTATTATTAACTTGACCATTGGCAATAAAAATGTTGAAGATTTTTTCTCATTAGAATGAAATTTTCAGTTTTATAAAACGAAGTAATGATTTGTTGGTTACATACGAAAGTTCTATGGCCAGAAAATCCAGAATAGTTTTTTTATGTTTTATTAAAGACCATAAAATAAACTATTATTTATCTGTTTACTGTCTTCAAAAATTCCTGATATTTCAGAAAATATAAATATCCTTAGGTCGTATTGATGTGTGTATTTGAAAATCGACCAATTTTAGAAGCTTAGCAAGCATAGCAAGGCAACGATTGGAGATAGATACAAAGTGTAAAGGACAAAGTTGTAGAGAATTTTATTAGCTTTTCTTATGTAGTACAATAAAATTTCGTACAAAGCACCGTTTTCGTAAATTAGTCTAAAAACCAAAAAATGGGTCCTTCTTTTCCCCCCTTCCCCTCCGGCGCACCTCGGAGGGGTCAGGACTTTTAGTATGTTTATCTCCTAACTAGTCCAAACAAAGTGGCGTAGTCATAATTTCTGCTTTCGACATTTCCAACCAGAATCATTCGTTTGCTAGGCTTTTTATTTTATAAAGAAGACTGGTCACGGACCATACAAAATTTACCCATGGCCGACACGAAAGAAACGTATCCCATTGTTTTCGTTATATTATGGGTATCCAAGATAGGTATGTAATTTTTATATGCAATATCAGTGGCTAACATGTTATTTTATTGCTTTCTTTTTTTCTTCAGGCGCAGTATGGAAAGTGCAAATATTAAGCAATTTTATTCAATATCATTGGCTAACATGTAAATGCACTTATTAGATGTAAAATGCAATCACGACATGTTTCTTCAAAAACGTAGTATTATAGTAGGAGCCCTAGAACAATTTTTTTTTGATTACTAACAAGCAAATTTTTTGTGATTAGCTTCATTTTGATAAGACAAACAACATATTTTGTATCTAGCTACCACTTTCAAGATTTTTCGCAAATACAAAATATGTTGTTTGTCATAATTATCAAAATGGAGCAAGTCACAAAAAATTAGCTCGTTAGTAATAAAAAAAAATTGTTCTAGGGCTCCCTGACTATTACACTTATGTAATGTACAATCCCAACATTGATGGAAGATATTCTATTAATAATGAATATTACCGTACATGTTATCATGGAAAGCGAACATTAGGAAGTTGTGCACACGTGATAAGTGTTATTATTATAGCCTAGGATGAGCTAGACATCTTGTTTTCACGTTAATTAGCTACAGAAAAACTCATGTAAGTATCTATAGGTTTATCTCGTCCTTGGTGTTATAATTATCACGCGTGATAAAATATAACATTCTGCAGTATCTGCCCAGTATCTGCCCTGCGAGTTTCTTACGCCGGTTCTTCTCGCCGGGTTAGTTCCCGAACCGGTGGTAGGCATCATGTAGACTTTCAGAAAATATTTGCAAAAATTTATTCTGAATAAAAAAATTGAGTTTGAGTTTGAGTTTGAGTTTGCAGAGACAGGACGTTTCTAATAGTTGAAACATACCTACTAGTAGAAGATAGTGAAAAAAAACCTTTTTTTTTTTAATTGTACCTACCTAGGTAAACAAAATAATGTTTATTCTGGGTTTGTGTTTTTCTTTAAATAATGTGTTCGCCCCAAATTCTAGCGCGACGTTGGCAACACTGAAGCGCGTGAGTTTGCTCTGTGCTGTCGACGTCATACGCTAGACTCGCGAGTGAGACATAAGAATTTCCGCCTTGAACCGTGAACGGCGCGCGCTCGTAACATACGAAAATCTCCTCTCGACTGGCCATATCCCGTGTCGCGATCAGCTCAGTGAATACAGTGAATTAAACTAATAGACCACAGTGACAGTGTGAGTATCAGCTCGTCTCATCTCAGCGCAGCCGCCAGCATATATCATCAACAGGTACCCATTTTTGTCTTTCTTCATTATATCCTTTCTACAACCGTCGTAGGGCTTCGCCCCTACATAATGTATTTCTAAATGTTAGCCACAGATATTGAATATAATTACATGCAAATAACGATTCTTATTCTTCATATTAACACTTTTCATACTGCGCCTGAAGAAAAAAAGAAAGCAATAAAATAACATGTTAGCCTCTGATTTTGAATATAAGAATTATATATCTTGGATACCCATAATATAACGAAAAAAATGGGATATGTCTCTTTTGTGTCGGGCCTGGGTCACAAATGACCCGTCGCCTTTGAATGTTAGTGTTTCGTAGCTATTATCATTTGTCATGACGTGTGCGAAAAAGAAATTTGAAACGATTGAAGTATAGGAGTTTAATATTCGTAAGGGGAACAGCTGTTCGCAAATTAAAAGTTAAATACGACAATGATGTTTCTGATCTCCATCTCACCTGCTTCCGGAAGCACTCCAGCATCCCCCGGACCACGCTATGCGGGGGCATATGGGTCAGGGTCGGTATACCCTGCACCTGGTACACCCCAGAGCGATATGCTTTGATCTCTCTCTCCATGAGTCTGCTGACTAACTGCTGGACACCGGAGAGCGCATCCTGGTTCGTATACTTGAAGACTTCTGGCCAGATTTCACCTGAAATCCTCAATTACTTATTCAGATTTCACAATTATTTCTTATACGCACATAATAATTAACAATAGTACTACGAATACAGTATTCATTATTCGTAGCAATAGTATGAACTACTAATCAGCTTTGGATTTGTAAGTAGGCCGTATCGGCAGAGTTTTAGGGGGGCGGCAAATTTCGTACATTGGGCGGAACATAAAGTGCAGGGCAAAAAAACAGGCACTGCTACAAGGCATAATATTATTAAACATCATGCCGCCTATAGTCCGCGCGGAACTAGTTGGCCGTAGTAGTTAGGTATGTGAGCGGTGCATGGACGGAGAGGTGGGGATGCTTGATTTTGACAGTTCTGGCTAGTTTAGACAAAACGCACAAGAGATTACAGTAGCAAGATAAGTCCGCCGATAAATAATAATAATAATATAATAATAATAGTTTATTGTCTCAGTAAAAACATAATAAGCAAAATGATACAAAGACAAAACATAGACACAGGAGGTTACAACAATAAGGTGCACAACCCCTACACTAAGATTCTTGTGCTGTAGGTGTTGACTAAATTCGATGTACATAATAAGTGGAATAATTATAAAGATGATAGAGAGAGGGCTTAAGGGGCCGGGTTACCCTTGAAATTCTCATACAAACGTAATACCAAAATCATTTTGTCATACGAAAATATTTAACATGTTTATACATATTTAACATGTTTATACATGTTTATACAAATAATAAATATTAATACCTACTTGGGATGTGAACTACTATGCTAACGCGGACGAAGTCGCGGGCAACAGCTAGAATGGAGTAATCGTTGTCGAAAATATGCTATACTAGACATTCCGCGCGGCTTCGCCCACGTAAATTAGACGTTTCACAGACAAGTTAGTCCAAAAAAATTGCCTATAACCCTTCACATGGTATACTTTTTATCTGACCCAAATAACAGAAAAATTGCTCTAGTAGTTCGTGAGATAAGCGCTTTCAAATAATTTCCCCCGTTTTTTCCACATTTTCCTCTATTTCTTCGCTTCTATTAGTCGTAGCGTGATAAAATATAGCCTATAACCTTCCTCGATAAATGGACTATCTAGAACTGAAAGATTTTTCAAATCGGACCAGTAGTTCCTGAGATCAGCGCGTTCAAACAAACAAACTAACAAACTCTTCCGCTTTATAATAATATTAGTATTCGTATAGACATATATTTTTTCAGTTTTATATTTTACTTTATTTCAAGACAGAAATTAGCAAGTCTGATCAGGAGTTCTCGAGTTTTAGCGAGATTAACGAAATTAATTATACATAATATCAATGTATAATATTATAATATGACTATCGCTATTCCTAAACGTTATTTACAAAATACAGTATAAGAAAATAATAATATTATGATTTATGATATTCATAATTATTATTTATTATATTATTATATACTTACTGTGTGATACATCATACATCCCACCTTTCGGTTTCCATTATTAATTATTATCAAAAGTTTAAGCACCACAAATCAAAATAATTTTATTTTGTTCAAGCAATTTTCTTCAAGTATCACAAAAAAACTATCAAAATCAACATTCAACAACTTCTCACACAATATAAGCTGAGGTCCCAGGAAAAATACATAACGATTCGATGAGTTTTTAATATAAAACAAGTGTGCGAAAAGTATGTCGTCAATGGCGTAAAAATTTATGAAATGTAATCGTTTATATTTTTTAGTGTGTAAATATTTTGTAGTAAATTTTTGTACAGGAACCTACTTTGTACAGGTAATTACTATTTTAAGCTGAAAAATAACTCAAACATGTTAAATATTTTCGTATGAGAAAATGATTTTGGTATTACGTTTGTATGAGAATTTTGAGGGTACCCGGCCCCTTAAGTTAGGAACATGAAACCCATCTCCGTTATTAAACTATGCTAACGCAGACGAAGTCGCGGGCAACAGCTAGTCAATCATAAGCCTTTATTTGGTGATAAGGGTGAAATACGGTTTCCTAGGCCAAGTTCTACTAGAAATATCCATTTGTTCAATGAAATTGAATATAGGTCAAGTAGCCTGTTGTCTGACTGTCAGTAATTGTGTATCTTTATAAAGAGCATCTGATGGAAACAGGTATGGCTTAAATGTAGCTACTTTAATAACTGCCCTTTGAGCTCTTTCTAGCAATTTCATGTGCGTTTTATAGGCGCCTCTCCAAACAGTGATACAGTAGCACAGTATTGACTCGCATAAAGCACGGTAAACTTCCAATATGTGCTTTCTGTCGGCAACACTAACATAATATTGTTACGGATACGGGCAGTTGTTTACCTGCGCGCGACAGTTGCGCGTACTTTCTAGAAAAGTCCAACCCTTGTTTATGTGAATTGCGTGTTTACGTAAACAATCCAGAATGGAACGTTCCAGAAAGCGACGCGGGCCATATAAAAGGTAAACAAGCCGGCAGTCAACTCAGTTTGATACAAGCGATCATCAAGGCGACTTCGAAGTGAGAACAAGTGATCAATAGTGAGTGACAGTGATTTGGATCTAGTGCTTAAGGCTAGTTCGCACTAGGCCAGTATTTTAGTTAAGTAGCGAGTATTTTAGTAGCTAAACGTGTCTGAACACTATTTTTTTTAGTAAATTAGTCAAGTATATTGGTAAGTAATTTAGTCGAGTCAATCCATTTTATTCTATTTTTCGCGGGCCAGTAGCACCTCCCACCACGCGTCCGCGCTACTGGCGCGCCGGCTAAACAAGTCCGACCCGGTCGAATTAGTCGAGTTCATTAGTGCTTCAAGCCCCAAGCGGTCGCACGCGTGACGCGACCGCGATAATATAAAATATCTATTGTGTGATGTGTCTCGTTTTTTCCACGATCGAGGGATTAGTTACCTATCGCCAAAATTATTCAACTTTCAGACATTCTCGTCCATTTTCGTATCCATAGCTTCTTTTTATTTATTACTAGGGTCCGGATTTATATTATGTAAATACATATTTTTATTTCACGTGATTTTCGGCCTAGAATGTATTTTTTACACGAATTATCATGTTTAGACTCTGAAAAATCAAGTTTTATTTTCCATATTTTAGGGTTTTCAACAAGTTTTCAAAGATAGGTCCATACATTACAGAAAAATGTCACAATCGTCAATATTTTCCACAAAATAAAAAAAAAAAAAATACTTTCCCGGCACCATGTAGACATGTATATGTACGTATGTACGGTTGCGTATTTCGTTCCTCTCGCGTTTTATCGTCGTTCCAAAGAAGATTATTGAAGAAATAGAAAATAAAGTTTCAGATACTGTTGCTGTGTGCTGACATGGCTAAACAAAAACTGAAGTATGTTTCGATCGCGACAACAATAGAATACAATAGTATTTCCCAGAATCCCCGATCGGAGGATTAATACGGCATTTCACAACACGTATTAGGTAATACATGTGCATGCTTGGATCCGATTAAGGCTATAATATTTAGAACAATATATTTTTTTGTATTATTATTTGTCAGAGATTTTATAATAAATTATTATAAGTCAGTTTTAATTTTGATAATTTGAAGAAGCGCGTCATTGTGTATTGCAAACAATTTATTCCGCTGTAAGCTGTTCATCTTACAAAACATCACTCACTTGTGAACAGCTGTACTCGAACGAAGTGCGAACGATTTTGGTGCAGAAGCGAGAATTTTAGCTACTAAAATACTCGGTACTAAACTAAAATACTGGCCTAATGCGAACTAGCCTTTAGTGTTTGGACTTAGTGATTTGTGTGAGCTAGTGTTTGTGAATAAATTCTTCAAGAGAGTCACCAGGTCTTTCTCTCCAAATCCTACGAACCCTAGCACATAACAATATATAAGCTTCCGTACTCTATTGCTAATTGTAATAATGTGCGCTTTCCAGGTTAAATGTCGATCAATAGTAACACCGAGATATTTTATGCTGGGAAATTCTTGAATTTTGGGACAGTTGATGCAGTTTGTGAGGTTACAGTTGTTGTTGTTGACAAAAAGACAATCTAAGGAAATAATATTTAAAGTGCATAAGTTTTTAAAAACGGAAAGCCGATGTCAATAGTTTAGATTAAGTATAAAACTGATCAATTGTCTTTAATTTATTCTTTTCAATAATTAAATAATATTATTGTTCACGATATCGCGAGATTGGTCGTCATTGTCTAATCTCATGTGCGTTGCGAGCAGCAAGCAACCCGCCCCCTCACCCCTGTCCCTAAGGCGCGGCCGACTAGTTCCGCGCGGACTATAATGCAATGCTAAGTTAAAATCGTGTTGTGGCAATCAGACGTGGATGCACACCGATAATAAAAAAAAATTAAGTAAGAAATTATAAAAAAAAAAGTTGAATGATATTGAAAATGTTGAGTTGATCATTTTAGGCCGCTTACAACTTTGAGATGATCGACAAGGGCTGTCACGCTTGTAGTTTAGTAATCAAAGAAATTCGTAGTAGTTGATAAGGCGACACGCACAACACGCGTCGATGGCCCCTCTCGCGTGCCTTTACTAGTTAATTTTATTTATTTATTTAGGAAAACAAACAGAAAAAAAATTACATATAAAACTTCTAGGAATATAACAATAGACCATTTACATGATTTCACTTATAAGATTCTAAGAAAAACAAAAGATTTTGACAAATGACACAAGATAACGATAACATTTAAAATAATTATTCAGTCGGGGAAAAAAAAAAACAATCACAAAGTCTGCATTTATAAAACAATATTAAGTTATTAATACTATGAGATAGCTTGGGCATCGCTAGTAAACCAGTGCTTGGAAAGTTTTTGTTTAATACTATTTGGTTTGTCACTGAATTGGTCAATATCTAATATTTCGCTGAAAATGAAGTTGTTTAGTTTAAATACACGATATAACATTTGCCTTACAGATTTTAAATTAAATTTAATGATAATATATTATGTAAGAAACTTACACGGTATATAGTCGAGCACGTCCTCAGGGTTGCGAGCGGCGTCAGCGGGCGTCTTACAGTATGATGCCGGCAGCTTTACCGTCCGTCTGTATATCTGTAACAAATATGTATATCATCATATTTAATACAAAACTTTGTTCATTATCATTTTCCGCATCAGGTTTTTAACCATTAAGGTGTGACCATCATTGAACAAAGAAAAAAAATCAATAATACTGCGGGAAGGCCAAAAACAGTACAAATATATCTGTCTCATTCGCACTACTAAGCTCTTGCATATCTTTTATCGCGGGCTTTGTGCGCGGCGACAGAATCAAGAAATTCCGTAACGAAAAACACCTAACATTCATCAAACGTCGTTTCAGTTCTCTATTTCTTTCTATACAAGAATATTTCTTACCTCTGGAACATCCTTGAGCGTAATCCTCTATTCTATAGTTAGCTAGGGCTTCTGCCGCCGCTCGCACCAATGAGTATGAGTACCATCGAGGAAATTGATTCATAGGCACTTGACGGACCTATAACTCGGGCGAGTTAACATGACACCTGGTTCATTTGACGTTTCTCAAATGTACTGAATGAAAAAAGGTGTTGTTTATTTTTAATTCTTATTAAATTAAATCAATATTTACGTAATACTTCAATATAATATTACTAATTTTAAATTTATTATGCGTAATAATGACATCTAGAAATTTATATTGTTGCGTAGTTACGATTAGGTATAACCAGTAATGTCTATTTTGTATTGCTTATCACATTTCAAACCAAAATAGGTAATTACTAGCTGTGCCTCGCATTTTAACAGGGAAGAAAAATTGTGATATATTATAATACCTACAGTAAAATATGTAACAACGTACGAAAGTATGTCTAGACTAAAATATTAAGATATTAATTACTTTAAAATTTAGTTAAAACAGATATGCTAACGGTACTGGACGCGCTGGGCGAGAGTGGGGCGCCGCGCGGGGAAGCGAGAGCCGAGAGGGGATAAAGTTTTTAGCCAGGTGTCATGTTAATTCGCCCGAGTTGTAAGTCATTTGACCGAATTATGTCAATTCAATGTTAATCGTGATCTGTCGGCTGGGTTTGACAAAACGGCCAAATTACATAGGTCCACTATCTCCTTATGAATTAACTTCTCTGATAGTATAACGCACTTATTAGTAGTTTCATAAACTCCTGTATCATATTTTATGCTAGACCGTACCACGCGTCATTACGGCGACGCGACGCGACATTTCACGTATCACAGAACTGACGTTTTGTTTCGCGTAGTGCGGTCTCAGTTTTTAAAACTTTTTTTTGAACTGCACTAGTGCGACACGACACGACTCAACACCTCACTTCCACAGTGAGTCACTTCCACGTGAATCTGACGTTTCAACGTCAGTTCTATCATTCTATGGAACGTGAAGTGTCGCGTCGTGTCGTGTGACGTGTCGTACTAGCGCGGTATTTCCTTTAAGACGCTGATAACTGCCAATGACCTTGAGGATTCGCATGTCTCGCATCACTCTCGCACCACTGTTGATTTTCATGCGAGAGAGATAGAGATGTGAAATGTTCACTAGGTAGCGTGGATACATTTTTCGTTTGTTAGAGGAAAAAATAAATATTATGGAAAATCTAGATGTCAGAACCGAAAATTAAATCTTACAAGCTTTGGATTTTTGTAAATGGCATCAAATAAACAAATTTTTAAAAGCATAGCTTGTGTATTATTTTAGTTAGATCTGTTTAAAGTTCCTGGAAGATGTGGCTTTGGTATTTTTTTTCATCTAGTAGGAATACATTATTTTATTATTTAAAATAAAGAAGCTTTTCCAAATATAATCAAAAATCACATATATTTTTTTTTACCAATCAATGAAATATATACGTTTAGAAAACTGCACAAAGATGTCGAATTGGCAGCTGTCTTCGCCTTAAGGGTGCGTTTCCACTGACGCGGAGCGGGGCGGAGAGGAGCTTAGCGGTGCCCGAATTGACCAATCGTGCTATTCCAGCGGAAGCGGAGCGGAGATTTCAAGCATGGTGATTGGTCAATTCGGCACCGCTAAGCTCCTCTCCGCCCCGCTCCCCGTCAGTGGAAACGCGGCCTAAGGGCGTCACCCACAGCTTCCTAGACATACTACTAGTTACTAATCACTACATACCTTTCTCTTTCACGCATCTATCTCTCTCTCACTTTAACTACATACTTCTGGCACATCCTTGAGCGTATAATCCTCTATTCTATAGTTGGCTAGGGCCGCCGCTGCCGCGCGCACTATCGCAACGTCACCCTCGGCCAGCAGCAGCCAGAGACGCCGCGCCGCGTCACGTGTACACCTGTCTCCGTTGCACATCTTTCTATTTCTTTCTATATTTACCTCTGGCACATCCTTCAGCATATAATCCTCTATTCTATAGTTAGCTAGGGCCTCCGCCGCCGCGCGCACTATCGCAACGTCTCCCTCGGCCAGCAGCAGCCAAAGCCGTCGCGCCGCGTCACGCAGCGCCGCGCAGTAGTCCGGCGCTTCGGAACGCAGGTCCGGTATGGCTGATAGTAGGTTGCAGAGGCTGTGGAGAGTGACAGTATTTTTAAAGGGTTAGCGAATTTTATGTACTATAAGTTAATTTTTAGGCAGATAGAGGAGGACCTACGTCATATTTTGGTCGGATTATGTCAGTTCAAAGTGAGTTGTGATCTGTCGGCTGGGTTTGACATAACGTGACTAAATTACCCCCATCTACCTATAAATCAACTTCTCTGATAGTATATGTTGAGCATTGTCAACATAAACATACTGCTCGCACAGAAGAAGCAACAAGCTATTACATACTTGTCCTTGTCATACCTACATTTTTATACTGCCATGTCACGCACGTCAGTAACACAGGCGCTTGTCTTTGGTCAGTCTCGGCCGCAGGGCTTTTTACTAATTCTTGTCCGTTGTCACACAAATTCACACAAACTAATATCGCCATCCCTCTCACACTCACCTCAGCAATACCTGGGCGTTTCTTCCTCGCCAATCTCGGCTGCAGGGCTCTCCAGGCGCCACCCACAACGCTCAGTATCACTTATCCTTATCACACTCACACAACTAATATTGCTATCTCTCTCGCTCTCACCTTAGTGCTGCAGGCGCTTCTCCCTCGTCAACGTCGGCTGCAGGGCTCTCCAGACACCCGCACAGCCCACTCTACTTGTCCTTATCACACCCACACAACTAATATTGCCATCCCTCTCACACTCACCTCAGTAACACCTGGGGGCGCTTTTCCCTCGCCAACCTCGGCTGCAGGGCTCTCCAGGCGCCGGCCGGAGCTACCGCCCCCGCCGCCCACAACGCCCGGAGCGCGTCCAATGCCAACGCAGCGGGTATTGCCCCAGACTTGTCTGTACACTTGTTCAGTATGCCGGATATCATCGGCACCAGTTCTAGACCGTGGCTGGATGGCCTGTGAACATAAACGTGATAATATTATGTTGTGTATAAAAGCCATAGATAAACGTTATCCAATGACGAAGAAAAATCGCTTCACCTTTAGAACAACTTTTCTTAAAATGGTCGAAATTTAGCAATTTAAATAGTAAATTTTAATATTAGCTATTTAATTCATTGACATAGTTATAAAGACTCATTTAAAAACCTTATCAAAGTTTCTTGCAAACCGTTTATTTTGTTTTGCCAAAAACTATCACATTATGTCTGTCTCGAGTCATACGGTACGTCAGTTTTTGTGTGAAGAACAGTGCTATTCAGCAAGACAAAAGGTATGTCAATAATAAATAATACTGTATCAAATACCTTAGCTCACAGATCCTCTTGACAGCGATGGCTTTGGCGATGTCCACTTCCCACTTGAGATCGTTGGTGCTAGTACTAGTGTCTAGTAACAGATCTTGTAGGTATGGGAAACATCGCACCTGAAAATCAAGGGATTGTCAGTTTATTGTTCAATGTTTCCATAAATTATATAATACTAGCTGTTGCCCGCGACTCCGTCCGCGTGGATTTCATTTTACAGCACGCGGTGGTTCCCGTTTCCGCGGGAATGCCGGGATAAAATAAAATAAAATATTATCTTTTTATTCAAAATAGGTATCATGAATACACTTTTTGAAAATCAGAAGAAGGTAGAATCTACGGTGCCTACACCGGTTCGGGAACTAACCTGGCGAGAAGAACCGGCGTAAGAAACTCGCACGGGGCCAATTCTTTCGATACCTATAACTTGATACTCAGTATTTAATTATCTATGAAGTGACGTAACTCAATGATAAATAGTTTATGGGTAAAAATGTGTAATACATAGTAAAAGTAATAAGCTTTAAAATTTGGCACAAAATATAAAGTTTAATTTAAAAAACTTAAATATTATGTGCATACAGCACAGCTGTTTTTGTGTATATTGATTTGAGGGGTCCCACTTACCAGGGTTTTTAAAGACACCAATTATGAATAATAACATAAAGTATGACTATTGATTAGTTCTGATGTGAAGTAAAAAAGTAAATGCCATCTGTTTTTATATATTAGAACTAAAAGGTTCATAGCATTGATATAATATTTCTGGATAGAATTTTAGGGCGCCATCTGTTGTGCAGTAGGAATTCAATTTATATAGATAACTTATAAGATAAGATAGATTGATTATACCAAGTGATAATATTATTAAACAAAATATATCTACCGTATTAAAAATTATAATTAAAAACATAATAAGTATGATTAATTCTATCTATGGTTCTATGTTACAATGAAGTAAAAAATTAAACGCCATCTGTTGTCATGTATTAGAACTAAAATGTTCATTGATCATAGACTCCAACAGTACTACTCCTTTAAAACGCCATCTGTTGTCATATTTTAAAACTGCAGTAGGAATTCATTTTATCGTTATTTTCATGGAAATAAGATATTTTCCCTCATCAAAATGTAGCCTATGTCCTTTCTCAGTCTCTACACTATCTGTGTACAAAATTTCATTACAATCGGTTCGGTACTTTTGGCGTGAAAGCGAGACAGACAGACAGACAGAGATACTTTCGCATTTATAATAATATTAGTATGGACTAGCGACCCGCCCCGGCGTCGCACGGGTATAAAATATATAGCCACTGAAAAAATTATTAAAACCGCCTATGATCCTTCACGTGGTCTATAACTTCTTTTCTGTGCCAAATAACATAAAAATTGCTCCAGTAGTTTGCGAGATAAGCCCTTTCAAATAGTTTCCCCCGTTTTTTCTACATTCTCCTATTAGTCTTAGCGTGATAAAGTATAGCCTATAGCCTTTCTCAATAAATTGGCTATTTAACACTAAAAGAATTTTTCAAATCAGACCAGTAGTTCCTGAGATTAGCACGTTCAAGTTAGCCCTTTCGAATAATTTTCCCCGTTTTTTCCACATTTTCCTCTATTTCTTTGCTTGTATTAGTCTTAGCGTGATACAATATAGCCTATAGCCTTCCTCGATAAATGGGCCAACACTGCAAGAATCATCAAAATCCGTTGCGTAGTTTTAAAGATTAAATGGAACAAAGGGACATGAGGGAAAAAAGCGACTTTGTTTTATAATAAGTATACTTAGATGGATATTATAAGCGCACAATCTATTGCTTCAGTATAAAAGTTTCGTTAAGGCATCTTAGCATACTGCACTCTATTGCTCTTTGGCATACCCCGAGTTGGGACTTTTGCAAATCGGTCAATGGCCAAGTTTGTGCACCGTAGGTTAGGACGGGCAGAATGCACATGTCGACGAGTCTTCGCTTCAGGGAGATAGGTAAATCCCCCTTTATCAGCGTCTTCATGGACCAGCGGGGCCAAAATGGTCACATTTAGCAATTCCTCTCAATCAATTCAGCAAATGAATTGTCAAAACTGTCAAACTGACAAATGTCAAATCAGTACAAAAATACAGAAATGAATTGCAAGCAGAGTTGCATTTTGCGATTTTAAAGAATTGAATCATATTATGATTCATATCATGATTCAACAAAGCGACCATTTTAGCCCCGCGGTAGCTCCTCCAGGCGTTTTCGATTCTGCGATCGACTTCCTTCCCATGTCTATTTTCAAAGGAGACTAACTGGCCCAAGTAGATGTACTCGTCCACATATTGCATTTGTTGCTCGTCTACCTCGACCCTACGCTTCGTGCTATTGGTCATTATTTTTGTTTTGGACCTGTTCATTGCTAGTCCCACCTCGAGGCTTGCAGCGCTCAGGTATGCTAGGAGTTAAACTTCTCGATAAAATGAGAAACACCATACTGCGCTCAAAAACGGGAATCAAGGACGTAGGAGTAAAAACAGCAAAGTTGAAATGGGATTGGGCGGGACACGTAAGCCGCATGCATCCCGACCGCTGGGCAAAGATCTCAACAGAGTGGGTACCGGAAGATGGACGCCGCCGCCGTGGCCGGCTTATTAAAAAGATAATAATAATAATAATATGTATGGACGCTTCACACCACGTCTGCTAACTGAAATTGCTTTACCACCGCAGTCCCCGAGTGCCACACGTTTTTGTTAGACACGTGAAAAAGACAAGCTATAGGTAGGTATAGCTATAGTCGAATTTCACTATATCCGGAGACCGAACTACAGCAATTCTCAAATCAACATACCGTTATTGTGAATTTTGTGATGTCATAGCTCTTTGAATTTGACATTGATACTTTTTAATTTACCTGCGTCTCAGCCAGGCTGGTGTACAGCATCACAAGTAAAGACATCGGCATGCCCCGGTTCGCCTTCAGCTTGTTCAGTATCGATACTATTACTGGGACATTCTCCTGAGAAAAAAATAACAAAAAAAAAAGATTTTAGGTTAGGAAACTTATAAATAATAAAAGCTACAAAGTAATTAAATTATTGAATTGGGCTTTCATGCCTAATTTTCTTAAGCATTCTGACGACAGGTAATAAAAGAGCAAGCGTTGCATAACTGATAAGTTCTTCTTCACACACTTCTTCTTTACAAATGGCCGACTCAGTGTGCCAATGTCACAGTGACATGATAACACTATCTCTCTCCTAATTTTTTTTTGTGTGATTTAATGAAATTTCGTTAATTGGTTATTTTTTAAGTTAGCCAATCAAAACCACTTGTAATAAAATTATCTTATAAAACCTCATAAACGGATATTAGCTCACCTTTCTAGATGCCATCAACGGAAGTCCCTTCAAACACTCCAACTTCACTTCTGGTCTTGTATCATTCGCGATAGTGAACACTAAAATCGGTAGGACAGCCACGGATACCTCCTTCTTATCCTTTGCCAAATCGATTATCGTCCTTAACGCCTTAGCTACAAGATCCAAATTGCAGTGTCTATCGAGTACAATACCAACGAAAAACGGGAGCAATTTTGATTTCAATTCGACGTTAGAGTTCGTCAAATCGTCGAACCAGCTGCTTAATTTAGTCGGGTTATCTCTTATACGTTCCCACGTTTCCAAAACTTTGAAATGGAAGTACAAATGCCCGTCAACGTGGACTAAAGTTTGAAAAACTCTGTTCGCTTTCAGATTCGCCATGTATAGGTTATTATTTTCTTTCTCAGCTTGGTAGATGTCGAGAATCTTTGATGCTGCTTTCAGTGCGTTGTTGGTGAGATATGACGGTAGATGGAGCCACTGTAGCGATAAACCAGCGAAAGCGTTAAGACATACAGACGAATACTCGTATTTACTTATTATGTTTAGACCTGAAACAAAAATTAGGCAAGCATTGTTATTTTTAATAAGTAAAAATTTGTTTATACTAGATGAAAACCCGGCTTCGCTCGGGTAAACTTGTTACTCAATACACATCTAGACGTACAAAATGTAGGTAAATATTTGTGTAGTCTTCTTTTCTCAAGAAATAATAAAGGAAAGCAAGACAGAAGAGACAGAAGAGATGAAATAACTATGTAATACCAACTTATATATTGTATTTGTGTTATTTTATAACCAAATCTGCGAATAAGACTATCGCAGCATTGCACAAACCTCATTGGTTTTAAATGCTGTTTTAAGTTAAGCTTTTGTAACTGTATAATGTATATTATATTTATTTGGTGAATAAATAAATTTATACGTGGGAGAGCCATGCTTCGGCACGAATGAGCGGCTCGACCGAGGAAATACCACGCGTTCTCACAGAAAACCGGCGTGAAACAGCGCTTGCTCGGTATTCGATAAAACACGAATAATATGACATGTTCTAAAAATGATTCTTAGCTAGATCAATTTATCGCCCCCGAAACTTCATGAAAAATAAGCCGACCACAAGATGTGGGTCTGTCAACTGCCTAGGAATCAATTTCCTTGGTGGTACATACGAAATACGTTACATACAAAACTAGTCGACTATTAATTTTAAGAATCATAACTTTAAAAAATGTTCAAAGCAAGTATAACTTGCATACTTACATAGTTTAAACAACTCGTGTAAGTATAGTGCGGACGTTTGGGAGAGGTTTTCAGCTAGCAGAATGATGGTGTAGCCGGCCACGTTCTTCAACTCCGGCGCGTCGAGCGAGAAACATCGCTCGATCAGATTGTAGCAGCCGCGAGGGTCACGACTGGAACAAGTATTTTAGTATAAATCCAAGTGGAGATAAACTACGATAACATGGCGCGCCCCTCCAAATTACTGTTTCAATGTGTGCAGTCACATCCTTATGAGTTTGTATGTAGTAAGTATTCAAATTTCAACCAATCAACTAGTACTCGTAATATTTCAGTTAATGTCACTTATTAGTTATTACCAAGATTTGTTGGTCAACTAATCATAACTAGCCGACCGCGCAAGACAACGCACTTCAAACGTTTTGAATTTTGGAGGGGCGCGCTATGTTATCGTAGTTTATCTCTAGCACAAAGTAGCTTTGGAGCTAATCGGATTATTCGCAAAGGTGCCAAGCTTTAATCTATACTTAATATTATAAAGCGGAAGAGTTTGTTTGTTTGTTTGTTTGAACGCGCTAATCTCAGGAACTACTGGTCCGATTTGAAAAATTCTTTCAGTGTTAGATAGCCCATTTATCGAGGAAGACTATAGGCTATTTTATCTTCTCTTTTTATTTTATCTTTATCTTTCTATTTTATCACGCTAAGACTAATAGGAGTGAAGAAATAGAGGAAAATGTGGAAAAAATGGGGGAAATTATTTGAAAGTGCTGATCTAAACTACTGGAGCAATTTTTCTGTTATTTGGCACAGATAAGAAGTAGACCACGTGAAGGATCATAGGCTATTTTTTGTGGACTAATTTGTCTCTGAAATATCTGATTTACGCAGGCAAAGCCGCGCGGAACGTCTGGTATAGTTATATAACGATAAAAGTTGCAATATATTCTAGTAGTCTCTTTTGTATTATTTCTGTGTAATGATTTGCAGCTTATTTCATAGTAGTAGGATAAGAAGCATGGAAGTAAAACTGAAGAACTGTGGAAGTGTAAGAGAAAAATATTATATCTTTTCCTTTTTGCGTTTTTTCTAGACAGCCAAAAATTACTGTGATTCTCCACTAAGAAATTTACTAACCATAAGATAATCGCGGTAGTCATCTAAAATAAATTAAAAACGAGTAGGTAACCAATGATCGCTCATGCCATGTTATCATCTCACATCACACTCATATTTGTAAAGTACTTCAAAATAAAGGTCCTATAAAGGATTAAACTTCACTTACCCATTACTAACTAACGCACCACACAACCTTGCCAGTTGTGGTAGGAAGGCCACTACAAAATCCCTTCTCTGCTGGTATATGGCTGAGTCCACCACAGCCAAGTATGCAGCAAAGGTACATTCTATTAACTTTGGATTGTATATCTGAAACATAGAGACATTGGGGCTATTACACAAAATCTGAAATTGGCAACATGAGGTAGCATTAGAACAGTGGTCCCCAACCTTTTTTTCATGCGGGCCACAAACATGTTTTGGTCTTGGTGCATGTCGCGGGCCACAACAAAAATTTTTTGGGGTTTAAAAATAACATTCTCCAAAATTAACGATTTAAGAGTGGAAAAAATTTAACGACCATAACTTTACGTTATTTTGTGGGTGGGCATGAATCTCAAAATTGTTTAACATCACGCGGGCCACAAATAAAGTCCCGGCGGGCCGCATGGCGGCCCGCGGGCTGCGGGTTGGGGATAGCGGCACTAGAAGGATGATATAGCATAGTTAACATGAAGATACACAAGTAGTGGCTTCATAATATCATTATATTTAAACAAGCCTGAAGACAATTTATGCAACAGTGCTGAATTACCATTTTTTTATGAGTGTAAGCCACTTTAGTTTACACCGCCTCATGTACGTAATCCGCCACCCACTTAGGACGATGCTGCCTCTAGGCCGCGGCCTATTTATGTATAGGGGTACCATACAATTTTTACATTAAAATTTCGAGCTACCTAAAGCTAGAGCCATTATCTATTTAAAATTTTAATCTTTGTTAAGTAAAGGCTGCATATTGCATAGGCAATAAATCCTTTATATTCATACAAACAAATCTATAAAAATGTTGGCTTGCATAAACTGCTGCTTTACAATGACTACACTTGGTACAATTTCAATCTTCCTCACCTGTTGACAACTAAGGCAAGCTAGCAGCAGTGACGACTGTGCCGGAGTCTGAGGTAGACTCAGCAGCAACTGCCAAGGCCGGACACCTCGGTTACTGTGCTGCGGGTTGTATGTCAACCACAGGAACACTGGACGTAACAGTTCTAAACTGTTTGATGACACACTGAAAATATTTATTGTGAAATATGTGTCTAAAGGCCACGGCGGAATTTCGGCATGATTGCGCCTGCTATGTATTTCAAATTACCGATGACGCACCATGCCGAAATTCCTTCGCGTTAGATTGTACGCGTTTGACATAGCTGACATAATCATGCCGACCTTCCGCCGCGGAAATTTGGCATAGCGTGTTTAGACAGTAAGAGTAAAGAATTGATTATTTTAGTACATAAAAATACTTATTCTAGGCATATTTCCTAGACAATGGCTGCAAGCAGCTAAATTAAATTTAAGTATTACAAATGACAATGAAAGGCTTATTTCAGGGAAAACCCCATATTCTGAGATATAATACTTTTCTGTTTTCCTGATCAGCGTGGTGGTTCACACATTTTGCAGTTAGCAGAATGGTTTTAATGTATTTTTGTTATTGTAGTTACTTACGTATATTCAGGATGTGTGCACAGCGCTTGCATCTGAACAAGAATATCCTCTTCCACATCTTTAGTTTTCTCCAGGACTGTAATGAAGGGATGCTGTGGGGACCTCAACGTAAACTGACACTTGTAGGGCTCTCCGGGTATCAATCTAGATTTTAAATCTAATACTAGTAGCCCAGCCATGGTGGATATAATTGCTGTGTAGTTCCTAAGAGAGTACAACATATTTTATGAAACTTACGAGGCAAGTCAAAAGGGACCTTAACAGAGGACATGACTTGTACTCGTCAAATAGCCAAACAATATGTGGAGACATGACTCGTGCTCGTCATATAGTTAGATAATATGGTTATAGGAATGACTTTTATTAATTAGAATACTTACTGTGTAGCTGGTAACAAGGTTACTACAGTCGACATGGTGTGAGCTATTTCTAACACTCCAAGCTCCACTAAAGCCAACAGGCCTTGGCAAGCTGTTAAACTGACCAAGAAATCTTTCGACGAACATTTTTCTCTCAAATATTTCAATTCCTCGTTCTCTAATACGAATTTTTGTCTTTCAGTAGGAACATACTTTGATTTTATGGTCAAGATCAACTTGTCTATAGCATTTACAATCAGAACACTGTTGTTTGTTTTTAATTTATATTCTATTTCATCCATTATAAGAAATTATTTTATTTAAATGTGGAAATTCGCAAATTTTGCAATAAGCCGGCTGCATGGATTGTTTTTGTAGAACTGTCATTTGTCAACGTTTTTTTTTTCTTCTTATTATGGCACTTCGGCTAACCATGACCAGTGTCCAGTGTCGAGTAAATGACGGGACAATTTTTAACCGACTTCCAAAAAGGAGGAGGTTATAGGTTCGTCTGTTTTTTTTTTTTTTTGTATGTTCAACCATAACTTCGCCGTTTATGGACCGATTTTCATGATTCTTTTGTTGTTGTACAGGGTTGAATCTGAGGTTGGTACCATGTTCACAAAAGTGGTGATCTGATGATGGGATCCATGAGGAATCGAGGGGACTCCTTGAAATTTATATGGGAACATATAGTGATTTCGATTTTTTCTGAAGTATTTCAGGCATATATTACCAAAAAGTAAGATTTTGCACCAGGATATACCCTGGTTCTGAAGGTACCCAACAGAACTTTTGAATCCTTATAGATACAAGTTTGAGGATTTTGGTTTTATTTAAACTACTCCAAGCAAATCCTACATTATTTGTGCTGAACATAGGCTAAATTGTATTTTGGAAAAAATAGGGTTTCGTAAGATATTTGGGTTTTTCGGACGCCAGGTGAAAAAATCAACCAGAAAAGTTACTTATTTTGCGTACGCTGCCGAAACTATAAAAGATAGAACCATAAAATCTTCTAAGTATTGTAGATCTTATAAATATCTACAAAAAAAGTCCGTAAGTGTGGACAGCTACTGTTTAGTGCAAGTGATTAGTCGGCTGCGTAGTAACGTGATTAAAAGCGTGTTCTATTTTTTGCGAGCGCAAGTGCAAGTGCATGACAGATGAAAACCAATTTTGGTTTTGTTTGACAGCTCGAGATTGTTACTATTATTCCGCTAGGTATATTAACTTTATGGGCCAGACTGACGTGGTGTGCCGTGTGAAGCGTCGTGTAGACATCAACTACGATAACTTAGCGCGCCCCTCCAAAATTCAAAACGTTTGAAGTGCGTTGTCAAAACGTTTGATGTGCGTTGTCTTGCGCGGTCGGCTAGTTATGATTAGTTGACCAACAAATTTTGATAATAAGTGACATTAAGTGAAATATTACGTGTACTGTGATTGGTTGAATACTTACTACATACAAACTCTTTCATAAGGATGTGACTACACACATTGAAACAGTCATTTGGAGGGGCGCGCCACGTTATCGTAGTTGATGTCTATATCATTATTATATTATATACCTATTAAAAGTACAAAAGGACACCCTTTCAATTACTTAACCCTTTTAATATTATAAATACGAATGTGTGTCTGTCTGTCTGTTACCTCTTCACGTTTATGCCTCAGAAGTCAGAACCGATTTTGCTGAAATTTGGCATGGAGATACTTTGAGTCCTGGGAAAGGACATATAAAAATACTTCATGGTCAAATATTTTTGAATAAAACCATTATTAAAAATTAAGGACATGTCAAAATGGCAGTTTTATTTTTGAAACTTGGACGCACGTGTTGAGAGCTACTACTGAATTTACTAAAATTACTAAAGAGCCACTAAACAAGAATTGGACACTACTTGCACTACACACCTGCACTCCACTGCCTCAATTACTAGTCACTTGCACTTGCACTAATCAAAGTGAATACAGGCCTTAAGACAACAATCTATAATATTATAGCCATGAATGATTATAGCCTTGTCGTCTCATATTATGTACCTAACTAAAAAGGGTAAAATTATTATTTTTTAACAAAAAATTAAAACCGACTTCCAAGATAAAAACAAAAGTAATATTTATTCTTAATCTAAAAAGAATCAAATAAATCTTATTCCTTATTATACTTAGTGGCGTCTTCAGACTTCGCCTCAACTATTTCTGTACTTAATCTTCATGTTTTTGAAGTCGGTACCAGCTTACCTTAGCGTAATTGCTATGTCAAGGATCTCAGAACTTTTCTGGGCTGGTACCGACTTCAAAAGTACGAAGATTGAATACAGAAATAGTTGAGGTTTAGGCGAAGTCTGAAGACGCCACTATAATAAGGAATAAGAATTATTTGATTCTTTTTAGATTAAGAATAAGTCTCAGATGGTCTGAGGAATAAGTATTACTTTTGTTTTTATCTTGGAAGTCGGTTTTAATTTTTTGTTAAAAAATAATAATTTGCATAGATTTCATATTATATGTATCGTCAGGTCTAAACTCTAAAGTCTAGTCATAGTCATAGTCAAAGTAAAAGTCAATACAGTCAAGGAGTCAAGTCGGTCGATTCAGTAAAGTAAGCAAGACGCTATATTTGGTTTTATTCCCATTTTATTCCAAATAAATTGTAGCACATATTTGTCAATATGAAAGGGTATGACAAACGTATGACATAAATAGTTGTTGACATTAATAGACAAACCTAGAGATGCTGAAGAACGTTTTAACTTTTAAGGCGACGCCTTGATAATTTGGCTGTAGCGATGCCGATTTTTCTCAGCAATGACTAAAGCTAAGAAACTAAAGTTCATTGTCAGTATTCATCATGTCTTTGTCTTTGAATTGCCCATAGCATAACACGATTGGACAACTTTTATAACACAGAATTATCAGTCGAAAAGACCTCTGTAAAAAAAGGGATTCCTATTTTTCCAACAGAGGAGAGTGATTTAAGGTTCCAAAATTTTTATTAAATCCAATCCAATCCAAAATTTATATTAAGCATACACTTCAATATGTGCATAGCTTATATGAAATGTATTTATGGTTTTTAAATTACGCGACAAAAACCATTTTGTTGCTTATGACCTTTCCATTTTTTGCTGTTCCATTGCTTGTTTTCAACAACAAGCAATCTAAAACATATCCAACACGGTTTCTTACTTTAACGCGGCGTCACCTTAATGTACACTACATTCATCCGGCCTTTAGTATGAGCCAGCTGTTCTTAAAACAGCGCCTAAACTCGCAAACTTGTATCTATAAGGAATCCGGAGTTCTCTTAGTAGGTTCGGAACCATAGTATACCTCGGTGCAAAATCTTGCGTTTTGCTAGCATATGCTTAGAATGCTTCTCATAAAACCAAAATCACCATATGTTTCCATATAAATTTCGAGGAGTTCCCTCGATTACTCATGGATCCCATCATCAGGTCACCACTTTTGTGAACATGGTATCAAATTGGAGTGAAACCTAATACAACAAAACAAAAATTTTGAAAATCGGTTCACAAACGGCGGTGTAATAGTTGAACATAAAAAAAATCCACAGCCGAACATATAACCTCCTCGTTTTTTGGAAGTCGGTTAGCAAGAAATCACTTGCTATGCTAAGGCCAAGGTATTAATGCTTCAACTCCCAAGCGGTCAAATTCGACTGCGAAAACAATAGATTTCCAGGAATCCACAATCGAGGGATTAAACTGCATAGCTTATCAATTATTAACCTATTTTACCGTAAGTTACCATAGCGTAGCTTAGGTTAATAATTAAGATTGGCTTGACTAGTATTATTAGCAACGAGTTCAACAAGCAACAGAAATTATAATATTATGTAACGCTGTGGCCTGTGGGTACTACGGTATAGTTATAAATTATAATTATAATAAGCAATAATTTGTAATTTCACAATCCACATTGTCAATCGGAAAAGAAAAGTTCAAGGCGTAGGGCAGATCATGATTCCATTCCTACAAAAAAACTTCATAAGAAACTATATTATTAATCTCTGACGACGGCGGCGAAGGCTCTACATTTTGGGTTAAGTCAACAATGTTATCTCGAGGCCGGCGAACAAAAAATACTATATAGCGATAGTTAAATAACCACATTACATTAATTATATTACTCGCCAGTCCAATCAAAATTATACTACAGTCATGTGCATTAATGGTGACTAAAAATGGCAATATTACATACTTACTTAATATAATCTACAAAGACCGGCAACGCACCTGCAGCTTTTCTAATATTGCGAGTGTACATGGGCGACGGTAGCTTGCTTTCCATCAGGTGACCCGTTTGCTCGTTTACCCCCTAATTTTATGAAAAAGTAAACAAAAATTCTATAGTAAATAATAAACCCTCATAGATATTACTGCTAATATAAGGACAAGGTCACTAGAATATTAGATCACGAATGTATGAAATACGCTATTAATTATACTTTGATTTATACTCATTAATTTACAGGTTAAACCTTATAGTCCTTTCTAAACTTCTTCGGTCTGCCTAAAATCCGCCTCGTCAATTTTCTGGTAAAGGGATTCTTCAAGTACCTAGCATAATTTTCTGGCGCAGTTGTCCTCGTATAATTTGTTTGTAGTTAGCGTAAAGGCTAGAACGAGGTCTACAGTAATTACAAAAAAAAATATTTCAATGACTGATACCGTTATCTCGAAAATTAACACGAACAAAAGCAAATAAACTCTTGTATGACGCGACCAAAAAGAAGTTATCACTAGAATGTTAATTTCATACGGTCTCTTTATCTATTTCTTACTGATAACGCCAGTCATATGGAACTGGTGCGCCATTTTACTTGTTTTTCGCGCTTATGTTAATTCTAAGAAATAACGAAAGGGAAATATCAAAATAATAAGTGATGGTGTGGTGTTGTGGTTTTGTGAAACTACGTTATGAAAGATATGCGCTCTATGGTCATCATGCCTAGCGGCCGACTAACTGAGTTCGTCTCGAGGGAGGAACTTCCTCAGAGAAGTCGGTCCTCATCTTGGACGTGGCGACGGACGACCAACTTCGTTTGTCACGAACCGAGATTCTCCTTGCAATATGAGGTAAAAGAATAGCGGTCTGCATTGTTCCTTTATCTATTTGTTTACGAATCACTGTAAACGATATCTAGATCAATCATTGATGTTGATAAGGCTAAACCTAGAGTTTCTTTTGACTGTGTTTTGATTAATTTATACTAGGTACTTACAAAGAGTTTAATAATAGACAGTAGGTATGCTATGCTCCAACGTATGCGATGATCATCATCAGGAATGATCGTCATTTTCGAGTTTTGATTGAACCACAAGTTTTTAGTTAAGTAAATACTAGCTATTTGACCGAGCTTTGCTCGGTATTAGATAAAACACTATAAAACACGAATAAAATGACATTTTCTAAAAATAATTCCTAGATAGAACGATTTATCGCCCCCGAAACCCCCTATATACTAAATTTCATGAAAATCGTTGGAGCCGATTCCGAGATTCCAATTATATATATATATATATATATATATATAAGAGTTGCTCGTAAAGATATAACATAATACTTACGTCTTTGAGCTTTGCATCCATACAACCTGCAGGCTGTTGTAGAATAGCGTATGATTCCTATGGGTCCTCGTGCACCGTCACGGTTCACCACATGGTAAAGAGGTCAGAGGACTGTGTTCGTATTCCATCCGTACGAGTACTAGTCGTACTGCCTTAACTAAGCAATGCCTTACGAATTAGTTACATCATACATGAGTTAAAAAACATTCGTACTGACCAGTAACTATTAAATGAGTGATATGCAATGGATATGCAGGTAATACTTAAGTATGTAATAAGTGAGAACTGAGAAGTGGTTTAACCGATAATACTGGCTAATACCGAACAGAGCCGCTGAGCGTAGATATTTTGTAAAGCCTGTAGAGTGTACAGTATACGCAGATGGCTAATAATAATATAATATCTATGGACGCTTCACACCACGTCAGTCTGGCCCCGTGGTAAGTACCTGAAGGACTTGTGTTACAGGTACCAGACAACGGAAATATATTTAATACTTTTATACTATACATATATTTAAGATTTTTATTATATGATACACATATTTAATACACATCCATGACCCAGGAACTTTATAAACTTTTTGTTCCGTTGGCGGGACTCGAACCCGCGACCTCCGGCTTGAGCTACCAACGCGCTCACCACTGCGTGCCACTGCGCCACGGAGGTCGTCAAAAATTAAAAACTACTTAAACTTTCTTGATCTACATGATTTTTATTTTCGTAATGTTTTCGTAACCCAGAGTGGGTACCAGAAGATGGACGCCACTGCCGTGGCCGGCCTAGAAAAAGATGGCGTGATGAGCTGGAAGCACACCAGCCATGCTGGCCAGCGGTGGCACAGGAGCGAGCACAGTGGAAGACCTATGGGGGAGGCCTTTGCCAGCATCAGCAGTGGGACGATCTCTTTGGACAGCATAGGCTAGAAAAAAAAATCGTATTTAAGGCTCACGAATGGGGAAATCCCAATTCAATTTCTTAGTTTTTTTAATAGAAATATATTGAGTAGACTAGATTACAGCTTATTTAGCAAAAAAAGGTTAAATAAGAGCAAACTCATGCATTAGTGTGCATGAGTCAGACATCAAATGTGCGTGTAACGGAGTGTAATGCGTCAAAAAAATACAGGCTACAGCTACCTATTGACAAAGGCTGTCAAGTATGTCATTTGATCCTGTGGAGGTGTAGACGATATTTTTTCAATCACAATTAATTTTTTGTTTGTGTATTAATTGTAGCTGCAGTGTAGTGATCATTAGTTTAATGATTGATTTCTTTAGCTTAATATTAAATCTAATCAGTGCTGCTGATGTGAACACATCCAATAACAGCCTGTAAAGAGGCGTCCGTAAAATTGTGTAGCAAACGTGTCATAACTTAAAGTTACTCCAACCGATGAAATACGAAAAGGATCATCAATTATTTAGCATTCCAATAAGAAATTAGTTTAGTTTCACATGGGTGATGGCTTGGCAGTCGGATACACGCGTAAGTCTTCGATCGCATACAATATTTTATGCAGTGCTAGAACGATACAATTGTATCGTTGTCCTTGTTTTTTGTTTTTTTTTAAATTTTGTTTTTTGCCATTGAAACATATGTTCATCTTTTTACATAATCATATAAATAATTATAATAACTTTAATTAAAATCACTATCAGCACTTTAATTTTAAGGAAAAAGTTCCTTCTGAGTTCTGTTCCATGTTGTTGTTGTTGTATGTCACCACTATAGAAATTTTACTGGTAACAGGAAATTTCTGTATTACTTTATACTATATTATAGAATTTGGAATATACCATCTTTATTACTTCTATCCACTAACCTGATGATTATTATGATAAGCAAAAACTACGAATAATAGGTATTTTCATAATATCATGTTTTTTCCTTACTGGTAGTAGTATCCTGCTTTTTATTTAAATTTAAATAAATAGCATTTATTCAAATTTTCCTTTTTGAATGTTTACTCGACTTTCTTTTGTCACCAAATGTTAATTTCTTACTCCAGTGTTATGGATTTTTTACTTGGTACTCTCACAACCAAAAATGTAATACCACTCAATCTCAAAATCTAACAAAAGCGCTTATAATGTCCTCAGTTGAATGCTTTATTTCTGTGCCTCTAAGGGCAGAAATTGTGCTCAAATTATAATGATATTAGTTGATACCTGTGTAATCTCTATTTCTTCAAATAAACTCTTACTTGTGTCAAAACTCGTTTATCGCGCGGGAACCATACATTTTTCCGGGTTAAAAAGTATCCTATGTCCTCTCCCGGGGCTCAAAGAATATCCATACTAAATTTCAACAAAATCGGTTTAGCAGGTTGGAAGTGAAGAGGTAACAGGCAAACAGACACACTTTCGCATTTGTAATATTAGTGTATATTATATATTAAGTGGTACTTTTTTAAAGCTATATAAATATCCTATGGTATACTAGGAATTCAATAGTGAAAGTTTGTTAGACATGTTCTGTGACTCAGGAGTATGACTCACTTAATTGTGATCATTATACACTGTCATTGATAAAATTAACCTCTGCTGAATATGTATGTCAATAATAGATAGTAAGAATGTCATTTGGGGATAGGGTTGCTGGTGAGTCACAAAAAAATACGGAGCAACCCCAAATTTGGGGGGGGGGGGGGTCTTACACAAGTCAAACATGTTTGCAGCCTGAAATTTTATCGTCCTTCCCCCAAATTTCAAGATGGCTGTGGGACGGGAAGGCTTGAATAGTAAAAAGCACAATTGACAATACCTATATCAAAATTTAATAGTTGCATATTAATTATGTACCTACCTACATTTTGGGCGACAGGGGTCATCATGGAGCTTATATAGGAGGAGCTGTCGTAATCAAGTTTCCTTATGAAACGACACGTGACGATTTGCGGGGTGAGGGGGTATCAAGCTCCGCCCACTTTTCAATATTTCCTCTATCGGCTTAAAGCAAAACTACTAGCTTAGGTTGATGTTGATGTTACTACGTAGTTCAGCTATTAAGATGTCATTTTGTCTTGAATATTATGGGACGTACTCAGAACTTTAAAAAATGTATATTATGAATTATAAATAACCTTATTATATCAATAAAATTAGGGTTAGCATTTTGACTGATTTTTTAATGTAAAATAAACGAGTAAACTGGTCACCTGGTGGAAAGCAACTTTCGTCACTCACAATTTGCAACATCAGAAGAGCTGCAGGTGCGTTGCCGGCCTTTTATGAGGTAATAGGGTAGGGGAGGGTAGGGAAGGGAATAGAGTATAGGTACTAGGTATTATTTAGGAATAGGTAATAACTGCTCATACCTACTTAAATCTACATTTTTTCGTGAAAATTTACTGTGTTGTTATAAGAAATATTTTTTCTGGCGATTTTTATGGATAATAAATGTTTTTATACTCTCAATCTCGTTACCTGTAGCTTGATAAAAAAATAAACGCAACAGACATCTGTCAATTTCGCCGGTCAAAGTAAAGGTTAAAGTTAAAGCTAAATTTAGCCTTAACTATAACTTTAACCTTAACTTTAACCACGCCTCTGGTGCAACCTACCCTTAAAAATAATTGAATTCTAAATAGTATTTAGAATTGTAATTGTACTGACTTAAGCCCCGCCCACAATGATGACGTCAGGACCTAGTTGAAAATCACAGTGCACAATTGCTTAGGGCAGCTCCTCTCTATATAATCTCCATGGGGGTCATGTCCTTGTGATAGCAGGATGAAACAAAAAATTCTCCTAAGAATGGTTCCCAATTTGTAATACCATTGATATCTTAATTATTATCTCACTTACTTGTAACACAATTAGAAAGTCTCTAGTTTTTATGAGGTTTTGGAATTGGTTGAGAATTATTCCATTCCTGCCAAAGTTTTCTTGATTACTTTTTAAGAGTAAGAATGAAACAGCTAATAGTATATTTTTCATCATAGTAGTTTTTAGCCGAATTGGAGAAGGAAAATATTATTATTTATCTATAGTTAGAAAGTAAATGTTGACATTAAGATTATTTGATACTGTGAATTCCAATTCAAAATTGTAAATGTTGTTGTTTCAGACTGATGAAAACAGCTTCCTTCTTCGATTGAAGATTGTGGGAGCGTATTCATTGGCTAAGAAAGATATATTTGGTGCCAGGTATGTTAATATTAATATAATTTATCTTATATCTTTAAACGAGTATTACTTTATAAGGCCCACTTCTACCATTTTGGGTTCAAAGTCTATAATCTCAGAACATACAGCTGTTGTGTGTTGAGCTTATAAACTTTGAACCCATCAAGTCTCATTCTTTCAACCTTCATAAGAAAGGGAAGGCATTATAATGTATGAATATTTAGCTACTGTGACCCAAACAGATGAAAGTGGGAATTAAAAGTTTTGTTGCTGAGTATTGTGTGTATTAAAGAATTTGCCTCTATATTCTATCTCATAAAATACTATTTAATTTTTAGAGTCTTGTTATAATTGTATGAGTGTGTTATATTAGTGCAAAAGTCAAAGTGGCTTACTTTAATTGGTTAATGTGAACATGACAATGAAAAGTGATAAGCATCATTGGTTACTGAGGTTTGATGACATGCTGGAATTGTAATGCAATGTTCCATAAGTTCCTTGACCTTACTTAAAACCTCTGTTTGCTTTCAGCGATCCCTATGTCCGTGTTGAATTGCAAACAGTTGAGGGAGACGTGACTGTTGAAACATTTCTCACTAAAACAAAGAAAAAGGTAAGGGAAAAGATAAAATAAACCTACATTATCCACTTAGCGTGTGTGTAATGTTTACTATGAATGCTTTTGAGTAGAAAAATAAATATTTTTTAAATTGTTTCAGACATTGAATCCAGTATGGAATCAGGAGTTTGTATTTAGGGTAAGTAATAGTCAACAAAATTTCTGATTTTATTTAAAAAAAGCTAAGCTTGGAGCCCAAAGTAAGCCTGTATAACGGAATACTGCAGGCCTAGGCTTAGTTTGGATTCCAAGTACATTGTAATTTTTGAGAGAAATAAAAAGTTACATAACAATTTTTAATCTTTATGCTGCGTTTCCATGCTTGCCAAGGCTCCACAAGGTACAAGTGTCCACAAATCTCGCTTGGCATTTGCAATGTCGTTTACACGCTTGTGAATGCGTCAGTGTATTACGTACATCCAAGCAAGCGCCTTTTGATCTGTGTCCAAAAGCCAACACTACACTGGATCGGATACAAGCTCACGCAAGCCAAGCCAGATACTCTTTTTACACGCCTGTGCTTGTGGACGCTGGTCAAGCCTTGGCAAGCATGGAAACGCAGCATTAAGATTTAAGGTTGTTGAGCTTAAAAATTGTTATGTAACTTTTAATCTCCAATTTCCAGGTGAAGCCTCAAGAGCAGAAGCTCCTTATCCAAGTTTTCGACGAGAACCGTCTAACCCGCGACGATTTCCTCGGCATGGTGGAGATACCTCTAGCGTCCGCGCCGCACGAGTCAGCCGCGTCGGCGCGCCCGCCCGTCGTCAAGTACGCGCTGCGCCCGCGCAGGTCTGTGTAAGTAGGCGCATGCAGTGTTATTTATTTGATTTTTTTATTTCTTTTTTGTTACTTTTTTAATGGCATTGTAAAATATGTTGAGGCTTTTTGACCGACTTCCAAAAAGGAGGAGGTAATACGTTCGGCTATATGCATCTTTTTTTTTTGTATGTTCCTCGATTACTCAGCCGTTTGTGGTCCGATTTTCAAAATTGTTTTTGTGTTGTATAGGGTTTAACTCGAATTTGGTACCATGTTCACAAAAGTGGTGATCTGATGATGGGATCCTTGAGAAATCGAGGGGACTCCTTGAAATTTGTATGGAAACATATAGTGATTTCGATTTTTTCTGAAGCATTCGAGGTAAATGTTACCAAAAAGTAAGACTTCGCACCAGGTTATATCCTGGATCCGAAGGTACCGAACAGAACTTTTGAATGCTTATAGGTACAGGTTCGGGGATTTCGGCGTTGTTTAAACAACTGAAAGCATAAGCCAACACATCAATTAAATTAATCATCATCATCACAACTATAATTATACCATGGTCATCACACTATGACCCAATTATTGGTATATTTCGTGATATTTTGCATCGAAGCAGATGTTTTTGACGATGATTTCACTGTTTGTGGACCGATTTTCGAAATTTTCGTGTTCTTGTATAGGATATAATCTTAATTTTGTATAACAATTACGAAAGTGGTGAGCTGATGATGGGATCTATGAGCAATCAAGGGAAATACTTGAAATTTATCAAAACGCTCATAGTGGTTAAAATGTTGTTTCTAGTAAGTTAAACATATATTACGAATAAGAGAAATTTCATACAAAGGTGTCTCTTGGTCCAAAGGCACTGAACAGAACTCCCTAAACCTTTAAAGATAAAAGTTTGGAAATTGCAGCATCGCTTAGATAACTGCATTTGCCACAATTTTGCTTACAGTAACATAATGTACTGAATAGTTAACATTCGTATTGGTTATTTACGCATAAAGCCTTATTTTGTAGACAACACTAAAAAGAGTGAAATTATTATTTTTAATAAAAAAATGAAAACCGACTTCCAATGTAAAAACAATCGTAATATGAACTAAAAAGTATTAAATAACTCTTACTCTTTAATAGTGCCTTTTTCAGAATTTGTCTAAATCTCAACTATTTCTGTATATATTACAGTCTTCATTACTTTGAAGTCGGTACCAGTCCCAAAAGTTTCAGATATTCTGACATTACTGAACTCACGATTAAATTAGCTGGTACCGACTTCAAAATAATGAAGACTGTAGTATGTACAGAAATAGTTGAGATTTAGACAAATTCTGAAAAAAAGCACTATTAAAGAGTAAGAGTTATTTAATACTTTTTAGTTCATATTACGATTGTTTTTACATTGGAAGTCGGTTTTCATTTTTTTGTTAAAATTAAGGTTTAACGGTATAACTAACTTAAAACATTTTAAATCTTTAAGTTATGTTACATTTAAAAAAAACAGACTCAGATGTAATATTTTTTAATTGAATTCTACTGTTGTCTATAGGTTATTTATTGCACAGCTGTATGTCGTATTGGCTATTATGCTAAGATATTATTTGTTTATAAGCTATAAATGTTGTTTGTGAAAACTGAAATGTAAATATTTTACATTATGTATTGTGAAATGCACATTCTTATTGTATTGTAAACTGTAGATAGTTAAAATTTTAAAATTATGGCTGATGGGATTCGTTGACTCTAAGCGAAAGCCACCGCCTATGAAGTAGCCAGTCCTTGCCAGGATAGGGTATGATCAATTACTTAAATTACATCAAAATCAGTCCAGGAGTTTAACAGACAGGCACGCTCTTTGTTTATAAAGCTGCGTGTGGACTCTTCGCTTCAAAGTATCAAACATTAAGTCGTACAGTAGCCACTACAGGTGCCGTGGAACAATGCTGGTGGAAGGCGGGAGCTTATAATCGATACGCAAGCTTAATAATAAAGTATACGCGGCGATTCGAGGCGTTAGCGGTCATTGATCCCCTGTCAAAAAACTTTGCATATTTCATCGTTTTCTCTTCAAACCGTGATTGACAATGAAGTGACAGATTCTAGTCCAGGGCGATATCGTATTTTGCACCCTCGGTTAGAAGTTAGAACTGAGTATGCAGTAAATCGCTTTCAATTCATAAAATCTTAGGTACCATAATATATTATTCTAACAGCCACTAAGATTTTTTCCGAAAAAATAGTAGTCTGTATCTTTGTAAGAGTTAATTTTTTTCAAGTTAATAGAATACGATCCTAGTTTTTTTGACATAGCTCCTAGATGGTCAATGACCACTGGTGCCACATCATCCATTTTGACTATAGTTATATTTCTTCATACTTAATCTATGAGTTGTTTAGCGCCCGATCTCGTGTCCGCGGCTACATCGAGGTGTACCACGCGCTGGTGGGGCGGGTGGGTGAAGTGGGCGAGGTGGCCGACCAGCCCGACGACTGGGAGCTCGTCGACCCCGCCGCCCAGGTGGGCCCCGTGCGACCGGTGAGTACGACACTGTAGAATAAGGTTTTAAATAGGATAAAGAAAAAGTTAGGCTGCAAGGAACGTGCGCAAAGACGGTACTGCGAACTGGCATCGCTAATCCGAAACATGCAACATAATATAATTGAATTTTTCTTTTAGTTTATGAGACTTTTAAAAGGAATTTATTTTTTAAATATTTTTGGTTGATTAACTAGTAGAATAGTGAATGGATACAGAAATCTCAGAAACTGGTTAGAAGTAAAATCTTAGTATGACATGAAACTACAATAAAAGCTTGTAAAAACGTCCTAATTTTTATATTGTCTCATTCTGCCACATAATAATATAGCCTTTTTGTTTCCGAAAAGCGTTACATTTTGTTTTTAGTTTGGTTTATCTAGTGTTATAGCAGATCACGCAATTCGGTGTGCCTCTTGACATAGGCCTCCTCCAGTGCTCTCCACTGAGCTCTGTCGTCTGCGACTCTTGTCCAGTTAGGACCCAAAGTCAGGCGAATGTCGTCTCTCCATCTCGTTCTTGGGTGGCCCTGTTTTCTGGTATTCTCTCTAGGATACCACAGAGTTACTTGTTTGCTCCATAGATAAAGTATTATAGTATAGATGTAATCTTAGCCCGTCATCGCGTGGCCATTTTCTGCTTATTTTCATACAAGTAGTGTGCGTTTATTTTCTCGAATATTTCAATTTGTCGATCATTTTGAAGCACATTACAATACAGAAAAAAAGTCATTTAGTTCATTATATCGATAAACTATAGTTCAAGTAATGACAATCCGTAAACACACGTAAAAAGCTATGCAATTTTTGTAGACAAATTATTAATTGATGTGACATTTTTAGCACTAATGCCTTTTAAAGCACGAATAAGGGATTATTAAATTTATAAATTATCTTTTTGACCATTCTTATGGTTTATTATTTAGCGGAACCACAAAACTCAACAATATCTAGCATAAAATGTTCACTAAAAACCTTTATTAAGACTTTTATTACATGAAATATGCAGGCTTTGTAATGTTGTGTCCTAGTAAGTAGGACATAACATTAAACGCTTTTGACGCTTATACACCGATATAAGGCTCTGTCCTAGTATATAATATCTCAATGGTTTGCTCCATTTGTTATTTTTACAACGTAACATATGTCCTGTCCAACTCCATTTTAGGTGTTCTATGCGTGTTATTATGTCTGTAACTTTGGTTCTCCTTCTTATTTCTTGGTTGCTATGTTTGTCGCTAAGTCTGATCCCTATAGTCGTGTGCGTACAAAACGAGGAATACGGCTTTTGCTGAACCAAAGATTTCCTTTGGTAGGATTGATCTTTATATCCCTAAGATGGGTTTACGATGTGGAGCCACCTGAAATCTCATGCTGGTGGGATAGGGGGGGGGGGGGGGGGGTTAGCTTTAACAAGGTATGAGGTCCATAACTGCGTGGGATTTAGGTATATAGTCGAGTTTGGTATCATTTTCGATTGAATCGAATGTTTAAATGCCAATTTTGGAATAATATTATTTAGATAAAAGATAGTAAAAATAAAATAAATCTGAATATATGATTTTCAACCAACGAAAACGCTGTTGACAGGGCTTAATTAATATAAGGAGGCTGATAGCCGCATTATTCTGCATGCCAAAGACATGGTGATGAATGGAGCAATAAACATATTAATAATACTAGACGTTCCGCGCGGCTTCGTCCGCGTAAATCTGAAATTTCACGGAAACCGTATATTTTTCACAAATTAGTAACCTATGTCTCACGTAGTCTACTATATATTCGTGTCAAATAACATAAAAATAGCTCCAGTAGTCTGTGAGATATTAGCCCTTTCAAATAATTTTCCCCGTTTTTTTACATTCTCCTCTGTGTCTTTGCTCTTATTGGTCTTAGCGTAATAAAATATAGCTTACAACCTTTCTCGATAAATAGGCTATCAAACACTGAAATATTTTTTTCAAATCGGGCCAGTAGTTCTTGAGATTAGTGCGTTCAAACAAACAAATTAACCAACAAACTCATCAGCTTTATTCTCATATTTTCCTCTGTATCTTTGCTCCTATTGGTTTTAGCGTGATAAAATATAGGCTATAGCCTTCCTCGATAATTAGGCTATCAAACACTGAAAGATTCTTTCAAATCGGATGAGTAGCTCCTGAGATTAGCGCGTTCAAACAAACTCTTCAGCTTTATAATATTACTAGACATTCCGCGCTGCTTCGCCCGCGTAAATTAGATATTTTACAGACAAATTAGTCCACAATAAATAGCCTATGATCCTTCACGTTCCTACTTTTTATCTGTGCCAAATAACAGAAAAATTACTCCAGTAGTTCGTGAAATAAGCCCATTTAAATAATTTCCCCCGTTTTTTCCACATTTTTCTCTATTTCTTCGCTTATATTAGTCTTAGCGTAATAAAATATAGCCTATAGCCTTCCTTGATAAATGGGCTATCTAACACTGAAAGAATTTTTCAAATCGGACGAGTAATTACTGACTCATACTAAGATTAGCGCATTTAAATAATGCTTCTTCTTCTTCTTCTTTTTACGTTGCTTAACATCTTTATCGTGCAAATATGAGTCCTAAAATGAATTAAGCATTCTTAAGTCATCCGAATATGGTACCGAACTTGGAATATTACCATAATTAATGCCTCTATACAGATTGAGACTCTATTTAAATAAAATTACATCAAAAATCACGGTGGCTCTACATCTTAAATCCATCCTTGGGCCATAAGGACCAATCCTACCAAAGGAAATCTTTGGTTCAGCAATAGCCGTATAATTTACCGTACACACGCAACTACTAGTATACTACGTTCCATTGCTTTTTGTTAGTTTTTGTCTGAGTTTGTCTGTTAGCGCCCATGTTTCACAGCCATACTGCAAGGGATAATGCAGGTGTTCATGGTCTTTCTTTTGATGTGTATGCTTAAATCTTTGTTTTTCATTATTTCATTTAGCGGCCAGTATTTTTTCCATCCACAGGCAACTCTTTTATTTATTTCGCTTGTCATTGGAACTTGCGGAGATATAATTTGTCCTAAATAGACATTTTCTGATACGTACTCAAGCTGGATTCCATTGACTTCTATGGTGGCTTCTGTAGCATTGGTCATTAGCTTTGTTTTTTCAGCATTCATTTCCAGGCCTACGACTCTGCTCATTTCCGCAAGCTCCTTGACCATGCACTCCAGTTTTCTAGGGTCTTCCTCGAGTATGACGATGTCATCTGCGAATCTCAAGAGATTGAGTCTGTTGCCGTTGATATTGAGGCCATAGTTTTCCCAATCAAGTTTTCTAAATATGTCTTCCAGCACGGCGTTAAACAGCTTGGGGGATAATGGGTCCCCTTGTCTCACACCTCTGTTTATTGGAAAGAAGCGGATACTGCCACATACTTGCCTTTAATGAAGATATTGTCATAAGATCCAAACATTTGCTTTGAAATTAAATTTAAAGTATTTGCTGCCTAACTCTTCATTATATTAAAGCTAAGTAATTATTTAATGCAGCCGCTAAGTTTTGTTATTAACGCCTCTAGTACACCGACGCTGCGAAAAGCGAAACAGCGGCGAACCGATTTACTGTCTCATCCGCCACACGATAATGGCTTATATTGCATCTCGCTCTATTACAGTTTCGCAGTTGTTTCGCGTTTCGCAGCGTCGGTGTACTTCAGGCGTAATAGTAAATAAAAAAATATAACAACAGGTGGTGGGCGGCGACCCTCTGCCGCCGGGGTGGGAGGAGCGACAGGACGCAAACGGCCGCACCTACTTCGTCAACCACATCGCGCGATCCACGCAATGGGAGAGGCCTACTTTCACGTGAGTTTTGTAATAAGCGACCATCCATACTGTACATCACACTATTTACATAATTTTTAGATCCCCCTTGTCACAGGTGGTCACATTGATGAGAATGTGACGTCACAAATTTGCAATTTCCCATCTAAAAGTTATAACCACATCAAAATTTAAAATTTTACTATTTAATTTATTACATTTAAAATGGGTTGTCACAAAACTTAGGATCCCTCCCCCCTTTTTGTCACACTATGTAACACTTAGTCGATCCGAAATTTTGCATGAATATTACTTAGAGGAGTTAGAGGTCGGGTCAATATATTATCACGATCTACTTTTGGTGATGTAGAGCTTTTACGCAGACGGTGTCGTGGGCAGCAGCTAGTTTAACATAATCCGTTATTCCCAGGCGGAACATGAGCACAGAGTCCCAGGCGGAGCGTATGGAGACAGCGGTGACGGAGTTCCAGCGCCGCTTCCACATCTCCGCGGACGACGAGCTGACGGCCCGGCCTGCGACGCCCTCGCGCCCCGCCCCCGCGCCACCCGCGCCCGCCAGCCCCGCCCCTGCCAGCCCCGCGCCCGCTAGCCCCGCCCCCGCGCATCAGGTACGCACAAAATTCATTTCTCCCTAAGAGCCAGTCCACATGACGCGTTGCGTCAGTGTTGCGTCGACGCAGCGCTGTTGTTGCGTTGTTTTACATACAAATAACCAAGGTGTTCACACGGCGCGCTGCGTCAAACGGCAGCGCTGTGTCGATGCAACGCTGACGCCCGTGTGGATAGGCTCTAAGGGCTCCCACACAAAATTGCGAATTCGCATCGCATCATAATGTCATATTTATTATGAATTTTGTCGTAAATATTTGCGATGCGATGCGAATTCGCAGTTTTGTGTAGTAGCCCTAAGTAACGAAAACGTTCTCGCTTTGTATACAGGGTGTAACAAAACTAAGGCGTCACACATTAGGCGTGCGCGTTGACGCCTGAGGAACGTACACGCCTAATGTTGGTTCAAACAAAGTGACAGTTTTTTTTAGGATTTGGATGTGTCTCTTATACAAGATGTTTGTGTAAACACCGTTGTCCTTGAAACCATCAAATGAGGCCGTCAAAATGAACTACTTTTTCTATGAGAACAATGCTGGGAATTAAAAAAAACTGTCTTCATACCCATACAAATTGCCGATCCGGGCATCCGTATGGGTATGAAGACGGCATTTTTTTGAGTTCCCAGCATTTTTCTCATAGAAAAAGTTGTTCATTTTGACGAGCTCATTTGATGGTTTCAAGGATAACGGTGTTTACACAAACACACTATAGATTTCAATGTAAAAGTCGCAGCCTGCAGCGCTGAAAGAGTAACTTTTGTTTTATTTTTGTATAGCCAAATTTATAACGCTAGGGCGCTTGCCCAACCAAAAATAGAAAAGAGTAACTCTTTTAGCGCTACTCTTTCACAGTGAATTAATAAGGGTCACATACACTGTGTATTACGCACCCTAAAGTAATGTCACTTTGTTTTGTTACATCCTGTATTGTGGATAGTTTTATTTGTAAAAAGGTCAGTGTAAGACTTCTCAGATTAATTGCTTTTTTAACAAAATAATTTATAAATAAACAGGGAACTTGCGTTTGTATTTCTTTTTTTTTAATATTATGTAGGATTGTAACGATCGCTAAAAATAGATTTAAAATACAATAAAATAAATAAACAGAAAGGTTTTGGGCCCATAGCATTTTTTTTTATATGCGTTACACAACATTTACGTTAAAGCAGTTCAATATATTTTGCTAACTGCTTTAGCAGTTAAATCAATGTGCAAGTTCTCTGTTTTCGAAACTTTTTTCTTTTTATAATATCGAGTAGCATAAAAAAGGTGCTGAATATAGCGACGCTGACCGTTGCATGCTTATTATTTGCATGGTCTGTGGTAGGTATTATAGTAGATCGAAATATTTTACGCACAGTTTAAAAAATTGAAGGAAATAGGGCGTTTAAAAATGAGAATCTAGATTTTGGGAGTTACGCATAGTAGATGATTCAAATAATTACTAGCTATATGACCGGGCAAAAATTCAAAAAACACACATAAAATGACATTTTATGAAAATGATTCCTAGCTAGATCGATTTATCGCCCCCGAAACCCCCTTTAAACTAAATTTCATGAAAATCGTTGGAGCCGATATATATATATATATATATATATATATATATATATATATATCGGCTTAGAGGTAATATGTGTCAAGTCCATTTTTTATTACTTTTGCTTTTTTATTGATTTGTGTCCAATTTCTTCAGACGGATTTAGTGGTAAATTGCGTCAAGTCCTTACTTCTACAGATAAAAAAATACTCAGAAATAAATTATGTTAAGTGACAATACTAACACAGGGTAAACTAATTTATGTCCCACATAACACTTTGGAATTGTGAAATTTTTACTCTATGGTACAATTTTAAGTTAAGTCCCACATAACACATTTTACCTCTCTAAGTATTTTATGGCACTTGAATTTTTAATGCATTAATGCTAATTAAATAAAAACAACAACAAGGATAAATACCTTAAATATTACATCCTTTTAAAATAAAATAAATGTTTTACATACTGGGTCGTATATATCTATTAGTTCCATGGGACGTGAAGATAATATAATTGAAACTAATAAAAATTATCCTTTTAAGTAAATTTTTCTCCCATTCTTATTTTTAGTAAATTTATGTTAATATTAAATTATTTAATATTAATTAATTTTTGTTCGTGCATAAATGACGTTTTTCTTCCTCCTAACTGTCTGATTTTTGTTTAATTAATTATTTCAATTTAATATTTATACCACAGCCAGTCAAGTTACACATATTTTGAGGTTGCATAAATTCGTACCAACCTGAAAATCGGTAATATTGTTTAGAATGTGATCACAAATAAAATTTTAAAGTTCCCCATAATTCCCATGTCTGCTAATTTTTTTATTCAAGGTCAAAGGTCCAAAACTTAGTTTTTTACGATTTTTTGCGAAACGGAAAGTTATCTATACTAATACTAGCTGTCCCGGCAAACGTTGCCTTGCCATAATATAATTATTTGCCACATTATTTCATTGAAGTGACTAAATAAGTATGTCGCCATGGCAACGTCGATAGCTATCCCGTGGCACAAACAATGGTCGCGGTCAGTCTCAGGTTGTCATAATTTAATATTATTTATTCAACAAATGCACTTGTCAATAAAGTAGTAGCCGATTCTCAGACCTACCGAATATGCATATAAAATTTGGTAAAATCAGTAAAGCCGTTTCGGAGGAGTTCATGGACTAACATTGTGACACGAGAATTTTATATATAAGATTATAAAGAGGTAATCTTTGTTTGTTTAATTGTAATGAATAGGCTCAAAAAATACTGGACCGATTTTAAAAATTCTTTCACCATTCCAAATCTACATTATTTACGAGTAACATAGGCCAATTCTTGTATATATATATATATATATATATATATATATATATATATATATACAAGAATTGCTCGTTTAAAGATAAATAAGATTTTTTAAAGAGTTCAGTTTTATTTACAGTATATCATTGACAAAATTTTTAAATAAGAGAAAATTATTTTGAGCATATAGTTATTAATTCTCTAAAAAGGGTTCAATTAACATTAGGTCTGACTAAAAACTGTTAAAGAGTTTCTCTCAAGTATTAAATTATTTTAATTTTAGAATCTGCTATGCTTTGCCCTCCAATAATATTACATAGTACTAATACTACATGTTATTATTGATGCATATTTTATAGAGTATCTGCAGCATGATTCTCTTTGATATGATTTTAATAACGGATTTTGGCTAAGCATTTGACTAAACCAACCAACCGCATTGACGCGACGCTGTGGATCAGGAGTGTTTTATTAGTTTTCAACATAAAAATAACATAATTTGTCCATATGCTACTTTTTACATAGTTCAAAATTGATTTTTTTATATGTTATTTTTTATTATTTGAATTAGTAAATAGTAATAACATAATATGATTAACATTTAACACTCGTACTTACATTCATTTTCCATAACTGTAACATATTTGTGTTCACTGGCAACACGAGAAAATATGCAGATAAATGATACTAAATCGTCATATTTACCGCATAATACAACTAAGCAGCATGCGCTTTAATAAAAACCTAAAGTATTAAAATAAAAAAGCTGTAGACTATTTTGGTTACAATAAAATTGATAACTGAAAAACAAGTAAATTGATAACTCAAAAACAAAATAATTATATAAATGGTCCTAGATTTTATTCACAAAAATAAAAAAAAATACTAAAGAACCAGAATAGTATAACATCCAAGTTTTTTACGTTTGCCCCAAGGGTATATTCTTGTTCCATTTTCTTTTAATTTGTATGTAGATGACTTAATAAATAAATAACTTTTTTATAATTATCAAGAACTGATTATATTCAATGTTTTTTCACGGTGTAATTACAATACATATTTCATTTTGCAATATTGTCAAATATCAACCAATAGTAACGAAGTAGTGTACAGCTTTTTTTTTGTTTTGTTTTTGAACACTAACCCAATTTTTCATCACTTTTAATTTCACATCTGGGTTTCATGGGAAATATAAAAGAATCGCATTTTAAAAATCATGTAACATTTAAATATTGTAAACTTATCTATAGCCCATGTTTTGTTGATCATTCGATTATCTGTCCTAAAAACGACGGTGTCCTCTTCTATCATAGACAATTGAGCTCCCGAAAATGATGGTTTTATTATTTTAGGGTTTGCAATTATCTAACTAGAATAGAAAGCATTAATATAGTATAGAATAATGTATTTTTTAATTATCCTTATACACATCCGTTGATTAAATTCTGGGATAAGTAAGAAACAAGGAAAATAAAAACAATCTCTAACAGGAGGAAGCAAGCGAGACTCAAGCTGAGAATATCGAAAACACTGAGAACACACAACCTACCGCTGGCACATCCGAAGAAACAGGACAAGCGTCTGAAACGACGGCTAACTTAAGCAACGACTGTGATAATAATATAAGTGATAATCAAAATGAAGCATCGAATGATAATCAGGAGGACAGCGACGTAGTTTGCGCTCAAGAGGCGCGACCGACCGAACAAGAAGAAAGAACGAATGAGAGTAACGATCAAACTGACGCCCCTGAAGTTGCTCAAGAAACAACTAATACTAGTCAAGAAGCTGAGGATACGGAGATAAGACTCGAGATACAAGCTTTAAACGACGAAGCGAACGACGCGGATGACGATAGCAGAACAGAAATTGACGTATTGAGCCTCGGCGGGGAGAGACTCGATGAAAATGGCGACGATTCGACGGAGTCGCTAACCTTCGATGAGAACCACTTTAGTACGCCAACAGGAGGTGCGTCCCCAGAAAGACGAGAGGCCAGGCGCCGCAGGACCACAGCAAGCTCGATGGACTCGGAGGTAAGACGCGGGTTTGCGGGCGTGGCCTGTGCTGTGTGTGGGTTTCCTTTCATTCACCTCAGGACCATAAGAGATGCACCGAAGGCACAGAGCTTGTCATTGCCTCCGACCTCGCTTGGCGCGATTGTCTATGACTTAGGGTGTGTAGACGCAAGTCTACGCGTCCTCGAGGACTCGAGGCTAATGTGAACGTCCCGTAACACGCTTGATACTAACACCGCCATCATACGAAACGAATTTAGATTTTGATTATTAGGTAGGTAAATGCTAGAAAAATATTGTTCTATTTATTATATTGCTAAATCTATTGAATACAAATTTTAAATATGAAGTTTATATATTTATTAGATTAGTCATTAGGTCCCCTAGGTAATGCCAAATGCGTTAGGTTCTTTCTTAGCAAAGCTATCTATTTGATCTGTAACTTGTAATTTCATATTGTCTATAAGTGCATTATCCTATAAAAAAATGCCTGAATTCTCTTTTATTTTAACATCATCTGATTTCTTCAATGGATGGATTTTCTTACTCTTACGGATATAGAGACATTCGTCCTTTGACCCATATTTTAATGCGCAAGAGTATATTGGTATCGTGCGCGTGTAAAAGAAACAGGCTATAAATCAATGGCCGAATTTCTCACTATCTGGCGACCGGTCTTTAGCACTGCGCATGAGCTTCCCACTTAGACTTGGATTCGTTTCATAAAAAAGTACACTGCTTGTCATAGTTATGTGGTCATTAGATTCTGTATTTGTTAGTTTTAAAACAATAAGTCACTTTTAAAACAAAGTTTTTATTGTTGTATTCAAAACGAATATTAATATATAAATATTAATTCCTCACATCTATAATTATACCAATACAGAATTATTTATACTCTATTTTGTATTCTTTGTCGGTAAAATACAATTTCTGATCATTTTCAAATCTCATTCTTTTTTTATGAATAATACAGACATACAACAGAAAAGACTTTCATTTTACCTGACTGAAATAAAAATTAGAGTATAAGCCGCATTGTGATATGTATGTATATTTTGCTAGTGGTATATTTTGTGCTATGTTGTGACTTGTGAGCTTGTATAATATGTATGCTATGTTATATGCTTTATGTTTATGTGGATGTTATTTTTTAATGTTGTTTATGTTAGCATGATGGGATGAGGTAAATGTATTAACTTACTAACATACTAACACTGGTGGTTAATATTATTATTAGGTAAATTAAATGCCAATTTTACAAAAGATTGTTAGTGTTAATCTTGTCTAAATATTACCTCTCTCTTTATTTAGTACGATAAACGATAGCGATAATATGATATTTATTCAAGAATTAACTTTAATGTTCATTAGTATAATTGGAACTTAGTCTGAAAAGAAATAAGATATGCTGCAAGATATTTTTAACCGACACTAAAGAACAAGAATATTCGAGAAACTTGTTCTTTAGAAGTTGTTACTAATTCTTCTTATGTTAGAAAATACTCAAATATTTATCACATTTCTTTTCAGTTAAAATTATATTTCATACAAAAGTACCTAAATACAATTTAGATTTTACTATAAAGCACCACGAAAGGCTAAAAATACGTTATAGTGCACGGAATATATATAGTGTAAGGGCCGGGACATAAAAACACGGCACGGAGCCGTACGGCGCGGCGCCGTGTCGTGGGAATCCACGATGCGCGTCGTAAAAAACCACGGCACGGTGCCGTACGGCGTCATACGACGTCGTGCCGTAGAAACTCACGTAGAAATTCAAGATGAGGCGACGTCGTACGACGCCGTGCCGTGGTTTTTTACGACGCGCGTCGTGGATTCCCACGACACGACGCCGTACTTGTGTCCCGGCTCTAATGCTCAAATTTTGTCTAAAAGACTCAATAAGTCACCAGGCTAGAATATTAGTAGCTCAAAAGACAATGTCAATTCATAATGTTATTATGTCATTATGTAAGTAAGATATGCCTGCAGGTATCTTCGAAGTGGCAACGCGTTTCTGCCGTAAATTGCCAATCTAGTTACGTTAGTAACATTTAATATCATTGGTTTCAAATCAAAGAGCTTTTCCCCGCGGCTTCGCTCGCGTTAAGAAGTATTATTATATACAAACTTTCATTCCCTATTTTAACCCCTTGGGGTTGGAATTTATCAAAATCCTTTCTTAGCGGATGCCTACGTCATAACATCTACCTGCATGCAAAATTTCAGCCCGATCCGTCCAGTGGTTAAGGCTGTGCGTTGATAGATCATCATGTCAGTCAGTCACCTTTGAGTTTTATATATAATAATAATAATATAGATATGACTTGTGTAGTGTGGCTCTTGTAATGAGGGTGTTTGATATACTATTTGCCACCAGGTGCCGCTATGTAGCCTTGGGGTCTATCGTGTCAAAGAGACATATTATCGAATATCGTGACACATGATTTATGACAGCTATACCGTGACAGATTATGACAGCAGTTTGACACGATAGACCCAGTACCCTGCAAACGATAAAATTGTTTGTCAAATTTTACGTGTTTGTCAAATTTTACGTGTTTGTCAAACAGTTTGATAGTGTACAGCTTTGCTTGAAGCGTTTGTCAAACAAACTACGTGTTTGACAAACGTGTTTGAACGTGTTCCGCTGTATTTGTCAAACAAATCTCATAATCTCAAACCGATTCTAGCTAATTGTTTAACAAACTTGTTTGATGCACGTTTGTTCGTCTGCGCTGCTATTTGATGAAAACGTAAATTACATCAAACATGTTTGTCAAACAAATTTGATCGTTAACAGGGTACTTCAGGCTACAGCGGCATCTGGTGGCAAATAGAACATCAAACACCCTCATTAAACGTTTATCTTCGTGTGTAGATATTAAAGTTTAATTTTCAATTCCACCATTCAATTCCAAATACTGCCCTATCTTGTCCCCTCTCATAGAATATCTGGAATCTAACACATAATCTAATAAATACTGTGGCTATGAACTGAGCGTGTGTTGTAGGACGACACAGATGGCAGCACGGATACCACCAGAAGCGGTTCCTCCACCAGCAGCCAGAGCCAGAACCTGCCTAATAGTGATGGTGAGTTATCTTTAGTTCTGAGTAATAGTATGAAAGCAATCAATATACGTATTAAATCAATCAGATATCAAAGAATATTCATTGGCAGATGGTGGACCCAAGTAATTTGGTTGTGTGAAACCCAGCAGACAGATCACGTTAAATAAAATTTATTTCGACCAATACGTGGGGACACAATAAAATAACATATCGAACTGTGATGCCAGGCTATTAAGAGTCCGTATACGAAATTTTGCCGATTTTGCCGAAATTGCAAAGGTTCGCTACAGAAATATTATTATGTTTTTTCCCCTTATTAGACATATATATATATATATATATATATATATATATATATACAGGATGTCCCAAAACTCAACGATAATCTGGGACCGGATGAATGGCCAAGTTATACCAGTTCCGTGAAAAATAAAATAAAAATTCCATATCACTCAGTTCAGCGATAATAGACAATTTTGTAAAAAAGTCGAAATTCGACACCCTTGGTCGCATTTTCAAGTCCTGTGATCACCAATGTCACAATTTCGCTGTGATTTTTTTAATTTCGAGATCTTTATTAACGATGCTATTAATCGCAACTACGAATTAATGTAAAAAACATTGTTAATTTAATAAAATAAGTTAAGTTTTAGGGAGTCGTGGTTCACAAAAATATTGTTAGTTAACTTTGACACTTCATTTTGAAAAAAAAATGTACTACACTACCCTTGGCAAGTTATTTCAAAAGATGGCGCATTTAATCAAGATTTAAAAATGATGCAACACTAGCCACTTTTCTTGCTACTAAAATTTTTATTTCTCATTTTTTCCAAATTGAGCTTATTTTGAACAACTCAAGATTAGGAATTTTTGTTACTAAAATTTGTTATTTTTTGTTTCTGGTCTTAAATCAAATTATTATTTTTAGTAAAGAGGTAATTCAGTCAGTTAATAACCAATCTTACTGTAAAAAAACATAATAATAATTAATAAAACAATGAAGGAACCGTCGTAAAACTTTTTATTAAATTATTCTCCTTAAACTACAATAAATGTTCGAATTGTTTGCCTCCGGCACGAATACAGGCTCTGCAACGCCTTACAAAAGACCTTTGCACCAGTCGTGCCAAATTTCTTGAATTTATTTCTTCTGACGCTGCAGCAATTTTTTGGCGAAGTTCTGATAGATTTTGTATTTTTTTCGAATATACTTTTTCTTTTATGCATCCCCAGTAAAAAAAATCAACTGGATTTAGATCGGGGGAACGAGGAGGCCATAAAATTGAGCCACCGCGTCCGATCCATCTGTCAGGATAATCAGCGTTTAAATAATCCCTTACAGCTCGAGCATAGTGCGCCGGACAACCATCTTGCTGAAACCACATTTCTCTGCGAATACTGAGCGGTGCGTCTTCTAACAAATTTGGCAAATCGTTTTGAAGAAAATGCAAATAGGTGGCGCCATCTAAATTTTGAGTTAGCTCAAATGCTCCAATTACTCGTCCGTTTAAAATTCCAGTCCACATGTTTACTTTGAATTGGTATTGGGATCGGTCTTCACGCATTAAATGCGGATTTTCGACGTGCCATTCATGAAGGTTGTGTAAGTTCAAATAACCGTCTCTTTTAAATGTAGATTCGTCGGTCCATAAAATTTTGTTTAGGAATTCAGGATCTTCTCGAATTTTCGTTAACATTGTTCTGCAGAAATTAATTCTAGGTGCGTAATCTCGTGGGAGCAAACTCTGGACGCGTTGCACATGATACGGATGAAATTCGTTTCGTTTTAAAATTCGATGAGCGTTACTTTTCGGTACTCCCGTTGCTAGTTCTATCGCACGTACTGAAGTGCTAGGGTCATTTTGAATTTCATTCAAAACTACGTCGTCGTAGTCTCTTTGCGGTCTTCCACCGGACGTACGAACACTGGGCAATCGTCCTTCCGAGTATGACGCGTGCACATTTTGGAATACGCGATAATCTGGGTGACGCTGCACATTGGGGTATCTCTCGCGATACAATCTGGCTGCGGCAGAGGCATTACAACGGCATTCACCGTAGATAAGATGCATATTTGCATATTCTTGTACTGTGTACAGATCCGGCATGTTGTTCACACACTATTTTCACAGCACAAAGTCCAGAAAAGCAAAGCCAATGTCGTCAGTACAAATGCAGTATCAAGTCCAAAGTAACACAAGCCAAAGTCGTCAGTACGGAAGCGGTATCAAGTCCAAAGTAATACAAGCCAAAGTCGTTAGTACGATAGTAACACGAATACGAGAGATGCGCAGTAGACGAAGAAACGATGCGTACTAAATGTTGTGAACGGACGACCCCTCAAGCGTCACTATCCGTCTCGCTCATTCTAAAAGTCGAATGTCGATCTGTCTTGCTCTAGAGTGAGACAGACTGTCAGCGTCACTATCTATCTCATTCTATCACTTTTGTTCATTACACACACTCAATACCCTGATCTTTTAATATAAAAAAGTATCAATTATTATTTTAGAAATGAGTTCAATTTGAAAAAAAATTGAAATAAATTTTTTAATGGTAAGAAAAGTGGCTAGTGTTGCACCATTTTTAAATCTTGATTAAATGCGCCAACTTTTTAAATAACTTGCCAAGGGCAGTGTAGTACAATTTTTTTTCAAAATGAAGTGTCAAAGTTAACTAACAATATTTTTGTGAACCATGACTCACTAAAACTTAACTTATTTTATTAAATTAACAACGTTTTTTGCATTAATTCGTAGTTGCGATCAATAGCATCGTTAATGAAGATCTCGAAATTAAAAAAATCACAGCGAAATTGTGACATTGGTGATCACAGGACTTGAAAATGCGACCAAGGGTGTCGAATTTCGACTTTTTTACAAAATTGTCTATTATCGCTGAACTGAGTGATATGGAATTTTTATTTTATTTTTCACGGAACTGGTATAACTTGGCCATTCATCCGGTCCCAGATTATCGTTGAGTTTTGGGACATCCTGTATATATATATTATTAATTATTAGATTTAAAATATATTTAAGCGCGGAAAGCCGACTCGAACTTGCGGCGAGAAATATAATGTGAGATTTAGGTTGTTTTGAATCGTGTTTTTCTCGAATTGGATAGAATTTTATCTATAGATTATTTCTCTCGTTTTCTTTTTATGAATTACAGCTCCAAGTTGCCGAAATTAACAGCAATTCTTTGCCCATTTTCTCTAAAATTTTGCCGAGTTACATATTTTTTTACTCAACTATTTCATATTAAAGTGGTAAAAAGTAATTCCAACATTTTATAGACGACTTTCTCAACAGTACATTGTATTTTTTTCATACCGTTAAGACGTCAATACAATCCATAAACAGGTGATATTCTAAACCTTTTACAGCAAAAATCACAAAACTGTCGCGGGTTTGAGTTAGATTATTTAAAAATACTTAAAAAAATAAAAAATCTAGCTCCAGCATTATATTATAATTGAAATGATCTTACATGTTGTGCATTAAAACTTATAGAAATACTGTATTTTAACTGTTAAATCACGTCTGTAAAATAAGCGAAATCAGCCAATTTCGTATACGGACCCTTAAATACAATACAAGATCTAGCTTTAACTTGAATTATATAGACATATTTAACTCAACGGTTATCGGCACTAAAAGACTTATTATATATCTAAGCATTGGTCTGACGGTGTTCTCTGACTGTCGTTTCATATTAATTATTGATATATGTTATTATATATTACTAAATTCATAATTATAACCTATTACATTTATATTAATTCAAGTTATATGATATTCTGTACCTTTTAATAAACTATCATTTTTCTAATAAGCGAGTTTTGTAAGCTTTCGTAATTAATTAGTTTCTAAATGTGAAAACGTGTACTTAAATGGTGTCTAGATTTTATACAGCCTTTTATACATTTAATAAACACTGTATGTTTTCCAAATAAATAAAAATAAAATAAAATAGTGTATTTGCTAATTATTATATTATGTATTACAGGCTTGCCACCCGGCTGGAGTATGCAGCGCGCGCCCAACGGCAGAATATTCTTCATCGATCACAACCAGAAAACAACCACTTGGATCGACCCAAGAACAGGTACGATAAAGACAATAAAATAAAGTTACTAGATACTGTTATTTGACAAAAATATGTTTTAAAGGTAGGTTACGGTAAGACTTAATTGTCTGACAAGAAAAACGAAAGAATGTAGATCCATATCGCATGTATAGATGTATGGATGGGATTCGCATATAGGTCGGTCTTGGACTGGACTGGACTCGCCAGTCGTGTCGGTTACTCCAGTGGATACAGGACACGACTATCGAGTCCACTCGCCAGTCGTGTCGGTTATCTGTCCCACTGGGTTACACAAGTGTAAATGCAAACAGAATGCTCGCGCATATGTTTAATTCCTACTGGGCATGTTAATTTAGACAAAGACAAAACATTATAAAGGATGAAAGAAAACATTAGGATGTCCCCTTTTATACATATAGAGTTGACTGTGAAAATAGCAGTGCTGATCTTTCAGCACTGCTCAGTCTCTCTTAACTATTGTTAAGAGCATATTTCATAGAAACATTAGGCCGCGTTTCCACTGAAGCGGAGCGGAGCTTAGCGGTGCCGAATTGACCAATCACCATGCTCGAAATCTTCGCTCCGCTTCGCTGTCATTCCGCTGGAATAGCGCGATTGGTCAATTCGGGCACCGCTAAACTTCGGTGGAAACGCACCCTAAAAGTCAGAAGTAACTCGTTCAGCGCTATTTTTACAGTGAAGTCTATATAACTTATAAGTTATAAGGGACACGAACACGCCCTATCCATATCCATATCCATACTAATATTATAAATGCGAAAGTGTCTGTCTGTCACTGAACCGATTTTGCTAAAATTTGGGAAAGGAGGCTAAATCCTGGGAAAGGACATTTTTGTTCTGAAAAAAAATGTATATAAAATGCGATGCGTAAAAATGCGATAAACGAGTTTTGGCGCAACGGAGTTGCGGGCATCATCTAGTAGTACATATTATCACTCTGCCTTGTTACAGTCAGCACAGCGTATTTTTTACTAGCGACCCGCCCCGGCATATCACGGGTATAAAATATATAGCCACTGAAAAAATGATTAAAATCGATAGCCTATGATCCTTCAAGTGGTCTAAATTGCTCCAGTAGTTCGCGAGATAAGCCTTTTCAAATGATTTCCCCCGTTTTTTCCACATTCTCCTATTAGTCTTAGCGTGATAAAATATAACCTATAGCCTTCCTCAATAAATGGGCTATCTAACACTGAAATAATTTTTCAAATCGGACTAGTAGTTCCTAAGATTAGCGCGTTTAAATTAGCCCTTTCAAATAATTTTCCTCGTTTTTCCACATTTTCCTCTATTTCTTCGCTCCTATTAGTCTTAGCGTGATAAAATATAGCCTATAGCCTTTCTCGATAAATGGGCTATCTAACACTGAAAGAATCATCAAAATCCGTTGCGTAGTTTAAAAGATTAAAGGGAACAAAAGGACATGAGGGAAAAAAAGCGACTTTGTTTTATAATATTATATATAGATATGTAAACGGTTATTAAATAGCACGTAAATGTTGCAGGTTGCGCGTCAAGTCTGCCGACCGCTGCCGTGGCGGCGCCGCCGGCGGAGACGGACGAGCTGGGCGCGCTGCCGGAGGGCTGGGAGGAGCGCGTACATACAGACGGACGGATATTCTTCATTGATCATAGTGAGTACAAATACAGATACAAATACAATTTCTTAAATTAAACTGTTCAATCATTTAGTCTGATTAGCAAGTGCCATTTTCGTCAAAACCTGATCTCATGCACCGAAAATTATGATTTTGGGCTCATTCGCTTCGGAATACCATCTAGAACATTCTATCAAAATTCCAAGAGGGGCTGAAAAAAAATGCAATAGTTATAAACAATTAAGTAAACATAAAAAGAAGGGCTTGGATTCTTTTTAATATTTCGAAAACTATTTGAGATAATCAAAATTTGAAAATAGATCATTAAAGAGCAGGAAATTTCCTAAAAAAAGTCTTAGATCCTGGAACCTTACCAATAATCTTTATAGCTTTAAATGATCGGCGAAAGTAACGGTAAAAACGCGTAGCTCGGGTTTCGCGTGAATTGCCGCAATCTGCCACGCGAACTAAAAAATATATTTTAACTGATTAAATATTAATATAAAGAAATAAAAAAAATTGGGTACTAAGTAGACATATCAATAAACAATAATCCGTCAACAAAAATAAATTATCACAATTTGTTTAAATGTTATGCTTTTGTTCATTTGTTAATAGTCACCATTTTAATGTGAACATAAAAACGCTGATTATATCTAAACAAGAAGTCTAAAAAATTTTATTATTCTTTTGAGCTAATTTTAAAAGGGTTTAGAAGAGATATCCGGTGAAAAATTTCAATAATTTTGATTTTTCACTTTTTTATGAACAATCAAAGGCATTCATGAAATTTTCATGTAAATAAAACAATTAGGGTTTTTCATCAATAAAATGATTATTTAAATTTTATTAGTTAAAAATATAAAAATATATATTGTTATCTGGCTTCTAACAACAACATAACAAAATAATAACAATAATTGGATATAAAAGTACCGTAATTGCTTTATTTACATGAATAAATTTGGAATGCTTTTGAATGTTAATAAAAAAGTGAAAAATAAAAAAAAATGAATTTTGTCAACGGGAATCTCTTCTAAACCCTTTTAAGATTAGCTCAAAAGAATAATAAAATTTTCTAGATTTCTTGTTTAGAAATAATCAGTCAATTTTATCAAATCAATTTTATTGATGAAAAACCCTAATTGTTTTATTTACATGAAAATTTCATGAATGCCTTTGATTGTTCATAAAAAAGTGAAAAATCAAAATTATTGAAATTTTTCACCGGATATCTCTTCTAAACCCTTTTAAAATTAGCTCAAAAGAATAATAAAATTTTCTAGATTTCTTGTTTAGAAATAATCAGCGTTTTTATGTTAACTTTAAAATGGTGACTATTAACAAATTAAGAAAAGCGTAATAATTAAACAAATTGTGATAGTTTATTTTTGTTAACGGATTATTGTTTACTGATATGTCTACTTAGTGCCCAATTTTTTTTATTCCTTAATATTAATATTTAATCACTTAAAATATTTTTTTAGTTCACGTAGCAGATTGCGGCAAATCACGCGAAACCCGAACCACGCTGTTTTACCGTTACTTTCGCCGCTCAATTAAAGCTATAAGGATTATTGGTAAGGTTCCAGGATCTAGGATTTTTTTAGGAAATTTCCTGCTCTTTAAGGATCTATTTTCAAATTTTGATTATCTCAAATAGTTTTTGAAATATTAAAAAAAACCAAACCCTTATTTTTATGTTTACTTAATTGTTTATAACTTTTGCATTTTTTTCAGCCCGTCTTGGAATTTTGATAGAATGTTCTAGATGGTATTCCGAATCGAATGAGATCAAAATCATAATTTTCGGTGCATGAGATCAGGTTTTGACGAAAATGGCACTTGTTTACCAGAGTAATTACTTCTAAACTAGGTTTCATAGTAAGAGAGATGAGGTTATATTGGAAGTCCCTTGATCGTCCGGTTGTCATAAGCTAAATGATCTTGATGGTGTCGTGTGGAGTGTCAAATGGAAGAGCTTTATAAGCACATTTCAAATATTATGTATTTTACATAGTCGGGTTATAGTTTTTCAACTTATAACTTGTTAACTAGATATTTGACTGGTATTCGATAAAACACGAATAAAATGACATAGTAAGATTGCTCGTTTAAAGATATAAGATATAGTCACTATAAGCTCCGGTGACTTACAGACACGCGGACGACGCAGTGGGAGGACCCGCGCCTGTCGAACCCGCAGATCGCGGGGCCGGCCGTGCCCTACTCGCGCGACTACAAGCGCAAATACGAATACCTCAAGAGTCAGCTGCGTAAACCGGTGAGTCTGCACCAACTCAATATAATAAATAACAATAGTTTTAAAAAACACGCTTTTTAATTTTTTTATTCCAACAAGTTATTATACCATGTCGTTCTTAATACGTGTATGGAAAGTTTCGAATTAAGTAGACTACTGGAGATAGGTTAAATTCGTGCTCAAAAATTCCGTTGCGTTACATACAGCCCAAGGTAAGCTAACTGCTAAACTCAAGTTACGCTAAGTATGGGCTCGAGGAGGGCCTGCTGGTGACAAGCAGTCACGCGCACGCAGAGCCGCGGAAAGAAAGCTTACGCGTTCTCGCAATTCTGCGTGCGAAGAGTGGAAGAGTATATACGGGTTTTAGTGGGTAGGGCTGCGGTCAATTCACCGTCTTTACGGCCGCAGCGAGTCCTACATACCTGGGGGAATTGTCCCCAAACCCTCCGGCATGCGCAACAGCATAGCCGCGTTTTAGGAGACAACATCAACAGTATTAGTAGGGGAGGGCAAGGTGCTAATTTTGTAGTCACTCGAGCGTCATGGAGACTTAGTAGGTTTTTTACATTAGCTAAAACTGATAAAAAAATAATAAGAGCGTTTTTTATTTTAGTGGTGGGTTCAGAAACTGCGGCCATTTTAAAGCTTTGAAAAAGAAAGTATATTCAGAAAACTGCTTGCTTCGGTCAATTATTATTATATTTTAGACAACAAGGACTAAATCATTTAGTTTAGTGCAAAATAAAATATCTGCGAAGTTTAGTTACGAAAATATGAAGGTTTATTTTTTTATATTTTAAAATGTTCCTACAGGCTTACCTTATCTTTAAATCGTCAGTGCTTTTTATGGAAGCTTCTTTGGGGTATACTAAGCATCCCCTATCTTAATCTGACAGATCGGATGACATTTCAATATTCCAAAAAAATATTTTTTTTAACCCACCACGTGAGAAATCTGATTTCTATACCATGATAACTAGACACATGTCGGAAGCCTATACAAGCTTAATCTGACACGCTCGAGCTACTCCCAAAATCCCCTCTTCCTCTCCTCTACTATATAGTGTCTACGGCTTAATCACAGATTATAAACACAACAATAGACTAACACTGCCATATTCAGTGGGTTTCAAATTATTTCAAATCGGTTGCAAGCTTATAAGACTCACTTCCATAGTAGCCCAGAGGTAGTGTAGCTTTGAATACAAAATATGCTCACGCGATTTTCACCCCTCAGAGCAACGTGCCCAACAAGTTCGAGATCAAAGTCCGTCGTAGCTCGATCCTGGAGGACTCGTACCGCATCATCAGCTCCGTCAGCCGCATCGACCTGCTCAAGACCAAGCTGTGGGTGGAGTTCGAGTCGGAGGTTGGCCTGGGTGAGTAGTATAGTGCAGGGGTTCCCAGAGTGTGCGCCGCGTAAACGGAAGAGGGGCGCCGTGAGTCGATCGTCTATCATTATCCGTAACCACAAATATTATGAAATAAAATTATAATAATGATGTAAAGCAGGTAGATGATGCGGCCAAAGGAAGATCTTCCGACCGAACGAGGTGGTATGCTCGGTCGGTGAATTGTGGGTACCGCCACAATGTTTATTTATGTAATTTTTTCTAATAACTAAGTAGAGTAGGGCGCCGTGACAAAATATTGTAACGTGTAACTGCGCTGCAGGCTGAAAAAAAATGGAAACCCCTGGTATAGTGTGTTAATAAGAATAAATATCATTTTCTATTAATTTCATTAACGTGCTAATTTTGCATAGCATGCTACGTTCTAAAACAATTTGCTAAAATCGCGGTATCGTGAATTCTCGGTTCGTATCGCACCGCTAGCGTCGAGTATAATTTCGCATCGAGTGAAATATAGCATGTTCAATAGCAGTTAGCGCCGCGATACGTAACAGCGCGGCAGCGCGGACGTGAATTTTTTCATCGCAGACTATTGCTGTCGCACAATAATATTAGCAATCGTATTTATTGCAAGTAGGATTAATTTAATTATTGCTAATGGGAATTTTACAATTAATTATTATTGCTAATGCTATTTTTACCAACACTAGTGTAGTGTAGTCGCGTTGTGATTAGTCGCGTCGCGTTAGATGTGAACACTGATCAATGAAATATCAAAATCTGGAAGAAAACTGGAAGAAAATCTTGAACAATTTGGTTCAATATAGAGGCCGCCAAGAGTAGGAAGGGTATCTAGCGAGTAGCATATAAACAAAAACTACGGACGCCATAACGAATGATCTTTTGACGTTTGGTTGAATAAAAAAACAGCGCCCGTAGCGGAAAAGTTTCTAGTGGTAGTCTTGCCCACAGATTGCATCGCGGCACTAAAGACTAAAGTAAAGTAAATATTTTCAATTTTATATCGCGTAGTACCCAATGATGAAAAACTCAAAGCAGATATGTTACTACCGCGCGCGTTGTGAAGATTCAAATACGGCCCAATTGGGTCGTCTATTATTTAGTCTGCATCGAGCGCAGTCACGAACGTGCCGCGTCTTGTCTTACCTAAATAAATTGAAAATGACGTCGTGCGTGTTTCGAAAATGTACCAATTATGACTCAAAAGAAAACAAAACACATGGAATCTCTTACCACATATCTTGATTGCAATAAATACCTCGATTATTTACATTTTCAATTATTTTTTCGAACAATCTGGAAAAAATCGAATTTTCGTCATAGCTCAGACGAAGAAAGAGACAGCGATACGATTCGACGTTTAAAAATAGAACTGTCTCTTTTATGTAAATGGTTTTTCGTATCTTTTGTTTCACTTATCTGTCAAGTTTGTCAATGTTTGCGATTTTAAATTTGAAAATAATTGTTCGGAAGAGATTTAAGCCGGAAAATAGTATGGACGTAACAGATATATATAAGCAGAATATCATTGGTAGTACCGTGACGTTTATAGTTATATTCGGCAGGGCTATCACGTAAAAATAGCGATCAACAATCCGCTAGCAATAATCGCGCGATCGATTGCTGGTTGTCAAAAACAATGGTGCCATGTAAGCGATCGATTGCAATCGTGTTGTTTTGGCTGTTACGTGATACGAAATTGCGATTTTGGAGCAATTATCGCGCAATAATTGCTATCGCATTGCTCTCGCAAGATATGTGATACGGCGGTGGGTTTTACCGAATTTGGGGTAAATAAATAATAACTAAAATGACAATTTCCAGACTACGGCGGCCTCGCTCGCGAGTGGTTCTTCCTGCTATCCAAGGAGATGTTCAACCCGTACTACGGTCTGTTCGAGTACTCCGCCATGGACAACTACACGCTGCAGATAAACCCCAACAGCGGCGTGTGCAACGAGGAGCACTTACACTACTTCAAGTTCATCGGCCGCGTCGCCGGCATGGCCGTGTACCATGGGAAGCTGCTTGACGGTAAGTCGGTGTGTCGGTGTAGTATAGTGTGTGTATAACCCCAACAGCGGCGTGTGCAACGAGGAGCACTTACACAACTTCAAGTTCATCGACCGCGTCGCCGGCATGGCCGCGTACCATGGGAAGCTGCTTGACGGTATGTCGGTGTGTCGGTGTAGTTATAATGTGTATATATCCCCAACAGCGGCGTGTGCAACGAGGAGCACTTACACTACTTCAAGTTTATCGGCCGCGTCGCCGGCATGGCCGTGTACCATGGGAAGCTGCTTGACGGTATGTCGATGTGGGGAATGAGAGAGATAATATACAGCTGGCTGTCTCTTTCACTCGCTTACTGTTGGTAAAGTGTGCGATTGAAAGAGATATATAGCTAGTTGTATTTTTCACTCGCTTACGGCAACGTTGCTTCTTTGTAGAAATATTACCTGATTTGTCTAAAAGTGAAAAGTTATTGATGGCTTGCTGTGTATACTTTAATTATACAAAATATATTAGCTGTACAAAATAAAAGTAAATCGATTTGTTATCTAGCAGAATATGTGCGCGAGTAGATAAAACCCTTCATCTATACACAAAGAAAACACGCAGAGAAAATTGTCAATTTTTTTATCGTGGCTAAATATTTGTTTTTGCAGAAAGTGCGTATATGCACGCAAACATCGTACAGGTTTGCGTACGCATACGCACAATCACGTGCTACAAATACATGCGTTATTTACACCCACTGACCTCCATTATACAAGTACGCTGGACCTATGATACCCTTTGAAATGACAGCTGTTTTTTTGTGCCTATTTGAAGCGGAATCAGCGCCCCAAAATCGGGGGAAGAGAACTAAATCTGACTAAACATGACGTTAAAAGTCGCCATATTGGCGCTGATAGCAGTAGTGGGAGTACTAACTAATACTAGTTTCTACCACCGTAGTGATTATATTCTCTTTGGTTTCAACAACCAATAGCGATTGAGCGGCCATTTGCAAGTTACGTCAGATTTAGTTCTCTTCCCCCGATTTTGGGGGCGCTGATTCCGCTTCAAATAGGCACAAAAAACAGCTGGGTATCATATTCTGTCCAGCGAACTTGTATAATGGAGGTCAGTGTTTACACCCCATTCATTGTTATTTCAGCATTCTTCATCCGTCCATTTTACAAGATGATGCTGGGCAAGCAGATTGAACTGCAGGATATGGAGTCGGTCGATTTAGAATACTATAACTCCCTTATGTGGATTAAGGTACGAAATTGAATCTTATGTATTTAAGTTACACTAGTTTTTCCTTTGTATAGCCAGAGTACAACAAGTTTAATTCGAAGAATGCGATGAAATCTATCATAGTGTTTTCTTTAATTTGAACTTGAGTGTTGAAACACACTAGGCCGAAAATACGCGGCCGAAGTTCGGCATGATTACGTCAGCAATGCGCTACGAATACAATATAACGCGACGTAATTGCGGCATGGTGTGTCATCAGTAATTTAAAATACATTGCAGGCGTAATCTTGCCGAACTTCGACCACGTTTTTTTTGGCCTAGTGTGTTTAGAGACTTAGCTAACATGCACCAATGTAATTTAAACCTTACGCGTCATATAATAAAGTTGTATTTCAGGAGAACGATCCGTCGGAGCTGTATTTGACGTTCGCGGTGGACGAGGAACAGTTCGGGAAGACGATACAGCGAGAATTAAAGCCAAATGGCGCAAACATACCCGTTGATAACGAGAACAAGGACGAGTATATCAAGTGAGTAATTTGACATAATAGGGGGAAGATGGGATTTTGCGATTAGCTCGAGCGTGTCAGATTAAGCTTGTATAAGCTTCCGATGTGTCTGGTTATTATGGTATAAAAATTAGATTTCTCACGTGGTGGGTTTAAAAAAGTTATTTTCAAGTATTGAATTAAATAATTATACACTTTCCTTGCACTTATTCCATTTTATTTTAAGAATAAAGTGGAATAAGTGCGTGACGTTCGAATAGCACCCTCCCCTCCCTTACTATATTTTTTTTTCATATAAGTACATAAAATACATTGTATTGTTACGGACACACAGAGCCATCTAGCGTCGAACCAGCAAAACTTATCTAGGGGACACACTACACATAAATCCCGTACTCGAAACTAGATGGCGCTAGGTGGTACATGCTCGAGCCTCCTAGAAAGTTCCCACACTTGTTTACGTGAATCGGGCAAGGAACTTTCTGGAATTTGTCTCGCCATATAAATAGCCGCAGGTAGACGGCCCGGCAGTTCAGTTCGATACGAGCGATCTTCAAGGCGACTTCGAAGTGAAAACAAGTGATCAATAGTGATTGAACCAGTGAACCTACGACTCGGCTACGACCTAGGACAGTGATAGTGCTCAGTGATTTGGATCTAGTGCTTAGTGTTTGGACTTAGTGATTTGTGTGAGCTAGTGTTTGTGAATAAAGTCTTCAAGAGAGTCACCAGGTCTTTCTCTCCAAATTCTTCGAACCCTAGCACGTAACAGTATTACATTTTTATATAAGTGTATGTTTTTTATTAACTTTAGACCTAATTTCACCAACCTCTAATTGTTAAATCCTAACAAGGCATTACTTAACGGACCTTAGAAAATTAAACAGACTATTAAAATACTTATGTCCCACAGTAAAAATTTAACAGAGGATTAGTAAATGCAATGAACAACGAGTGAACAACTATCAATTCGTTCATTCTTGTTATAAGGCGACGAAATTGCAATGTACAAGTTTAATACGACATGTTTGCTGCAATATGTCACTTTCTTCCTTATTCGTATAATAGTAGATAATGTGAACAAATTAAAATATCACTGATCGCATACATTTGTTACGCTATAATAGTTCTTCCTAATTTACCAGGTTAATAATTATTATCTGTCAAAGCTGAAAACATGAATCCATAATACAAACTTTTATTTACATATTTCGGTTTGGTAATTTTGATACAAGTATATATTAATATTAATACTAGTATATATTTGCAATGTCAAGGAAAATCCGAGGGCTGAATTTTTGACAAAGTGAAGATAAATAATTATTCATAACTATGAAAAATAATTAACAATAAGGACGTAGCGGAAACATGGCGGAAACACTCGAAAGTCAAAACAGATTCTTTTATTGATATTGCATATTATTGTCTTTAAAAGTTGTTGTATTGACTCATAAGTCATATTATAACAGCCTGTTAATATATATTTAACGGACCTTCACAGTAGGAATTAAATTTTACACCATGTTAGGTGATTTAACATGACATAAGGGGAAGTTGGAACGCTCGAAAGCTCTAACAGGCCATTAACTGATTAAGACCCAGTTTCATCAACCAATGTTAAATAAATAATGGCTTGTTAAATCAGTTAATGGCCTGTTAGAGCTATCGAGCGTTCCACCATGTCCTAATGTCATGTCAAATCACCTAACTCGGTGTTAAATTTAATTTCTGTTGTGGAGGTCCGTTAAATATCTAACAGGCTGTTATATGAGTCAAAACAACAACTATCAAAGACAATATCCAATATCAATAAAAGTATCTGTTTTGACTTTTGAGTGTTTCCGCCATGTTTCCGCTATATCTTTACATATTATTTATTATTTTTCATAGTTATGAATAACTATTTTAGGTTATATTTTACAAAAATTAATACTCTATTCTCTAACAATATAAGGTGCCTATAAAATATATTACTAAAATATAAAACAGGGGGAGAATAATAAAAAAAAGAAAGACTATATATAAAAAACTAAATCTAAGTCGGAGGCTGCGGGCAATGTACCCAAGAGGCTGGCAGCATTACCTCGCTGTATCGCAAGACTGATACGTTGGCCGAGGTAAGCGCCAGCTCTGGGATCATTAGTTTTCTCAACCAGTCTTATGAATAATGATTTATTTTCACTTTGTCAGAAATTCAGCCTTCGGATTTTCCTTGACATGCAAATACACTAACTTGTATCAAAATCACCAAATCGAAATATGTAAATAAAAGTTTGTATTATGATTCATGTTTTCAGCTTTGACAGATAATAATTATTAACCTGGTAAATTAAGAAGAACTATCGTGGCGTAACAAATGTATGGGATCAGTGATATTTTAATTTGGTCGCATTATCTACCAGATGACGAATTGATTATACGAATAAGGAAGAAAATGACACATTGCAGCAAACATGTCGTATTAAACTTGTACATTGCAATTTCGTCGCCTTATAACAAGAATGAACGTATTGATAGTTGTTCACTCGTTGTTCATATAACATTGCATTTACTAATCCTCTGTTAAATTTTTACTGTGGGACATAAGTATTTTAATAGTCTGTTTAATTTTCTAAGGTCCGTTTAGTAATGCCTTGTTAGGATTTAACAAACAGAGGTTGGTGAAATTGGGTCTTAACAAGGCATTATTTATTTAACATTGCTTGATAAAACTAAGTCTTAGGATAGCTTTTTTAACAATCAAAACCTAAAGAGGCAACCTTCACAGGAAATGTGAGTGTCGAAAAATAACAATGTATTAATGCTTTGTGTCTCATGGTTTGTAAATATTTCTTTTTCAAAAAGCTAAACCTCCATGATTTTGGATTTTAGTTTTGTTCATAACTTTAATGTACCCTGCGATTTTAAGAACTGTCATTTTGTTGACTTATAGTGGTTTCAATAGACCATTCTTTGATTCGATTTCGGTTTTTTAGTCAACAATTTTTAACACGATGATCACACAAATTGTAGATTTTTTTTTAATGAAATAAGGGGACAAACGAGCAAACGGGTCACCTGATGGAAAGCAACTACCGTCGCCCATAGACACTCACAGCTTCAGAAGAGCTGCAGGTGCGTTGCCGGCCTTTTAAGAGGGAATATGGTAATAGGGGAGGGTAGGGATGGGAAGGGAAGGGAAAAGGGCAGGGAAGGGAAGGTTAGGGAATAGGGTAGGGGATTGGGCCTCCGGTAAACTCATTCACTCGGCGAAACACAGCGCAAGCGCTGTTTCACGCCGGTTTTCTGTGAGAACGTGGTATTTCTCCGGTCGAGCCGGCCCATTCGTGCCGAAGCATGGCTCTCCCGCGTATGCATGGCTCTCCCACGTATGCATGGCTCTCCCACGATTTAGTTTATGAAAGTAAAAATCACATCCATATATTTGTTACATATACTTGTTCAATATTTAACCTTTTTGTTTTTCGACAGGCTGGTCATAGCGTGGCGGTTCGTCTCCCGTGTCCAAGAACAGATGGTGGCGTTCCTCGAAGGTCTAGGAGCGTTAGTTCCTCCGCCGCTACTGAAAATATTCGATGAGAACGAACTAGAACTACTTTTATGCGGTATACAACACATAGACGTGCGAGATTGGCGCGCCAACACGCTGTATAAGGGAGATTATCACGCCAATCATTTAGTTGTGCAGTGGTTTTGGAGGGTAAGTTGGTTGACAAAGTAACTCCTCACGACTTCTTACTAATGTATCTAACAATGACAAAAAAATTGGCTAGCATAGCGAGTATAAAAGAAAGTTAAGACATGACTAACTTAATAATATTGCTGTACGTATCTGCCGAATATATTTTTCAACGTTATAGGCCTGTTTCACCACTTTCTGATAAAGTGCCGAAATATAATTCACAACTTTTTTGACAGATTCTCCATACTTGATCTGTCAAGTTAATTGGTGGATAGCCTATTCGTCACTTATCAGGAAGTGGTGAAACAGGCCCTTAGAGCCATAAGGATGGAGGAAGTTGGTTCTGTCTTAATCTTCGTATCGATTAGTTCCCTCAACAATTAAAACTATATTAATATTCAAGTCCATTAATATTATATTTTAACCCCAAGGTGGTGCTTTCCTTCTCCAACGAGATGCGGTCCCGTCTGCTACAATTCGTGACCGGCACGTCGCGAGTGCCGATGAACGGGTTCAAGGAGTTGTACGGGTCTAACGGACCCCAGCTGTTCACCATCGAGAAGTGGGGCACGCCCGATAACTACCCGCGCGCGCATACGTGGTGAGTGTTGTAGGGTTAAAAGAGATATGGCTAATCTTCTTAGCCATAGTGTTTTTTTTTTAATTATTATTAATATTTCGATCGCGGATTCTTGGAAATGCTATTGTATTCTATTTGTTGTCGCGATCACCGGTGCTCTTATGGGGCTTGATAGGTTAATACGGCCATATTAGAAAATCTGTTTTTTTAGACTATCATTTAGGTACTATCAGAGAACAGAAGTTGATGTCTAGCAGACGATGTACCTACGTATTTTGGTCGCGTTACGTCGAACCCAGCCGACAGATCGCGACTAATGGCTGGTTTACACGTATTAAGTTGATAAGTAGTTAACTAAATTTTAAGTTATTATTTGCATGTAAATAGAAAATTTAGTAGCAAGTAGCAAGTTCAAATAAAATTTAGTTGACTACTTATCTATATATACGTGACGGAAAAACTTTGTAACCCTTTTTACGAAAAATGGGGAAACGTAGGTGCATGAAATTTCGCACAGTTATAGTTTATATGGAGAAGGAGTGCATCGAGCCAATATTATTTTAAAATTATGATTTTATCGTATATTATATTTTTAACAAATAAAACGTTACACAGTACATACACTACGACACTACTACTAAAAAGATGACAGATTTTTGAGTGATAAGCCTTTTATTTATGGTTGAAGTCTGTTGACAACAACTTGACAAATTGAAAATGGATTATTGTTTTTTTTATTTAATTTTAGATACTATTAGACAATGCTTAAACGGCCAGTCTGAGATCAGCTGAGTCCCAGAGACAATAATTGAAAAAAACTATGATGAAGTCAATATTTTTTTACAAAATATAGGTAGTAGTCCTAATGTCGTTGCAACTTGCAAGTAAAGTCGAATTTCGACCATTGGGCGATCTCTAGTCTACTTAATACGACGTGTAAAGCAGCCATAACATCCAAATGACGCAGGACCGGAGGCCCAATCCCCTACCCTTTTCCCTTCCCTATTTCCTTCCCTACCCTCCCCTATTACCCCTTAAAAGGCCGGCAACGCACCTGCAGCTCTTCTGATGCTGCGAGTGTCCATGGGCGACGGAAGTTGCTTTCCATCAGGTGACCCGTTTGCTCGTTTGCCCCCTTATTGCATAAAAAAAGGACCACCATCTACCTATGAATCAATTTCTTCGAGTGTACATAGCATACATCCGTTAGGCTTGAGAATAGGTTTTTATCTACTTTTTATATTGATACTAGAAATATTTTATAACAAAACAACGTTGCCGGGTCAGCTAGTTTTCATGTAAAAAATCTATTTTCAGTTTCAACCGCATCGACCTCCCGCCGTACGAGAGCTACCAGCAACTCCGAGAGAAGCTGATCAAGGCGATCGAGGGGTCGCAGGGCTTCGCGGGGGTTGACTGAAACTTGCAAGAACTCTTTTGTTGCTTCTTGTAGACGGACGGCTAAACGACAAAGACGAGACAGTTGCCTGCCGAATACTCGAACACTATAATGTTAATCAGGGGCCGTACCACGAAACTGTTTTGAGACTCAAACAATCGAAAGAGAATGCTGCGTCCTGCTCTAACAACGTCATTTCACGTTTGTTAGAGTAGGACGCGGCATTTTCGTTCGATTGTTTGAATCTCAAAACAGTTTCGTGGTACGGCCCCAGGGTAATAAGTTTGGATACAGGGTATAAAGTCCGGATAATTCATGTTGAATTAAACTTAAGTTACGGTTACTACAGTTTGCGGTTGCAGTGGAGTATGGTGTATATGCACTATAGCGCCAGGCAAAAAAATACTGACTAAGTGATAATTTGAATTATCCGGACTTACCCTGTGTCCGAACTTACCCTGATTAACCTTAGGAGTCGAATATCGCCTTCGTGTTATCGAAAGCTTATGTCAATTCCATACATTTTTGGTCGGCGATTGTATAAAGTAGCGGTAAAGAAAACGTGCTAGCTCGCCATCGCTAAGAGCAGGTACACATTGGGCGTTTTGAAGCGCGCGCTTTGCTAACGCGCGTTTTGAGAACCCCGGATTCTATTGAAGCGTACTATGCAAGCGCGCGTTACTGGCGCGCTTCTAGAATCCGAGGTTCTCAAAACGCGCGTTAGCAAAGCGCGCGCTTCAAAACGCCCAATGTGTATAGATCAGTTAACTAAAGCTGGTACGTTAACAGTGCTCACACTTATGCAATTTCACTATACAGTATGTTTAAAAATATAATATGTTTGCATCATGATAAAAATTATCGTATAATCTGCGTGCGATAATAATATGCTATCGTACATCGGTACGGTATCGTACGCACAAAATTATCGTATGTGTACGATAATTATCGTACGGTTCCGAACGCTGGCCGCGCGCCGATCACACGTTACCGATTTGTAACATCACGCTGTATTTATAAACAGTAGCATAAGAAAAACAATAACTGTCCCCTTCACGCTTATAAGATAGACCGCGCGCGAGAGAGACGGGCAGACTTTTTATGATGCGGATGCAGTACGACGTCACGCCACGCGCTTATTCACAGACACTAAGCGCAATGTTTAAATGTGTTGATCGTGCCAGCTCTTGTTAACTGACCCGTACCTGCTGTAAGTGTCATGGCGCTTGCGATGAGTTATGTCGCGTACGTTTTGGACATCTAACTTCGTTATCGAAACTAGCGAATGCATTTCGTCTAATGGTATATAACATAGACGTCCCACATGCTCCATTTATCATGGTTTTAGATACTGGTCGGTGAGCTAAACATTATTTTATTAAATGTCTGTTTGATTGAATTACATTGAGTAGACGCCATAAAGTTAATATTTCCACTAGGCATGAACGCAGAAAAAAAGGCGGATGGAGTCTCATTAATTATACACAGCACTGCGTCTTTAGAGTCGGCCAGGCTGACTGCATGTACACGGTCCGCACGCACACATTCTTACGGCCATTTGACAGGCGTAAGAATGTGTGCGTGGCCGACTGAAGACACAGTGCTGTGTATAATAAGACTCCGTCCGTCTTCTTTCTACGTCCATGCCGCTAGGTCGAAGACGCCAAAGATGCTCCGACATAAAGCAATGACGACTTTGTAGAGACAATTGATTTTTACTTACCACCTTTATCCTTATATTTACATAGCTTACATTAAGGTAAATAAGAGTCCCTTATTTTAAATAGTGTTTGAGTATTCGATCTTAAAATGTAAGAGTAAAATATATTTTAACAAATAGATTTTGTGGTTAATTTTATGTCAGAAAAGGTATGGTGTAAATAGCGCTACAATCAGCCATGAAATCTTATTTTTCAAGTATACTTAAAAATAGATTGTAAGAGTCAGTTTTGCCCTCTGTCGTAACAGTGCAGCGCCCGTCGATATTTTAAACTCTGTTTCAAAAACAATTAGCATGCAGGGCTTATGTATTTTTATTCAAATAAATATTTGCCTTTATCTTCCTTTTTAAAATTTTTACAGATATCTACAGTTCTTTTCAATTGCTTTGTTTATTGGTTTATAATTTGAGGATAGAAAAAGCTCCGAGGTATAATGAACTTCTGTAAAATAACTTTTTCTACATTCTTGAAGAGGCTTCATAACAAAATTTTAGCTCTGAGTATAAAATCAACTTTGCCCTTACCAAATGTTTTTGTGACAGAGTTTAAGCGTTATATTATTTCGTATAAATGTGTATATAGCTTAGTTTATAAATAATGTACAAAATTGATTCCATATAATGGATTGACGGTAGTGGAGGTATAATGATGAAACTTGTTAATTTATAATATAGATAGGATGTTTCAAATTCTAAACTATATTAATATCACCGCTTTATAAAATTACTGATTATTATGAACTTTATAGTGTAATAAGATGCTTGGACCCAGAGAGACAGATTAAAATGTTATGGAATTTCAGTGGAAAGATCGAAATAACACTGACATGTAGACATGACATTAGTCGAAAGAAATACATCCTTAGAGAAACCGATTTATAAGCCCCTCGGTGGATCTCTCTTATTTAATCGGGTCTATACCAGGGCTTCAAATAACGTTATTTTTTCATAACGTTACTGATTCAAGGCTGATAACGTTATGAAAATTTACCCGATATTAAAAATAACGTTAAAAATTGATATTGATAACGGTTAATGTTATAACTTTATATAGGATTTATAACGGTAATTACATGTTCTTTGATAACGTTATAGTCCGTCAAGAAAGTCATGACAGGCGGAAAAAATTTCTAAACGTAATCACGCTTTTAAGGTGTATTTTTTTCTTTGTATTTTCACAGAGAACGCTTATTACATTTTAAATAGTGCACCGTGCACGATCGCATACCAGATACCAGAAAATAACGTTATATTTACCATTATTATTATAACGATATTATTTGTTCGTTTATACTTGTCAAAAAATATCGTTATAATAATAACGTTAAATATAACGTTATCTGGCTACCATTATGAAAATAACGGTACGTAACGATATTTTTTCTGTTATTCGTTAACGTTATGAAGCCCTGGTCTATACAGCTCGACAAGGCTTTAAATGAACGTGGCGAAAATAGGAACTAACGCTGCCATCATACAAAAACGTCATTTTTGACAGTTCTCCTTTACTAGCAGCGCTCCCACCCACGTTCATATAAAGCCTTGTCGCCAAGCCACATTGAAAAAAATTGAACACATTTCTCTATGTATGTCTAATTGTCAGTGCTATATAAAGAAAGTTATTGCACTATGATATTAAAAATTGATTAGGTTAAGGTAAATCAGCACGGCTACACCTAATTATTAAGAACCACTTGCGCAGATGGGTTAAAGTTAACCTTGGGTTAAATGTCATGTTTGTCGTCTTCATGAAAGAGACAACATGGTATTTAACCCAGGGTTACTATCCAGGTCTATGCAAGTGGCGGTAAAATATTTTATAGCAAAAAGGTCCAGTATCGTTAATGCGTTGGTATTAATACTCGTAATAAAGGTGCGCGTATTTAAATAATATATTATTATAGCTTGTCATAGTGGTCGTCAATTTATAATAGAGGTAATCGGGGTAAATTCAGAGAATCCGGACCATGTATTCGAACTTACCCTGTATCTGAACATACCTTGTATCCGAACTTACCCTGTATCTGAACATACCTTGTATCCGAACTTACCCTGTATCTGAACATACCTTGTATCTGAACTTACCCTGTATCTGAACATACCTCGTATCCGAATTTACCCTGTATCTGAACATACCTTGTATCCGAACTTACCCTGTATCCGAACTTACCCTGTATCCGAACTTACCCTGTATCTGAAATTACCCTGTATCCGATTTTACTCTATATCTAGACATACCCTGTATCCGAACTTGCCCTGTAACCCAATTTACTCTGTATCCGAACTCACCCTGTATTTGAACTTACCCTGATTACCCCTAAGTGCCCAAAACGGCGCCGTTACATAAGTGCCTATAACGCAATTGTATAAATGTACGATTTCGAAGTCAAATTATTTTTAAGTGTTGCAATAAAAAGTGTATAATGTCCATTCCAGTTCAATACTAAAAGATATAATCCTTTATCGATACGAAGGTACTTTGTAAATAAACTACGCTGTAGGAATTTGCGCGTATAGTCGGTAAAGAAATTCTTCGCCCATTGATTTTATTATCAACTGTATCTTAAACAAAACATAGTCTACTTTCCCACAAAACGTGATTGATTCTCTTTATGGCGCAGATTACACGCATCAAATTATCACGATTCCGTGATAATATTGATGGTGTAATAGGCCGAATCGCAGTATCGCAGTACTATTTGTGAATCCTGTGATACTAGAATCGTGATAATATTGACCGTGCAATCTAGGCCTATAGTATATTTTGTGGAAAAGCAGACTAAGGACAGAGATATTTGTCGACTGTGCACGCGAGTTCCTAAAAGTGTTTATGTCGCAGCCATCTAGTTGGATTCTCCAGCCAAATTGACGACTAGACTCTTCGTTTAACGCGTTCTAAAATTATATTAAGGCCTTTTTTTTTGGTTAATAGATCCTAGTCTAGCTTTTTCTCGATTTTGAAGTTAGTGATTTTTTTTTAAGTATTGTGTGGTGAACCTATAAACAGCCTAGACTCTAGAGGCATCAAACTGGCCGGCCAACTCAGCTATATAGCTGCGACGTCTAGCTATTGTAGATATTTAAAAATGTCTATATTAAAAAATAAAATGATCGTGAGTTTTGCTAGACACAACACAAGTCATCTATGTCAATACAACGAATATAAACATTGTAAGTGAAGCTGCCCCAAAATACTGACACATACATTGTGTCTAAACACACTAGGCTGAATTACGCCGGCGTAAATTCCGCCGCAAATGTCAAACGCATACAAATACCCGACGGAATAGTGTGTCGTCTCTCGCGTTTTGCCCGTATGTATGAGTTTAAAACGCGGCGTAAACGCGGTGGAATTTACGCCGGCGTAATTCAGCATAGTGTTTAGAGCCTTTGACATTTGCGGCGGAATTTACGCCGGCGTAATTCAGCCTAGTGTGTTTAGACACATACATAATACAGTACTACCACGTTAATGGCTTTTAGCAATAACTGTTTCTCATTTCTAGACAAAAATGTAGATTGTCGAGATCCATTAGCAAGTTGGTTTCGCTGTAAAATGGACACGAATATTATAAAGTGTTTTTAAACTTTGTAAATAATGAGTAATGACCAATGAAATGGTTATTTTCCTTTTTTTAATAATTATTACGAACTTTCGATGTGTATGTTGTATTAAAAGCAATGAAAGCAATTTAATATGTTGCTCACTTGTTGATTCACAGTTGACATTTTTAGTAGTAAGGGACATTTTGATGTGAGGAGGACTTCTGAGTCCGTTGAGACTTGACTGGATAGTGAAAAGTAAGACATATTAAGTTGTACGGTTTAAAATTGAATGTTTAGTTTCAACTACACCATCTGTTAGAGTTTATCGTCTGTAATTTATAGAAACATCGAGGAAGCTATTAATTAAAGATAAATCCAAATTTACATTACAAAAGAGCAAAGTTTATATTGCCAACTGTACAGCTTAATGTAAATTATTATGGACAGTGAACAGGAAATCTGTTGTATTCACAAATTATTTACAATGTGACATAAAATTATCAGTTAATGGTTAATAAAGTCAGATAAAGTATTGAATGCTAGTTCCTAAATAATCTGAACAAAATGCAAATAAGTTCTGAATCAATGGATTTCATAGGAATGATTTGTTAAAATTGATTGGAAAGAGAAATATTGGTTCTTTAATATATTATTAGTATGTTTAATTAATTCATTAATATTTATTTTGTTGAACACCATATAAATGTAAAGGAAAATAAAACTAATGATATTGATTTTAGTTTGATGTTTTTCCCCATTTCTCTATTATATTAGTATAGTAAACTAATTAGATACAGATTTAAAGTATCCCTAATCCATTCAAAAGGTAATTCAAAATAACACAAAAATACCTGATTATTATTTTATTATAATACAAACTACATAATATATCCAAAAGCTACAACTAAATTAAGGGAGGGGCATGTTCCAAAATAGTCCTTACTTCCTCTTCTGAAGCCAAATCCAAAGGCGTGCTGCCATCATTGTCAGCAACAGGCAAAGCTTGGGCATCAACCAACATTTTTGTTGCTTTTACATGCCCACATAGTGCGGCATAGTGTAAGGCTGTTTGACCACTTTCATCAGGAGCATTTAAGTTTGTGCCAGCGTTAATCAGAAATGCTAGCGCCTCAGTGGAATCTCTGTCTGCAGCCCAATGTAGTGCTGTTAAACCATCCTTGTCTTTTTCCACTAGAAGTTCAGGATTCTTTCTGACTAATTCTTCTATTCTATCTGGTAGATTCTCTCTGGCAGCTTCAAAAATGTCAAGCTCCTCATGTACTAATTCCGGTTCAGAATCCCTACGTAAAGTAGATACTGCCACCCAAGATTCCTTACCCCCTTTTGGTGCATCACCAGTCTCAAATTCAGAATCATATTTTTTGACAGCTTCCACATATTTTGTTTTGGCTTCATCCTGAGGCATCTCTTCGAGAGCCTTCCATGCTTCCCACTTCCTTCTCCCCTTTTGATCGAACCAGCTTGGTTTTGGTGCCTCACATTTTCCTTCGGTGCTCTGTTTGAATAAACCATACAACTCTAGCAGTTGATTGTTATCTAACTTTGAGGTTATTTTCCTAACATGATCTGATGCCTTATTAAATGATATATCCAATGGAGATTGGTCATCGTCTGAGAAATCAGAACATGAATTGGACAATGCCTCTGCCATTGTTTTAATGGTTTTGAAGTTGGACTATCAGATTTAAGCCTTCTAGTGTATGAACTTGTTTGTTTGTAGCGTCAGCTGCATCAGAGGAGCTGACATACTCTATAAAACCATAACCTTTGCTCAAACCAGTCGAGCGGTCGAACACAACCCTCGCACTCTGCACCGGTCCAAACTGAGAAAAGTATTCTCTGAGTTGCTTGTGTCCAATGGTCCAAGGTAAATTGCCAATGTAGAGGCGAGCCGCTCTTGCTGTGCTAGCCATAACCTACGCAGGTACGATTTCTAGTAAATGCAAGGATCTGTCACCGACGATGGTCTTGAAATCGACACCCGTCGTATCACTCAAGGAGTCCAAGTCCAGCACTGCACCTTTCAGAGCCCACTTCTTAAGGAGAGCTTCAATAGACCAGTCTGTGCTCCGCTCCTGGTAAGCACACAAAAATTTTGCGTCAGACCCTTCTAGAAAATAAGCTACGGTGGACAAAACTTCCTCGAATTGGGACGGCTCGTAAAAGCAATCTGAAGCTAAAAGCAAGTTTATAGGGCGCAGATCGTGGATTTCAGATAGAAACAGGCCCCAAGTCAGTCCTAATATTTGCAAGTCTTGGCCTGGAACTAGACCGTTAGCTTCACAACAAGCGGTCAAATGTCTCAACGATCGTGGGAGGGAAACACTGTCCGTGAGCGTTACTTTAGCACCACACTTGGCTGCCACTATTCCGGGCAGCCCGGTCCCACAACCTAGCTCTATGACCCGGAGGCCACGCAAGTGCTTTCTTTGTGTCCACAAGTACCAGGCCAAGAGCGGTGCAGACGGCCACGTGTAAAACGAGTAACCGGCCGATAGTAGCTCGGGTATAACAACTTCTAAATAATCACCTCTAGAATCAACGAAACTTGTGGATTTTCCTCGGAAAACAAACTTCTTCAATTGACCACTTATTGGGCGACCATCGCTCATTGCATAAGATATAAAATCTCCAATTATGCAAATAAAAATTGATAAAATTCAACAAACCTCAAATGACATGTCACAAATGACACTGACAGTTGAGTGTTAAAATGTCAATGGAATAGTTTTTTATTTTTCAAAAATTAATGAGCACCTCTGATTATGGAAACTACAACATGGCCCATGGGCTATTTCTCCAAACCGCAAAATTTAGTTGTCCGGACCGGACGTATAAATAAAGTACCCGCAGAGTTACATAAATATACTTTTGTATTTTTGAAGTGAAAACTTCTTTAGCGGCGTTGAGCACTTTTGTGGGATGCAGGGCTTCATAACGTTATCGAATAACAGAAAAAATATCGTTACGTACCGTTATTTTCATAATGGTAGCCAGATAACGTTATTTTTTAACGATATTTAGTAAAATAACATTATATTTACCGTTATTATTATAACCATATTTTTTCGTTATGTATAAACGAACAAATATCGTTATAATAATAACGGTAAATATAACGTTATTTTCTGGTATCAGGTATGCGATCGTGCATGGTGCACTAAATCTCACTCGCAGACCACTTTTTTGCGAGATTTGTGTGAAAATACAAAGAAAAATACACCTTATAAGCGTGATTACGTTTAGAAATTTTTCCCGCCTGTCATGACTTTCTTGACGGACTATAACGTTATCAAAGAACATATATTTACCGTTATAAATTCTATATAACGTTATAATATTAACCGTTATTAATATCAATTTTAACGTTATTTTTAATATCGGGTAAATTTTCATAGCTTTCTTCTGATTCTGTCTGTCTGTCTGTCCCTTAACCTTAATTTAACTTTCATTAAATCAACTAAAATATAAAAATAAATCAAAAATCTTTTAATTTTATAGAAATAAACCTTATTGGTGCTGCGGAACCCTTCATGGGCGAGTCCAACTCGCACTTGGCCGGTTTTTTTATAGTAATATAAGGTGTGATGTGATCTAACTGGGCCACTTAGGTTTTTTAGAAAAACTAAGCCTATGCGCGCACGGACAACTTAGTTGCTCGGCGATTTATTTGTCTCTTTCGAAAAATAAATAAAAAAATCGAAAAATAAAATATTGGGTGCATCCATTAAGGAGCGATCGGCTGATTCTGGGGAAATTTCACACTATGTATATGAAATTTAGAGCATACCCAAAGACTTGATCGAGAGACAATAAATCGCCGAGCAACTAAGTTGCCCGTGCGCGCACCACCTTAATTGTAAAAAATAAATTCAAAGGCCCAAAAATTGATTCCCTAGTCATGTCCTGTCCCCAGAATTCACCATAAATTTCCAAGAAAATACCACAAATACGATGAAGTTCTAATTTAAAAGTAATTAAGTCGTTAGAGCATGAACAAAATATTTATAAGGCTATAAATTAACATACATATCGTTAAATAACTAGAAAAAGTAATTTTAAGATGTGTCCTGGCTTACATAGTGATTCCATATACGCTTCACTTGAAGGCTCGTACCTCCCTAGTTATAAGCAGCACGTGGTTGCCGGTGCGCAGGGGCGGGAGCAGGAGGTTTGGTACAAAGAGAATATAATCATTATGGTTCGGTAGCCCTCTAAACATCAGAAGGAGGTTAGAAAATATCTGATTCCCTCATCCTTGGTTCCTTACACAATGTCATTTCCAAAGTTAAGTTTGCTCAGACTATAAAGGTATTAGGTACGTTATACGTATAATAGAGATCAGTGACCTATCGAAATATTAACTTTATGGCTCAGACACGATGTAAACGACGATAATCGCCGTCAAATGTAAAAACTGCGGACTCAGTATTAACAAAATGTGCAGTATTATTTACAACGCTCTTTTTCTTTAAACGCCTCCGGCGGCCGGCCCCGCCGGGTCCACATCCATATTTACAGAATACTATATACCTACAAGAGACTTACCGAAATGCGCAGAAAACAATAAAAACTAAAAGAAACTAAATAAATATAAAAAGAAAGCTAGCTAACTAAGATATTTACAATAAATAATTCGAAAAATTATTTTTTCCAGAAAAAACATGACAGCCCTTTTTGGAGATTCCCGCGCTTTTTTATATTCATATTAGTTAAAAGCCTTGTCGAACTGTACGCGGCTGTACCAAGGTCAAGGTCATCACCAAGGTCATTAACCGTTTGACAATACTGATAACAGCTGTCAACTGTCATCAGCTGTTGACTGTCATCGTGGCTCGTGCTGTCAATTGTCATCCGTAGGTATCTAGTATGATTTTTGTAGATTTGTAGGTAATTCCAAAGTTCACGCTTTCTTATTTTTACGTTGAGTTCTTGTAGATTGTAGCCTGCGAAACTTTGTTGCCGACTGCCGAGTTTTTGCCTCAGACCGCAGCACAGACTACTTAGAGATACTACGTATGACCGCAGTCTTTACTTTAAACTGTAAATAACCGTACGTGTGTAAAGTTAAATTAGACTCAGTATAAGTCGTTACCATACCTTATTTAATTAAGTATTTAAATAACAGTATACAGAATGTCTGCTGCAGTAAAAGGTACGATATATGATATATCCATAAATTATAACGTGATTATAACTAGTTAGTGTATATTTGGTCTAGGGTTCAAATTCCAATTTCCATTTATTGCTGTTGGCTATGGCTTGTAAAATATTTTATCAAATAAATAACGCACAGTGGAATTTCCTACCCACTTTCTATCATGTCTTAACCAGCTACCAAAACTATAGCAACTAAAAACTTTGTATTGTGTCGACTTTGTCTACATACAGGTTAACTTTATATACCATGCAAACTATTTTAGTTTTAGGTACATCGTTTGGGTTATTAGATTCTATACATGACATATTGTACAATCGCTAGAGATTATTTCAATTAAAAAATACTAAATTAGTGAATAATATTATAGCAATAAGAATAAATAAGATTTAATGCTTTAACTCCCAAACGGTTGAATTTGACCGTGTAAACAATCCAATTTTCCAAGATTTCCAAGAATCCAAGATCCAGGGATTTAAGTAGCTTATAACTTAGTTCCTTAACCCATTGATCGTGGCAAAATGAGACAATAGCTTTTTCATTGTTATTGCGGCCGGATGTGGCCGCTTGGGGCTTGATGAATTAATATTGGTCTGTTTTACTTTTTGTAGGTATTTTTATTGTGGGTGCCAAGCGCACACCATTTGGCACATTTGGTGGTGTGTTCCGCAATACCTCTGCCAGTGAACTTCAGGCCATAGCTGCAAATGCCGCCATCAAGGAGGCAGGAATTTCCCCTACCGAAATTGACTCTGTCGTCATTGGACAGGTTATGCCTGTAAGTATTTTATTATATTCTTTTTCAACTAACTCTCATTGCAGAATTGATTATGCGCTAGTCTTGGCTAATAAAAATATCAATACTATTTTTTTTTACAGACCAGGACAAAATATTGTATTTACTTTTATACACAGCATCTTTTTGTTGGAATTTTTGTGTCTTGTGTAGGTTATGGATATATTCAATTATTATGGCATTATACTTCTTACTTCTTTATGGAACTTCTTTCAGTTGTAAGTTTTATAATATAAAGCAACCAAGTATTTGGTCATCATTCTAACAATAATTTAATATTCAAAGGTGTCTTCAACTGATGGTGCCTACTGCCCCCGACATGCAGCTCTCAAAGTGGGGATCCCACAAGAGAAACCCGCTCTTGGAGTCAACAGGCTATGTGGCTCTGGATTCCAGTCCATTGTGAACAGCGCTCAGGTTATTTTTATTTTCTTGTTATTGTATCCATACTAATATCAGGCATGTCCCACTCGCGCGAGTAGGCATCAAATTGTATGTAAGTGTTTATACGTGCGAGAGCCATGCTTCGGCACGAATGGGCCGGCTCGACCGGAGAAATACCACGTTCTCACAGAAAACCGGCGTGAAACAGCACTTGCGCTGTGTTTCGCCGAGTGAGTGAGTTTACCGGAGGTCCAATCCCCTACCCTATTCCCTTCCCTACCCTCCCCTATAACCCTATTCCCTCTTAAAAGGCCGGTAACGCACCTGCAGCTCTTCTGATGCTGCGAGTGTCCATGGGCGACGGAAGTTGCTTTCCATCACCCGTTTGCTCGTTTGCCCCCTTATTTCATAAAAAAAAAGTACCACCCGCGGGTGGCAAATCATTAGGGACTCACAAGCGAGTGGTGACGCACGCGCAAGATTTTTCGTCGCGTATCTACTGTGTACTGATCATAGAGGAATTTAATTCATGATACTGATTTAACCGCTGTGACAAAATCGTTATAAATCTTATGAAAATGTAAAATTAAAAAAAACCAAAGAAATATTATGCATTTGAATAAGGTATTAAAATACAAAAAGTAGATAAAAATTATACAAACATAGCAAATAAACCAATTTCATTCAAAGAAACGCACAAACTACACAGAAATAAACACAAGTTACTATGTTTAAATTGTAAAAGTTTCCTGCACTATAATTAACGTGACCATACGTACCCCTTTTGGCGGGACAGTCCCGCTTTCAGGCAATCTGTCCCTCTGTCCCCCGCGAGGCCGAAATTGTCCCGCTTTCGCTAACAGACCAAACGACAATTTAAAAGTATTTTTATGTTCAAAATGCCTCTGCAATGCCCTCTCCCATACAACAATTGATGTGATTATTCTGCCATATTTTTCTTAATATCAATAATATGGTAGATACAACAGACTGAAATATTCACAAAATACTCAATTGTTAACCTTTACACTTTAATAAAATAAAAATAACATTAATTATTATTATTGGGGTATTCCGTAGATGTCCCACTCTGACAAATAAAATAAATGGTCCGTTAAACTATAATGCACTATAAAACTACTATAAAATATAGGTTGGGTTACTAAAATTTTACATTACTATAAAAAGGTTTGCTATTCATACCAATAGAAATTAAAAAGATTGTTTTGTTGTGAAAACTTTGATTTCGTTAGAAAAGGTACGAGTTATGCGATAGAAAGAGAGCGCATGCGTAGGTGAATATAATTGTAGGCACCTAGCACTGCGCGGTCGGAATTTGATCTTTATAGTATCGTAGCATGAGTCCTTATTTCTTTAAACGGGTTTCGCCAGTGGGAATTCTGTTGGTACTACTAATATAATATATTCTGTGCTAATATTATAAATGCGGAAGTATCTCTGTCTATCTGTCTCGCTTTCACCAATTTTACTGAAACATTTGTAATGAGAAAGAAAGAAAGGCCTGAGAAAGGCCATAGGCTACTTTTTAACTGGAAAAAAGGGTTATACAGCATTCCCATGAAAACGGGACCCATTGTGCGCTATAAAACTGAAGTCCACAAGGACTGAGTCGCAGGTAACAGCTAGTGCACAATAATGTTATAAACTACTGTTTTCATACCTACCTATTTAAGTATCTTATCTTTACTCTTACCTTTAAAAGGCTTGAGGTACCTCTTCTACCTCTCCAAAAGTAGTGGTCGAATGAGGAGGAATAATTATTCACAAGAGCTGCGTTTATTTCTTTCCTTTCGTTTCTTAGGATATCGCATTGGGATCAGCCAAAATTTCCCTAGCCGGTGGAGTCGAGAACATGTCACAAGCTCCTTTCGCCGTGAGAAACGTCAGATTCGGTACAGCACTCGGTACCAGCTACCAGTTCGAGGACACCCTATGGAGTGGTCTAACCGACAGCTACTGTGGTCTGCCCATGGGCATGACGGCCGAGAAACTCGGCGCGAAATACGGCGTCACCAAGGACGAAGTTGATAAGTTCGCGCTGAGATCCCAACAGAGGTGGAAGGCTGGTAAGTTGCAAGCAAAACTAAAAATTACAAAAAAAAAAAAATACTTGCCCTTTTCTAATCAATATAAAAAGTTACTGAATCAGCTATACTTAACTATTCAGCTTAAACATCATTGTTGTCATTTACCATTAGAATCAGTTTACATCACAACTTCAACAGTCACAATCACGTGGCGTTGAAATTCACTTTTAAATGACCCCTTTAAACTTTATTTACTAGACAAATAGACTTGCCGCCCCTTGTTTCAAATGACTCTTAAGATGCATCACAATTATACCCCATGATGTAACAAATTCCTACAACCCCCAACTGCTTCCAGCGCAAGATGCCGGTGTCTTCAAGTCGGAGATCGAACCTGTGACCATCACGGTGAAGCGGAAGGAAGTGAAGGTGGACACGGACGAGCACCCGCGCCCGCAGACCACCCTCGAGGGTCTGCAGAAACTCGCACCGGTATTCCAGAAGAACGGACTGGTCACTGCTGGTACTGCCTCGGTGAGTTAGAAAGTTCTAAAGATATGTGGAGACACTAAGCGACACTACGCTGCAGTAGAGCAACGCGACACTTCACATTCGATTGTACTGACGCTTGTGTCGCGTAGCGCCGCAGGCCGCTGGTGTGTAGTGCGGCTTAAACAATTTCATGTAAAGAAATGTCTAAGTCGGGACGCGTTGCTGCCGCGTAGTGTCGCTGTGCCGTCTCACCTTTATTGAGAGGTTACACATGGGTTACACACCCTGTTTTCTGATTGCAAAGCATAATAGAATCAGTGGCGCACAATGCCGAAATCTGATGCTTTTCGACGTTAGAGAGAGATGCAACATGGCACATTGCCGTTAGAAGTGTGTAACATAAGATCTGTTACCACTTCATTTCGCAGCATCTGTGAACCTCAGCAATAAGCATTCCAAGTCCAAAACCAAAAGAAGTTTTTGACGGGAGTTTATCAATTCAACAATTGCTTCGTGGAGCTAATAATAATATAATATCTCCCACACCAGTTTCGGTGACGGTGGCCGGTTTCATTGAAACCAGGCCAGCTACGCAGGAGTAATTTTATAGTGCCCAAGTGTGTGCGTAGTACACAAGAGCACTCTCTATTTCTTTACTCTCATAACCCAGTGGGACGGACGACCGACACGACTGGCGAGAGATCAGGCGCAGGACCGACTTTTTACATGCCCATCCGACGCATGGATCATCTTACTTGTCAGACAATCAGGGGATCAGCCTGCATTGTCCTAACCAAACTTGGAAATAACATGTTTCCAACGCTCCAACCCACGACCTCTGAGACCCGAGTCAAGAGCCGTGCCCTTTACCACTAGACCACGGAGGCGAGCTAATAGGTAGGTACGTACGTAGGTGCGCCATGTGTGTGTATAAAGGCTTTGAACCACTTTAAAGGGAACTTTATATCCCGAAAAATTGTGTTGCGAGAAGCATGTAAAAAGCTTGTAGTACGATGTTTGAATCCAAAGAAAGTTCGTCATGATTATGATTACATTGGCTCAGCTGAACATAGTAGGGAAATTTTACATTTTTGGCTGTTGTATAACATTACGTGTTGATAAGCTTGGCAGGGGAGCGTAATATGTGGATTATTATGATCCCACTGTACTTTGGCCTGATAACGTATCAAACGTACGATAAAGTATTATGAAGTTATACCTGAATGCCGCCGAATATTTTTGTTTAATTATGTCTAAAATATAATTTAATAATACTTAATAAAAAGTTAGCTACTGTTTTAAAATATAGTTAAAGCTTAGAAAATATATTTTATTGAGAGAAACTAAACATTCCGCACGGAAAGGATTTGTTCGGAAACCGTACATTTTTGCCCGCAGAGAAATTAGCCTATGTCGCTTATTTGCCAAATTAACACAAAAATATTAGTTTAGTAATTAGTGTGATAAAAGCTAAAATAAACCCTCTTCAGCTTTACAAGTTGTGGCGGTACCCACAATTCGCCTAACAATCCTACATCGCGCTATCGAAGTTTCGGAGAACGGCAAGATTTATGTACAACGTCTGAAATGACGTCAGTGGGCTTCGGCCTGACCGAGCATGCTATCTCTCTCGGTCGGAAGATCTTCCTTTTCGGCCGCCACTAACAACGTTAAATTGGTGACCACCGACAAGAACACGCATCCTTCTGGACATTAATCATCATCAACACTCCCCGCCCCTCCGCACCGTCAGCAGACATCAAGCATAACGCGGCCCCCGTATCACGTATCTTGCGAGAGCAATGAGATAGCAATTATTGCGCGATAATTGCTCCAAAATCGCAATTTCGTATCACGTATCAGCCAAACTAATACGATTGCAATCGATCGCTATACATGACACCATTGTTTTTATACCCAGCAATCGCTGGCGCGATTATTACTAGTGGATTGTTGATCGCTATTTTTACGTGATAGCCCTACGGGTCGCCTCGACCATAAGCCGCGTTGGGCGTCCGCGCCGGTCGAACCCGTGTCTGGCTTGAACGGGGCAGCCATAGGCTACAACGACCGGTCAGCAAGCAGAGCACGGGGTCCCTCTCCTGGTCATTGCACGCGTAGCTTCGGCCCACACCTGACAACACAAGCGCATTAAAGAATACCACAGTTCTTCGGAGGAATTCGCCTAACAATCCTACTTCGCGCTATCGAAGTTTCGGAGAACGGCAAGATTTATACAACGTCTAAAATGACGTCAGTGGGCTTCGGACTGACTGAGCATGCTATCTCTCTCGGTCGGAAGATCTTCCTTTTCGACCGCCACTAACAACGCTAAAAAGTTATGCACAACTTTTTGGCTATTAGATTCAAGATCTCGTTCAAAATTGATTTTTATTTACTCACTCGCGTATCTTAACCTTATGCAAGTACTCCTTAAATAGAGGTTGTGACACTCTTGTAAATATTTTTATCGGTACATTTTATTGCAGAACAAAAGTTTTAATCTTATCTTGAATAATGAATTGCAAAGAAAAATATTGTGCCCGACCCAGCAATTTATAATAAATTGTTTTGTTATTTTTCTGTTCCAATTATGTACTACTTCTCTACGTTAGTTCATGATGGACGATAAAGAGGGGCATAATTATATACTAATATTGTCTGTCTGTTTGACTCTTTCCCGCTTAAGGCGCTATATCGAAAGTAATTTTACCGCAAGGGCAATTTTATACTTAATTTGTATGACTATAAAGTCGTAAATACGCTGCGGCCAGAAGCTATCGGCTCGCTCGGAAAACATGCGAAAAAACGTAATTATAATCATTTAAAAAATAACTAGGAGCATTTAAGCAAAATGCTTCTATACGATTTTGAGTTGCAAAGGTGTCTACCAATTAGACTAATTTCCTACAATACATCTATTTTCGTTTAAAAATAATCTTCAAATTTCGTATTTTAAGAGGTCATTTCGAAAATTAGATGTATCGAGGCAAAATACATTAATCGTGTTTCTAGTTCTCAAACCTTGATAAGGCTATGAAGATATGTATATCTCATTAAGTACCAAATTTGTAACATTTCTGAGGGTCCTATAGTATTACGTCAAAAATGACAGTTTTTTCAATATAGCGCCTTAAACCGCTGAACCGGTTTTGCTGAAATATTGTATACAATGGGACAAAAATACATCGAGTCCCGGGGAAGGACATAGGATACTTTTATCCTGAAAAAATGTACGGTTCCCGCGCGATAAACGAATTTTGGCGCAACGGATTTGCGGGCGTCATCTAGTTAAATATATTTCTGTTGTCTAGTACCTACCTGTAACACAAGCCCTTCAGGTACTCCATACATAGCACGTGGTGACGTGGTGTGAAGCGTCCATAGATATATTGTTATTATTATTATTATCAGCCTGCAGTGTCCCACTACTGGGCAAAGGCCTCTTTCCAAAGTTCACGATCCTGTGATATTGCTGGCCACTCTTTATCAAACGCATTATAGTTCGCCGCGCCACCTTTTCTTCGGTCGGCCTCTGTTGTATTATCGAGATATATTGTGCTTTTAATTCAGGGCATCAACGACGGCGCGGGAGCGCTCATTCTGGCGAGCGAGGAGGCGGCTAAGAACCTGAAGCCCCTCGCGCGGCTGGTGGGCTGGGCCTACGTGGGCGTCGACCCCAGCATCATGGGTATCGGCCCCGTGCCAGCTATCGAAAACCTGCTCAAGGTCACCAAGATGACGCTCAATGATATTGATCTTGTTGAGGTATGTATCAGAGTGTGATTGGCAGATGGAGTGATCTTACGTAGGTCGTCTTTGATCGGGTATGTGAAGCTCATGTAACAATTTCCGTTCGACACGGGTTCGGAAACTTTGCCGTGCGGTCATTGGTCAATGCTGAGCGCGGCGAGCGTTAATTGGATATCGCGCGGTGAAGTTTCCGAATCCGAGTCGAATTCGGCATTGTGAATCAGGGCCTAGGGGCTAGGACTAACACTGAGATACCCCAACCGAGTAATGCAGGCCTTTAGGATGCGCTGTGCGCAGTTTATATGCTTACAACCTATGCAATCCTTTCGGCTTTCAGTAAGGTGAAGAGAAACATTCCATTGCCAAAACAAGGGCTGACGGTGGGCTGACGTGACTCTCGCTCGCTCGTACGGAAGATTTCCTTTGGGGATTCCATTTCCCTTCCATCCGTGAGCATGGCCATTCTCACAAAAACTTTTAAAGATGATGATTGATTAAACGTTTAATGATTTGTTTCTGTTACGTCAATGAAAGGCCGAGATCCCGAGCAGACTGATTTATTAATTGTTCACAATTACGCACAATATTACAATAATAATAATAATAATAAAACATTTATTCAACACACATTCACACCACACTACACTGAAATACACAATATATATGAAACATTAAAAACAAACAAAGTAAAGTTCTACAAACAATAAAAGGCAAAAAAAATAAATAAATGATAATAATTATAAGGACATAAAGAACTTAAAATGAACTAGTGTAGCAACACTAGGTCGTAGTAGTGTAAGGCAGTGCGATGCGAATATACTGTCGAAAAGGATTCCACTCAGGCTATGATCACGGTATAGGTTATCCTGTACCGTGAACCCTGGTATTCTGTGGATCCTGAGCAGTTGTCAAGCGACTGACAGACGACAAGCAGTACCCATCAGAAATAAATAAGTAAATAAGTGCATACTTACAATAATTAAATAAAATAATGCGCAAAATAATAAATTGAATAAAATAACATTGAGATTTAGTGTAAGTAATAAGTATATATACGAAAGTGTTCAATATAAATAAATAAAAAGTATATTTATGTAAATAAAACAATATAATATCGAGTGGCCGATTAAGTATAATAGTAATACATAATTTATATTTTGGCTTCACCGGTAAAATAACAAAGGGACAACTACCCACATTATACATAACACCTCCCTTCTTATTATATACTACACTTAAACATAAAATTAATGATACGATTAAAGTTGTACACTATTAGAAAATATTTTAAATGTTAACAACAACATCAGTTTTTGTTATTTCAACAATAGAAACGAATACATAACACAGGCTTTTATATTAAAGTAATATAGTAAAAGATAACAAACACACGAATACAATATCTATAATCTATGTAGGTTTTTAGCTATCTGTAAGCAACGATTAACAGCAAACTATATGAAACTTATGCACAATGTCGTGATCACCTTGACAACTTCTACAATAATTAAGTAACTACCTATTATATTTAAAATCTAAAAATTATATTGTATTGAGTCATTGCAGAGACATTAAGGTAATGTTACTTTAAATGTTTTATTTTTATTAATTTTTTGCAAGCATTGCAAAGCCGCCTGCCGTCGGGTGCGACCCTCAGATTCTCCCGGAGGTGACGGAACCTCATCGTCTACGTTATCGACGATAGCCTTTTTTAACGCTCTTTTTACCGACCGCACGGCATTCTCGGCCGCGCCGTTGCTGGCGGGGTGGTACGGCGCGGTGAGCGTGTGTCTGATTCCGTTTTTCTTAAAATAAACCGCCAACTCCGCCGAAGTAAAAGGAGGCCCGTTGTCGCTTACGACTCTTTTCGGAAAGCCAAAACGAGCAAATATTTTTCTAAAATCCTTAAAACTGAGCGGGAAATCTTCTTCGACGAAATTTAAGTAGCTAGCCGCCTCGTCCTCCCGCTCGTTTCGACTGCTCGACGAACTCAAGGGGAGACGTGATAACGCATCGGCCTGACAGTTATCAGCCGATCGCACGAATTCTATAGTGAAGTTGTAGGCGGCTAGTAACACTGCGTAACGTTGAAGCCTGCTAGCTGCGGTCGTCGGAATGCCCTTCTGACCGAAGATATAACTGAGCGGCTTGTGATTGCTCCGTAATATGAAATGTCTCCCGTATAAATATTGATGGTGCTTCGTCACCCCGAACACGATAGCGAGAGCTTCCTTATCGAGTTGGGAGTAATTGCGCTCGGCCGCGTTGAGCGTCCGCGAGGCGCAGCTGACGGGTCGCTCGCGACCGTCCGCGCCGCGCTGCGCCAGCACCGCGCCTAGTCCGTACGCGCTGCTATCCACCGAGAGGACCAGCGGCAGCGCCGAATCGTAATGAGCTAGCACCGGGGCACTACTCAACACCCGTTTTACCCTATCAAAAGCCGTGTCGCAGTCGTCGGTCCACGACCACTAGGCGTCTTTCTTAAGCAAGTCGTACAACGGTTTTAAAATGTCACTCATATTTGGACTAAACTTCGCATAAAAATTGACGAGACCAATGAAGCTCTTCAACTGCGTGACGCTGACGGGCCGGGGCGCCTCGACGATCGCTTTGATCTTTTTAAAGTCAGTGTGTAGACCGTGCTTATCTATATTGTACCCTAGGTACGTTACGCTATCTTTGAAGAATTGACATTTCTCAAAATTAATGCGGAGTCCGTTTTCTCGGAGTCGGTGTAGAACCGCCCTTAAATTTTTAAGATGACTTTCTCGGTCTTTCCCTGTAACGCATATGTCATCCGCGAAAACGGCAGTAGACGACAATCCGCTCAGCGTCTCCTCCATGATTTTCTGAAAATTTTCGGGAATACATTTTATGCCGAAAGGTACCCGCCGAAATACGAACGTTCCTACGTGCGTCGTGATGGCCGTCATCGCCTGAGATTCATCATCGAAGAGACACTGCTGGAAAGCGTGACAAATCGAGCTTCGTGTACTGCTCCCCGCCGCCTAATGTAGAAAATATTTCCTCGATTCGCGGGAGCGGATTGTGGAAATCTTTAAGAATTGGGTTAATAGTAATTTTGTAATCGCCACAAATACGAATACCTCCGTTCGATTTAACGACAGGCACGATAGGAGTCCCGTAGTCCGAGCGTTCTACCTTATAGATAACACCCTCGCGCTGCAGCCGATCGAGCTCGCTCTCGACGCGCGCGCGCAGCGCCAACGGCAGGGTTCGGGCTTTTATAAAAACCGGTTTGCTATCTTTTAAATGCAGACGAATACGCGATTTGAAAGTACCTAATCCCTCCGCAAAGACTTCAGGAAATTCTTGTTTTAATTTTAAAGCTATCGAGTCGCTATCGTTCGTATCAATGTTGTGACATTCTACGATACTTAATTTTAATTTTTTAATCCATGTCCGACCCATCAGAGGCGGGCCGCCGTTCGCCACGACGTACAGCTGAAGCTCCGCAGAATTACGTCCGCAACGCACACTAACATTAATATAACCAAGAGTCTCGATAGTATCTCCAGCATAGGATTTTAAAATTAATACATTTTTATGCAATTGTATATTTCGAAAATACTTATCGTAAAACTTTTGCGATATAGCAGATATTCTACTTCCCGTATCGATTTCAAATTTACACTTAAAATTGTTATTAATGACCAATTTAATATAGTAGGGTCCGTCGCCGTCGCCCCCCGACACTAATTTATAAAAGTTGTTTTCTTCCTCTTCGCTATCACTATCAACATTATTAATAAAGTACTGACCTTTCGAAGACGACATACCGGAGGATCGATCGTTATCACTCCTGTTCAAGCACATCATCTTTAAGTGACCTTTGACACCGCACAAATCACACGTAAAGTTTTTATATCGACACTTGTTCGGCGCGTGAGTAGCCTTCCCGCAGCGTGCACACGGCGCCCGCGCGCCGCTCTGCCCCGCACCGCCGGCGCTCGGGCCCGCGCGGCCGCCGCCCGGCGCCGCACCACCGCCGCCCGCACGGCCGCGCCCGACCGCTCGCACCCGCACCTGGCCGCCGCCGCTGACACGGTGCAGCGCGTCGTGTCCCGCGACTCCTCCGCCTGCCGAAGAGCTCGCCGTGATCGCGTGCCTCTCTTGTAGGCCCTCTTGTAGTCGATGTTTTTCTCCGCGAACAATCTCGAACGCATTTCCTCGCTGAACAATCCGGAAACGAACTGATCTCGAAGGTTCTCTTCGAGCTTCGCCCCGAAGTTGCAGGTTTTAGCCAAATGCTTTAACCCCTGAAGGTACAAGCGAATGCTTTCTCCCTGCTGCTGCGTTCTTTGTCGAAAAATATGTCTCTCGGCTATCTCCGACTTTTCAGGCTCCATGAACTTTGAGTAGAGTGACGAGTTCATCGAACGTTTTATTTTCGGGATGAGCGGGGGAACACAAATCGCACAATAGATTGTAGCACTCACTACCTACTAAAGTTAACAACGTGGCCACCTTGAGACTGTCATCGATTTTGTTTAGCGAGATAAACTGTTTTACGCGACGCACATAACTGTCCCAATTTTGTGATTCCACAGAAAACGGTTCAATTTTACCGATATGCATTATAATCGCGAATTGCACTTATAATAATTTATAGCAAATACCGACTGCGCCAATGTTACGTCAATGAAAGGCCGAGATCCCGAGCAGACTGATTTATTTGATGAATTGTTCACAATTACCCACAATATTACAACTACCCACATTATACATAACAGTTTCATCCCAGATCAACGAGGCATTCTGCGCCCAGACACTCGCTTGCGCGAAGGCTCTCAACCTGGACATGGAGAAACTCAACGTGAACGGTGGTGCCACCGCCATTGGCCACCCGCTGGGCGCGTCCGGGGCACGCATCACCGCGCACTTGGCTCATGAGCTCAGGTAGTCATTAGTCAAAGCTAATACCATAGAGTAAATATAAGTACATATATATATTTTCCTTAGTCTATGCTAATACCATGTCCTATAGGTCGTAGTTAGGGTTGCCAGACGTCCTTTATTTTAAAGGACGTCCTCTTTTTCAGACCCAATATTTGATCTTGTCCTATAATTTAAAATGTTCAATAGAGGACAATAACTTGTCCTTTATATCTAGTATCTACTTAAAATTATACAATTCGTGTTTTCTATCTCAGTTTCCAAAGCTCAAGCTGAAAGGATTTTTTCTTTGTGTATGAATATGTGGACCAAGAATTGAAATACGTTAGATAAAGTCTGTAAAAGCAGAACTACAAATAAATGCCATGTAAACAATGTTATCATTTCATTATAGAAAACGAAGAAGCTCTTAAGGCCGTATATATTTCATTGCAAAAAAAATGTCCTTTATCTACAGCTCATATCCTTTATTTCGTCCTACCCAATCCTCTAAAAATTAAACTTGGAGCTGGCAACCCTAGTCGTAGTATACCTACTACATATTTAGTAGTGACCGACCGAAATGTCGGTTTCGGTTTTGGCCAAAATATAGTCGAAAGTCGAAACATTCGGCCCCGTCGAAACTCGAGTGTTTCGGTTTCGGCTGAAAAATCAGTTTCTGTCGGACTACTACTTAGTAATCTGTGCTAAAGGCTAAACTAGGTGGCGGAACTTGTCTAGTAAATAATCAATTTTTAGTTTTGGATTGGCGAAACGAATTCGCAGCACCATAATTGCGAACGTTCCGTATAGCATATTTGTATATAACTTCAAGTTTGGGAAAAGGACAGAGGTTTTTACTTTTCCCAAAAAAATATAGATACGGTTGCCGCAAGATTAACCGGCGCGACTAAGTTTCGATCTAATAGTAGTAACTTCTAAGTTCTAATACTTATAAAATTTATTTTTTTAAAGATCAATTTTCATATTGTAAAATTCTAAATTGTGAGTTGTGATCATTTATCTATCGCTGCCTTGTTTTTATTAGCATTTTTCTATCTGTGGAAACTTTTAATTGGCCTTCTTGTACTGTATATTTAGATTCTATGTGTATGTTAGCTGTAAGTTTTCGAAAAATTAATAAAATAAAATATTGTTTTTCAGACGTCGCGGCTTGAAGCGAGCTATTGGATCAGCTTGCATCGGGGGAGGGCAGGGTATCGCTGTCATGTTAGAGGCCGTCTAACAAAGAGAATATAATAATAGTGATTATCTATGGCCGTCTAAGACCTGAGTCAAAACTTACCTATGTCTTAAGCAAATCATGGATATCACAATATTATTTATACTGTCGTACACTATTCTGAAAAATATTTTATGTACAGTAAATATTAAGATTTTTACATGAGGAAAATGAAAGATACGATGTGACAGAAACTATTTTCTATTATTACTTGTCTTTGCATTATAAACGGGTAATTTTAAAGTTTTTATATGAAGGCTACAATTTTTACTAATTACACTAAAAATACTTTTTATAGCATGTTGTATATACTGTTAATTATATTAATCTTTTTTTAAAGTGAATAATCATGTAATTAAAAAGATATTAATATTCATACTATTTTTATGACGTAAATGCAGTTATATTTTGAGAATATTGTCTTGTTAAAAGAATATTATGACTGTAAAATTTTATATTTTTAATATAAGATATTATGTACTGAAATAAAAACAGTGATTACATACATCTTGTCGTTTTATATTTTATTTGTTGTTGACACTCCGCAGTCCGCAGTTGATAAAATTGACATACTTCTGAATATGGGCATGCTATTTCTTGACGGTCTAAAACTAACAACTAAATAGCTAGGGAATTAATTGATGTTTGAACCCTAATTGAATATCCGATTTCTAAAATTGTGAGTGGTTGACCAATTATTATTTTTAACAAAAAATTAAAACCGACTTCCAAGGCAAAAACAATATTAATAGCATCCTTATAATATGAACTAAAAAGTATTAAATAATTTTTCCTATCTAATATGTAGTGCCTTTTCCCGAATTCGGCTAAACTTCAACTATTTCTGTACTCAATCTTCATCATTTTGAAGTCGGTACCAGATATAGCTGAATCTTTATTTCTTTGACAGAAAATTTGAAACTTTTGGAACTGGCACCGACTTCAAAATTATGAAGATTGAGTACAGAAATAGTTGAAGTTTAGCCGAATTCGGGAAAAGGCACTACATATTAGATAGGAAAAATTATTTAATACTTTTTAGTTCATATTATAAGGATGCTATTAATATTGTTTTTGCCTTGGAAGTCGGTTTTAATTTTTTGTTAAAAATAATAATTTCACTCTTTTTAGTTACCTAGTAGGTATACTGTTAGTACCAATTCAAATTGTATAAAAAATAGTTTCATATTGTCTTCACTAGATGTCACTGAGGCGCTCCTGTGTCGCGCTATCGCTTGTACGTAGAAGTTTTATATAGGTAGTTGTAACTTGTAACAGATTTTCGTTGTGTTGTTGAAAGTTTGTAAGCAACTGACGTCTGACAACTCAACAGTGAGCTTGGTGTGAGCAGTGAGCATTGAATTGACAACATAAATCATAATATTGAGTGGTAATTGATCTCGTATAATTGTTATTAAAGGTGAACGCAGATTTGGCCGCACCGCACGCGCCGCAGTCGCCGCATGCGCAATTCTTCATATTATTATGAAGTTGCGAAGACTGCGGCGCGGGTAGGTAGGTATGCGAGCTTGCCTATAACTTCATATAAAGAATTCCGAATGCGGCGACTGCGGTGCGTGCGGTGCGGCCAAATCTGCGTTCACCTTAAGTTGACCTCCGTCATAGTCCGCGAATTTATAAGTGGTCGTCGGTGGTACTGCGTATATTCTACGTATCTTATTACAATTTGTTAAGACTGATATGAGTCATACGGCATACCCCAAGGCCCAAATATCAGGTAGATAGATAAATTTAAACAATACATTTAAAAAGATCTAAGTGAACACGTGCTGCAAAATGCTCGCAGCGCGGCATCACAATAGACATAACTACCAGTACTTCGACTGCTAAGAGACTGACGAGTATTAATATCTGTCGTTTCTTTCGGGTTTCGCCAGGATAAGTTAAAGGCTGGCGCGCTGGCTGGTATAATTTAATTTTAAAAATAAGATTTTGAAATTGAATTCTGACAGTTTTCTTTGCATGTGCCAAAATATAAACAACTAAATCTGTAGGTTACGACCCTAGCGACGACTTTTGTCATAATACGTCAAACTTAAAAAAATTACATCAGTTCTAAGTCGGCATACTCTATCATTCTGTCTACTCTGGCGGCATGCCGCATGCCCTGACATTCCAGTTAGAACTTGAATACGATGTTTACGTACGCGTCGCCGCGCGCCCTCGCGCGCCGCGCGGCGACGCCGTTGCCTCTGCGGCGCCGACCGCCGTCTATATTAAACAGCCTATAATAATTGGTGTTGTTATGTACATAATTATTATCATTGTATCCATACCTATGCCTTGTACTATTATCTATTTTGTGCCATGAGACATTGGTGACCTTAACACGACGTGGTAATGATGATGATGACGATGATGGTGATGATGAATTTGAATTGCATGGTAGCATATGCTTTCTGTTCTTAAAACAACGCCGAAACTCCCAAACGTGTATCTATAAAGAGTCAGGAGTTCTCTCAGCATCTTCGAAACCATGGTATACCTTGACCCAATATTTGACTTTTTGGTAGCATATTATTAGTACACTTCACATAAAACCAAAATCACCATATGTTTTCATATAAATTTCGAGGAGTTCCCTCGATTACTCCTGGATCCCATCATCAGGTCACCACTTTTGTGAACATGGTACCAAATTGGAGTGAAACCTAATACAACAAAACAAAAATTTCGAAAATCAGTTCACAAACGGCGGAGTAATCGTTGAACATACAAAAATAAAAAAAATAATAAAAAAAAAATAAAAAAAATATCCACAGCCGAACATATAACCTCCTCGTTTTTGGAAGTCGGTTAAAAAGGGACCTGAAGGATTGGAAACGGTTTTTTTTTATTTTTTTAGTCCGTGGTTTTTTAGCGTTGTTTTGGTCTAACCAGAATATTTTTAGGTGCCCTGGTGCCGTAGTTTTTTTTAATGATTTTTTTTGTGAACCGCGCACGAGTCGTAATTTGTTTCTCTTTCTACACGAAACTACAAACACGATTTACTCAAAATAAAATTATTTAGGTACCTTCTATAATATTTTTATTTTTTTAATCCGTGGTCTTTTAGCTTTCTTTTGGTCTAACCAGAATATTTTTAGGTGCCGTAGTTTTTTTTTAATGAATTTTTGTGTGAACCGCGCACGAGTCGAAACACGAAACTTCAAACGCGTTTTACTCAAAATCAAATTATTTACCTTCGTCCCTTTTTGGTCAACCACCCACAAATAGTTGTCCATACATATACAGGGTGTAACAAAAACTAGTGATAATACTTTAGGATGTGTACGTGTTCCCTGTAGAGAGTTCACTGTGAAAGTAGCAGCGCTAAAAGAAAAAGTGAAAAAAAAATTTGGTCTTTCAGCGCTGCTACTTTCACAGTGAACTCTCTACAAGGAATACGTACACACCCTAAAGTATTATCACTTGTTTTTGTTACACCCTGTAGTATAATTATTTAAAAAAAGTCTGGTTTTAATGAGTACCTTATACGTATATCCATACTTCCATTGTTAGTATCCATACTAATATTATAAATGCGAAAGTGTGTCTGTCTGTATGTCCGACTGTCTGTCTGTTTGTCTTTTACCTCTTCACGCCCTAACCGCTGAACCGATTTTGCTGAAATTTGGCATGGACATATTTTGAGTCCCGGGAAAGGACATAGGATACTTTTTATCCCGGAAAAATGTACGGTTCCCGCGCGATAAACGAATTTTGGCGCAACGGAGCGGGCGGTATCTAGTGTATTATAAATGTGAAAATGTGTCTGTCTGTTACCTCTTCACGCTTAAATCACTGAACCAATTTTGATGAAGTTCCGTATGGAGATACAATTGAGTCCAGGGAAAGGACATAGTATACTTTTTATCCTGAGAAAATGTACGGTTCCCGCCGCCGGCATTCGGTGAGATCTTAGTGTAACTCAGGCAGTGACGGATTAACCCTTAATCAAATTAAGCAATTGCCTAGGGCATCACGTCTGAGGGGGCACCAGAAGAAGGACAAAAAACATCCGTCCTTAGGGCATCACGTCTCACTCTCACGTCACCAAAAACCACACCAAAAAAAGTTTCTGAGAAAAACTAATATTAGTGGTAAAAGTTTAAAGACCGATTCTAGTTGACATACGGATGGGGGGTGGGGGGACACAGGTATGGATTGCTTAGGGCATCAAGTAGTCTTAATCCGTCACTGGACTCAGGAAAAGGCGAGTGGCAGGCTTATGAATCATTGTTCTAAAAATACTATAAATATGACGTCATAGCATATTTTGCGAATATTTAACGCTAAGAATTGCACCATTTTAATATTATGCCCGTATCAACAATAAAAAGAATAACAAGATAATATAAACACAAACTAAAGCGTTTATTTACATTCCTGATTCCATTATCATGTAGCAGTGTTGTTCACTGATATGAGTGACAATGAGCTCTAGCAGAGGTACGTATCTTATTTTTAAATATTTTTGCATGTAAATTAACGTAATTATATCGAATTATGGGAAGTTTATTAAAATTCAGTCATTCCAAATCGTAATTTAACAATATGATACAAACAGTTAGGTTATAATTAGTGGAAATTAACTTTTAAACTTAATTTAACATGATTTGAATAAAAATATACCTACATTGTACAAATGTAACAATTACAGTAAATTATTAAAAAATAGACAGTATCACAGTAGGCATGATTTACAGAAGGAAAAGCATTTTAAAATGTAACCTAAAAGCAATAATTTACTTATCAATATAAATTACCTAGTAACAATGATAATTAATAGAATTCTTTTAGTGAAACGTCATTGATATTTCTATTGGTGTGCAAATAACGTTTGCTCAAAGGACTATCAATGAAGCAATACTAAGTACGACTACGATATCAACATCTTTCGGGAATTTGTGTATTTTACTTTCCAAGGCAAAAATAGTTGCTGGAACATTAGCAACGCTGTTTTATTTTTAGCTTTTTAGTTATTTTTGTTTACCTACTATTAGGTACCTAGTAGCGGCGTTATGGGGGGCTGAAGGCAAACAAAAGAGGCGCCAATTTTTTCAGCACTATCCCCTGGGTGGCAAAGAAATCTCGCTCAGGACGTTGGTAGTGCTAAAACCAGCCTTATAGGTACCTATTTGAATATTTAGGTCCAGGAAGTTTTAGATGAGGATAGAAGCAAGTACAAATTCTTAGAAAGGATCAATTTAATTCTTTTATTTGCAGGAATATTTATAGTAGGCGCCAAAAGGACACCATTTTGCAAATATGGCGGCTTTCTCAAACAACTGACGTCGTCGCAAATTTTTGCCGCTGCGGCAAAGGATGTTCTGCAGTCTGCAGCTAACTTAGATGCCACCTCCGTCGACTGCACCATTATAGGAAATGTTCATTATGTAAGTTATTTTAAAGTTTAAAATTAAGCGTAGCTCTTAAAATGTTAATTTATATTTCCAACTTCCCTCTTACAAATAAAAACATTAACTTGGTGTGAAGTATGAACGCAGACTTTATAACGGCCTGTATTCAGAATTCACTTTGATAAGCGATAAATGCAGGTGATTAGTGCAGGTGTTTAGTAATCAAGAGAAGGAAAGTGTGGACAGCGACTGATTAGTGCAAGTCCTTTATTTTTTCCTAATCACTATAATCACCTGCACTAATCACCCGCACTCGCACTAATCAAGGTGAATGCAGGCCCTTAGTAAGGAGGTTTTGTTTTAGCTAAGCCAGTGCGATGGTGGCAAAACTCCGAGGTACTGTGGGATATACTCTGGCGTGCCTATCGATAGACCAGCACTGGGAGTCAGCAATACATGCGGTTCTGGTCTGCAGACGATCATCAGTGCTGCAAAGGTATTAAATATTTCTTAGTAAGGTTGAGATAAAGCACCAATTGTTTATGCATGGGATCAAATGAAATCGCAATAAAATCCATTTCTATGTCCTTTCCTGGGACACAAAGTACCAAATTTTATCTACACTGATTCGACAGCGGTTTAAACTTGAAGAGGTTACAGATAGACAGACATACTTTTGCATTTATAATAGGTATTACCTAGTTTGTATTGTCTGGCAATCGTCATTCCACCATGACTTTCTTTGCAGGACATCTTATTTGGCACGGCAAAGATTTGCCTCGTTGGCGGCACAGAAATTATGTCATCTTTGCCCCTTTACGCCCGAGACGTTAGATTTGGATCGAAACTCGGAAATGAATATAAGTTACAAGATCCATTGAGTCTAGAAATCAAAGCTACTAAAGAATTGGTAGAAGTGGCAGAGAATACTGCCGAAAAGTGGAAGATAAGGCGTGAGGATTGTGACCGTTATACAATGGAGAGCCAACTTAAATTTAAGAAGGGTACATACATATTTAGCCTTTGATTTATTATTTTTATTCATTTGTTTAACTTTTAAAGTAGATTACCGTTTTTTCCGACACAGAACTAACCGTTTTCGAAACTCTATAACATCCTAATAGTTTCACCGTGTGAAGAGTTAACATATTAAGGGGTCGGGCTACCCTCGAAATTCTCATACATACGTAATACCAAAATCATTTTGTCATACGAAAATATTTAACATGTTTGAGTTATTTTTCAGCTTAAAATTGTAGTTACCTAGGTTCCTGAACAAAAATTAACTTCAAAATATTTAAACACTAAAAAAAATATTTTTGAGTATAAATTTTTTTTACTAAATTTACTACTAAATATTTAAACACTAAAAAATAGAGTAAAACACTAAACAATATATAAATAAATAGTAAATTTACTACAAAATATTTTAATACTAAAAAATATTTTTTAGAGTCCCCGCATGTATTGTTAATCTAAGTCATTCTGCGTTTCAAAGTAACTTTGCTAGCGCCATCTGTTGAAAGTATTTTATAAACAATATTTTCGATTGATGGCGCTAGTGGTATTTGCTAACCTATCAATAGAAGCCAAATTTATAAAGTAGCAGTATTTATTTTTATGCTATACAGTGTGCATTATACATGACAATATTTTTAAACCCTTCTCTCCTCCTCCCGCACGTATTCACTGTTACATAAGAAATTTTTCCTACAATTTGTACATGAGCCGACTCACGCTTGACCGATTTTTTAAATTTCTTAATTTTTTGTTAATCTACATATAAAACCCAACCTGTGTTCCAAATTTCATAGCGCTAGGACAATTGGAAGTGGCCTAGAGGTTAAATATTCAGGATGTAACAACGCTATATCTATGAAATTTGGTATATTGCGTAAATACTAGTATATGATTATGTACGTATAATATTTTTATCTTTGCACTTGCAATAGTTACTGAGCTACAGGGGGGTCAAATGAAACCGTTCGTGTAAATAGTGCACGGCATGCGCGCGGCCTGCTGGAACTTGGCGGCGCACGTCCGTGCGCTTTGAACACGATTAATGTATTTTGCCTCGATACATTTAATTTTCGAAATGACCTCTTAAAAATACGAAATTTGAAGATTATTTTTAAACGAAAATAGATGTATTGTAGGAAATTAGTCTAATTGATAGACAGCTTTGTAACTCAAAATCGTATAGAAGCATTTTGCTTAAATGCTCCTAGTTATTTTTTAAATGATTATAATTACGTTTTTTCGCGTGTTTTCCGAGCGAGCCGATAGCTTCTGGCCGCAGCGTATTCACGACTTGATAGTTATACAAATTAAGTATAAAATTGCCCTTGCGGTAAAATTACTTTCGATATAGCGCCTTAAGAGTATTAAATAAACTTTCAGCTCAGCAAGCAGGCGCATTCAATAACGAAACAACAACTTTAACAGTTACCAACAAAAAGAAACAATTAGATGTTACCACAGATGATGTTTTACCAGAGTTATCACTGGAAGAACTGGGAAATATACCGACGTTATTGAAGATTGGAAAATTTAACACTCCAGCCAATTCATCGGTAAATATGATAAAGTAACTAAGGTATCTGAAAATAAGTTCTGCTGTGAAGAGGTAACAATCAGACAGTCGACAGACTTTGGCAGTGCTTTGACATCTATACTATCTATACTAATTTTATAAATGCGATAGTGTCTCTCTGCCTGTTACGTCTTCACGTCCAAGCAAAATTGGTTCAGTACTGAACCGATTTTGCTATTTGGTATGGAGATATCACAGATACCACAGATACAGTACTTCGCGTGCCATATCGCGTTCCTAAACGACGAGCAATGCTCGTCTTTCTAAAGTCTGTTCTTAAGAGCCCGGGTTACCCTCGAAATTCTCATACATACGTAATACCAAAATCATTTTGTCATACGAAAATATTTAACATGTTTGAGTTATTATTCAGCTTAAAATAGTAATACCTAGGTTCTTGTACAAAAATTAACTTCAAAATATTTAAACACTAAAAATATATACATAAATATTAAATTTACTACAAAATATTTCAACTCTAAAAAATATTTTTTAGTGTTTAAATATTTTGTAGTAAATTTACTATTTATTTATATATTTTTTAGTGTTTTACTCTATTTTTTAGTGTTTAAATGTTTAGTAGTAAATTTAGTAAAAAAAATTTATACACAATTTTTTTTTTTTGTATATTTTTTTTTACTAAATTTACTACTAAACATTTAAACACTTAAAATAGATTAAAACACTAAAAAATATATAAATAAATAGTAAATTTACTACAAAATATTTAAATACTAAAAAATATTTTTTAGAGTTGAAATATTTTGTAGTAAATTTACTACATACATTGTATGAGAATTTCGAGGGTAACCCGGGCTCTTAAGTCCCAATTTCACCAACGACTGTTAAAGTTAACGCAAGAATTAGCATCACGTTACCTCTTTCGTTTTTCTTGTGAACGAAAGAGAAGACATGACATTTTAACAAGCTGTTAACACTAACAGAACGTTAGTGAAATTGGGGCTTAGTCTGCTATCGGAATCGGACGTCAATCGGAATTTTAAAAATGCCTAAATGCCTAAAAGTGCCGTATTGAGCTGTAGAAATTCAAATAGAAACGTTGGCCTTTATAATAGACACGTTCTTATCATCGGTACGTCACAGTAGTAGAAAAAAAATGACACTCTCGTTTTCATACAAATGGAGCGACATGCGGTATCTATCTTGATCTATGTCTGTGGGAGATATGTATTTTTATCGTGGGAAAATGTACGGTTCCCGCGCGATAAAGGAATTTTGGCGCAATGGAGTTGCGGGCGTCATCTAGTTGTCATATAAATATGAGTAACTTTCAGGCACCCGCAGACGGCGCGGCAGTCTTGATATTAGCTGACGAGGAGTCAGTTCGTCATCACAACTTGGTACCACTAGCCAGGGTGGCTGGTTGGTCTACCGTTGGATGTTCAGAACCTGACTATGGTTTAGAAGACACTGTAGCTGTTAATAAACTCTTGGAATCAATGAATATGAGGACTGAAGATGTGAATTATTTTGAGGTAGGTAAACTTTGCGTATCTGTCGCAGTCATCTGGTTCAATCTGCGATTCGATTGAACGATCGCCCCTCAACGTTCAACTAGTTAGCGATTTGTAGCATAGCGTTTTGAAGATAGCGGACATGAAATCAGTCAGGTAATTGAACGAAAACAAATATGGCGTCAAACAGCTTGCACAGCTGATAGCACTGTGTTGATATTTTATCGATTACATTTACATTAAAGTGCTTTATTTGTAATAACTAATAAAATAATATGAAAGCGAAAGACCGTCAACAGCTACTTGAAAAAAAATATAGCATCCCATTTAACGATTTTGCTATATGACTTTTAATCAAGACATTCAATGTTACAGTCAACGTCTTGACGAGTTGTCCTTTAGTCATTCAATGAATGCACTAGTCATTCAATTGAATCGCATATTAAAACAGATGACTGCGACATATACAAGGTGTAACAAAACTATATAAGTGATAATACTTTAGGGTGTGTATGTGTCCCTTATATGGAGTTTACTGTGAAAGTAGCAGCGCTGAAAGAGCAACTTTGTTTTACAGATAAATGAAAGGTATGCCTCACAAGCGGTGGCAGCTATACAAAAGCTGAAGATAGATCCAAGTGTCGTGAACATCAATGGCGGAGCCCTCGCCCTGGGCAACCCCACCGCCGCGACTGGGGCTAGAATGGCTATACATATTGCACATCAAATAAGGTAAATAATAAAAACTAAAACATTTTATAATTAAAGGTCAAACTGTACTGTTAAAAGTTACAAGCAGGGAGCTTGTCCATTTAAAGTTATTTAACCCATTGACTTTCTTCAAAAGCTGCCGCTAAGTAGCAAGCATGAATGTGAAATTTTTCTAGTACTAGTTACTTACTTAACTGTTTTTTTTGGTATAATTTTAGTGGAAGTACACTGGACAAAGCTGTAGCGGCCACAAGCTGTGGAATTGGACAGGGCTTAGCAGTTATGTTCCAAAAACCATAGAAAACAACATTAAAATCAAAAGTCAAGGATTCTGAAAGACTGAAATGCGAAATAGTATCTACAATAAAATAATTATATTTTGTTACATATTATAATTTATCAATTTATTATGCTGAAATATTATGTTTCTATTATCTTCAAAATATATCTACATAAGTAATTAAGATCATTATTAGAATAACTATTAATTATAGGAAGCCCAAATGCTACTTATTCATGTTATGTAATTTTCAGATGGTCATGATATTTAATGAAATTTGCACTACAATTAATTTGCACTAAAATTTTCATAATTAATTTGTTGTACTTATAAATTCAACCAAGACAAGTATAAGTTCTGTAGCTAATTGACAAATAAAACTATAAAATGTATTCTATGATTTAATTATAATAATGAAAAAAGTAAAAAACATTGGATATACAATAAATTATTTTATCATAATATATCATTCCTATAATCTGACAACATATTTTGGCAGCATAATATTTAAATATTAGACGAGTATTTGACTATGATAAGAAGCTTGATTTAATTATCTAAGTTTGTTTTATCCATTGCTGGCAAATCTACTAGGATCTGGCAAATCTAATAGATTTATATGATTTTCAAGAACACCAATAGCTTATGCAAAAGTCATTAGAATAAATTAATTCTTACTAAGATGTGTTGTCTACCCCAAATAAGATATTACTTCCCTGCTTTCTTTTCGTCCACATCGTAAAATCTTTTTTACGTCAAAGTTTCTCCTTTGGTTACCTACAATTATATAAATCTATTATATTTTTCATTAAACAGACCAGATAATAATGCAAGTAAAGTCCATTTGTCCATAGGTACTAAAAAGTATCTCAAATTGATTTATGTAATAAATTTACTTTATGTGACATAAAGTAAAGCTCTGGAGCGAACTGTATTTTTGGACCAATTTGGGCAGCGCACCTGAAAGTTTTCTCATGTTGCAAGCGTCCATGGGCAACAATAGTTGCTTTCTATCAGATGACCCACTTCTTTGGCCCCTAATTTTATAAAAAAAAAGTAAAGTAATACATACGCAAGCCTCCAAATAGTCAATCTTTCTTTCCAATGAAGTCAATTTCTCATTCAATGTAGCTAAGCGAGATCTGCAAGACATATCTGAAACAAAGTCACCAAATGTATTTTCATGAACAAGTTTGTAAGGACTCAGGTTAAAGATCCAAAAGAAAAAATGGAGTTAAAACAAAGTCAGTTTTTTGCTTTAACAATAAAACTTGTTGTATAATACTAAACAAGATGTTTTTGTAATGCTAGCATGTACTACAGTCTCTAAACTTACCAAAAGAATTTAGAAAGTCCGTAATCTTCTTTATACTGCCTGTTATTACTTCAATGTATTCTCTATTGGCCCAGTCTTGCTGAATCTGTTTTTGTATAGTTTCTCTTGGTGGAGTGGACATTTTGTTGGTCTTGATAATACAAGCAAACGGTTTTGAAGTTTGAACTCTTAAAAAGTTTGATTTCGATTAAAAACTAGCTTTAGTAATATTTTCAGTTAAAAACCCGAGAAAAACAATTTTATTACTCACAAGTCACAACTTCTTCTTCTTCCAAAGAGGATGTAAACTGTATACTACGTAACAAAAGGTCGGACTTAGAAGATAAAAAATAAACATCCGTTTTTTTTTTTTTTTTTGAAACTAAGCGAGAAATTTTTAAGTGCAAAACCTTTCACTCTAAACATACCAAAATAAAAATTAGCTAAAATGAATGTTTTATTTCAATAAAAAATATTATACATAGCTAAATAAATAGGCTAATAAGGTAAATTAAACAATAAAACAGATTGAATCCACAAGCTTTTGTTGATTTCTATTAATAATATTACAGTACAGTTTTATGTATTTTATTTATAAATATAATAGAATAGCTGTCTATGCTACTCTACTAACTACTTGATTGGCTTATAGACATCAACTACGATAACATGGCGCGCCATTCCAAAATTCAAAATCTTTGAAGTGCGTTGTCAAAACGTTTGAAGTGCGTTGTCTTGCGCGGTAGGCTAGTTATGATTAGTTGATCAACAAATCTTGGTAATAAGTAAAATTTTACGTGTACTGTGATTGGTTGGATACTTACTACATACAAACTCTTTCATATGGATATGACTACACACATTGAAACAGTCATTTGGAAGGGCGCGCCAAGTTATCATAGTTGATCTCTTTCATATGCCTATCAGCCTAGTGTGTTTAGACACTAATTATTCAATAACTTAGGAAGTCTTCTTAGCCGTGATAGTTTTCCTTTTAAATTCAGTATATTTCCTATATAGTAGAAGGAGCCAGGAGGGGACACTGGACTCTAACGATTTATATGTGCATTCATGCCAAATTACAGCTTTTTAGGTCTCTGAGAAAAACTGCGGATAGACAGACAGACAGACAGACGGACAGACGGACAGACCGAAACTATAAGGGTTCCTTGTTGACTACGGAATATTAAAAAACCGTCTAATGTCAGTGGTCGACACGCAACAGTCAACGTGTTATGTGCCATAAGAAAAAAGAAAACAGTCAATGTCATTTTTTCCTTTTTCCCGTCAGGTCACCCAGTGTTGTCACATCTACCAACTTTATGGTAGATCTACCTATTTCACCTCCCTTCTACCTATCTACCAACTTCAGTATCAAATCTACCTATTTTTCATCATAATATCATTGTTCACGTACTTGAAATAATAAACGTTACAGGATACTTGGATAGCATTTTGGTACATTGAGTCGTCTTGGTACAACACTTCCTTCAGCCGTTTACTCATTTTCGAAACGCAAATTTGTCTGTGAACGGTCCGAAACGTTACAAGAGTGATAACAAAAAATTTAAAAGACTTATCCTGAGCCCGAAGTCTTTTGGAAACATGTTGCAACAATAAAAAAAGAGACCAGTCCGCAATATTTCCCCTGCTTTGTGAGACAAGTACTTGCACTTCCACATAGCAGTGCAAAATATGTTGAGAGACTGTTCTCCTCAACAATTTAAAGACTTGTCAGAGAAACTCACTCAGCAGTCAGCACTGACACAAATGAACCTCTTCGTATGAAGCAAACCTTCCAATCGGAAGGTTTGCTTCATGCTACATAGAACCAAAAGTTGGTAGATCTACCAACTTTTGGTTCTACCATCTACCTAATTCTACAAATTTTTGGCATGACGTCTACTGATTTTCTAAAATTCGGTGTGACAACACTGAGGTCACCCGTCACAGCTCACAGGTGTCTGTCACTTCGTGTTTCGAATTTTGTTTCGAATGTCAAAAAATCTGAAATAAATACAAGAAAAAATAATGATTATAAAATTATTCTAAATAATTTAATATTCTTAAAAACACTTTTCATGTTTACACTTTAACATTAGTTCATAGCCATAATGTCGCAGCAGTTAATCAACGAAAACAGCAAATATATTTTGGAGTATGTTAAGATTGTATTTGTGTGGTTGTATATGTACAGTTGCATCAAAACTAATGTTTGTCGTACAGTTTGTTTTCAGAGCAGACGGTAGACTCACAAACTCTAGAATCAATATGTGCTCAAGTACAGAAAAGGTTCCCAAAGTCGGATACTTTCAACTGTTAGTATTTAACGTTTAACCACATTTAAAATCAGCAGGTGTACAACATTCTAATTCTAATTTTTCGTTACAGTATGTCTTCTTTTATCGTCTCTAATCACTGGCGGTGACCTTACATTGCCAGGACAGCGTGTAGTGGCACTGGCATTGATATACGACTTTTATAAAGTTGATAATCCCTTCAGCGCCTTATTCCTGCATTTATTGGAGGGCAAACCAGGCTTACTACCGCTTGCGCCTCAGGAAAGACTTTTCATTGGGCAATTACACAATTTTGTTTCAACAAATATAAAAGATGTAAGTGTATGGCCTCTTACTAAGGAAAACAACCACAGTTTGTATTAATCGTAATGTTAAGACTTTTAGTACAATTTAAATCTTTGTATATGCAAAGTAAACCTTTTTTAGTAAAGAAATAAGACTATTAATATTTACCAGTAACTTTTTACATTAGAATTATTTTTACTGGTCAGTCATTTATACATCTTTAATATAATTATTTCAGGTTATGAAGAAGTCTGCAAAACAGGTGATGCTGACTGAAGTGCCAGCAAAGGACTTGGAGTTTGACTACTCATCCCTCCAGGCACTCATTGCTGATCGATCTACAGATGTCAGCTCAATAGCTCGGGCTAATGCCCCAGCATTGGTTCCTTTGAGTGATGGGTAATTTTTTTTATTTGTGATATAACTTACGATTGGAGAGTCCTAGCCTAGTTGATGAGCTGGAATCGCGATGACAGACTGTTTTCTTCAACTACCTCACTTTTTACACATAAACAAGTCACTACCCGCATTGTCCATATATAACATATCTCCCCCCTTAAGAGAGTTCACTAATTAGTTTAGTTCACTCACACTATTAGTCCTAACACTATCATTCACTCACTAACACTAGTATTCCCTTACCTAACATTCCTTATTTAACTTAGATCTCTTCATTATCAATCTCTAAGTCTAGGTCTCCTAATTCAGACCAATCTAATTCCTTGTCAGTATTAGACATGGCTAAGCGCTTAGACTCAATTAAATCAGGCGATGAATTTGATCGTGGACGTTTAGCAGTATTGACTGCTGTGGCATCTTGTGAATTCTCATGAATAGTTATATCCTGTGGTCCTGACACTCCAACTATATCCGCCCAATGACGAGGAGATGGTATCAAAACTCTATCATCATCCTCATCGCTGTCATCCATGATTGTGGTTGACTCTGGCTCTGGTCCTGAAACCATCTGTTGACTTTCCTCCCCGCAACTCAGCATTTGATTAATGTGTCGCATTAAAAGTTTATCATTCCATTTAACCAGATATCTGCATATTCCCACTCGTTTTTCTACCACTCCTTTCAACCAACTCGGTGTACCACAGTAGTTTTTTACATAAACCGACTGTCCCACATTAAACTCCCTGCTCTTTGTAATAATATTATTGTCTATTATCTCATCAATCTCAGTGTATCTGTAGGAAAGAGGGTTTAACTTATCGAATTTTGTCCTGAATCGTCTGTTATTTAGAAGCTCAGCCGGTGTTTTATCATTGATACTGTTTGGTGTAGTACGTAATCCATATAATATTCTTGACAACCTAAAGTCCCATGGTCCTGACGTTAGTTTCCTTAATTTTGATTTCACGGTCTGTACTGTTCTTTCTGCTTGTCCGTTGGTTGCTGGATGATATGGAGCTGACAACAAATGCCTGATATCTTGTGAATCTAAATATTTCTTAAATTCCTCCGAGATAAAACTTCTTCCATTATCACTTACGACTACATCTGGTAGGCCTTTGTTCAGCAAATACATCTCGCAATATTTTAATTAACATAGTACTACTCATATCTGGGACTATTTTGACTTCTGGCCACTTGGAAAATGCGTCAATTATTATCAAAAAAGTCTTCCCTTGAAATGGTCCTGCATAATCTAAATGTAGCCTAGACCACGCTTTATTTGGTTTTATCCACTGATGTGTGACTTTATGTGGCAACAGAGTGGTTATACCAGAAAAGATGAGAGAGAAAGTGTTAGAGGAGCTACATCAGAATCATGATGAGATTGTTATTACCAAAGCCATGGCCAGAAGTTATTTTTGGTGGCCCATGATAGATAAACAGATTGAGAACATGGTAAAAAACTGTAATGTATGTGCAGAAAATCGGAACTTACACTTAAACAAGTCACTACCCGCATTGTCCATATATAACAATTTGTTTATGGGTAATATTTTGTAATGATTGCTCGAACCTAGATTACTATGTTATAGTATTAAAATGTGTATACAAATCTGTATAAAGCTTGAGAGTCCTGCACAAATCTATGTAAGTACTAGATTATTGTTATTATATTGCAAGTAGGGAATGCAATCTCGTTCTCGCGAGACGAATAAATGGCGAGATCTCGCGAGTTTGACGAGATTGCACTTGAACATTAAAACGTCTTTTCGAAGCGCGGACCGACACGGACGGAGTTGCGATCATGGAGTAAAAACAAAAAAGGAGCTGGCCTAAGCAACTGTGCACTCTGATTTTCAACTAGGTCCTGAATTTTGACTTCTTGTTGTTTTGTTAGTTATAAAACAACTGTTTTATTACTAAAAGATTTGTGTTTGATAATGTGATTTTATGATTCTGGACGTTGACGTTGGGTATGTTAAATGCCCTTTTGATATTACGAACCGCGGACGTTTTGTGCGGCCCAGAAGTGTAGACTGTAGACGTCGTGATGTCCTCTAACGTGCACGTTAAAAAGTTATCGTCGACGGAAAAAAAGCGTATATGGAGTTTGAATTATAGAAATTGATGCAAAACTGTTGATTTTAATGGCACACCTGCAGCACTCTAACACTCCAACCGTGAGAACTACGCTAGATAGAGATTATGTTATCGTTTTACCGCGGACGTTCACGATATTATCGCCACGTCCAAAATTATAAAAGCGCACATTAGAAGAGAAGACTGGTTGTTTCTTTCATTTGTTATTTGATCGATGATGATGATATAAAACTCAAAGGTGACTGACTGACATGGTGATCTATCAACGCACAGCCCAAACCACTGGACGATTCGGGCTGAAATTTTGCATGCAGGTAGATGTTATGACGTAGGCATCCGCTACGAAAGGATTTTGATAAATTCCAACCCCAAGGGGTTAAAATAGGGGATGAAAGTTTGTATATAATAATTAATACTTCTTAACGCGAGCGAAGCCGCGGGCAAAAGCTGTAGTAGATATGTATGTCAAAGTTTACTACTTAAAAATTATATACATATACGTCAAACAATGTTTGATGCATAAAATTATATTGAAAAAATTCATGAAAATGAATGTTAATCTTATAATGCCTATAATATTTATTAATTTTTTTTCGTAATTTATTCAAATATTATCTCGAAATTGGCGAGATCTCGCGGTATTGTATTCATAAACTCGTGGGATCTCGCTTGAGCCCCAATCTCGCGAGATTTGCATTCTCTAATTGCTAGTGACTACATGCAGAACAAAAACAAAGTTCCTGTTTTGACACTATGCCTAGAAAGTTATAATAGCAAAAGTAATAAAAAATGTAGTTACACCATGTTCATTAATATTTAATATCTTCTTTAGGAGTCCACCAAACAGAATGGCAATGAAGGAGCTTTTAGAAGCTCTTATGTCTAATGAATACATGCCATTACATCGTACGCTCAAGCCATCGGGGCCCATACCACCACCAACATTCCTGCTTGACCCTACAGAAATATCTTTCACTGATGAGGTGAGTTTCTGCCTTATTCTGTCAACTGTGGAGATTAATTTTCATAATGTACAGGGGAGCTAAAATCCATATTAAGAAATTAAAACAATATACCTTTCTAAAAATACTTAAAAGTTACGCTTTTACCTTAAATTCAAAACCTAAATTTTAACTGGGCCAAGTTAAAATTTAAATTTTGTGTTCAAAACTTCTATTTATTTATTCAATTTAAAAAAGAGGCTTGTATTGCAATGCAGACTTTGCTTTTTATTACTTTTTCAATTGATTTTATTGCCAAATATTGATATGAAAACTTATTTATATAATGTGTAATACTAAATGTTAAAGCCTCCGTGGTCTAGTGGTATAGAGCGTGGTTCTTGACTTGGAGGTCGTGGGTTCGATTCCTGCGTTGGAAACATGTTATTTCCAAGTATGGTTAGGACAATGGAGGCTTATCACCTGATTGTCTGACAAGTAAGTTTTTTTTTTATGAAATAAGGCGGCAATCGAGCAAACGGGTCACCTGATGGAAAGCAACTTCCGTCGCCCATGGACACTCGCAGCATCAGAAGAGCTGCAGGTGCGTTACCGGCCTTTTAAGAGGGAATAGGGTAATAGGGGAGGGTAGGGATGGGAATAGGGTAGGGGATATACCTAGTCATGCCATAAATACTGTTACAAAGAAAAACATTTTTTTTCCGTTGCAAATAAATTTTATTACTTTTACAGTGTATTAGTTTAATACATAAATATAAAACAATTTAAAATATTAAAAGCGTATTCAAATTTGCCTTCATTGGCTACAATAACGTCTTTTAAACATTGTGGCCAGTTATCATTAGAAACACGGACTCTTTCCATGGGAAAATTCTTCACTCCCAGTCGTATGGATTGTCGTAGAGACTCCAAATTATCACGGCATTTACAGCAAGCCATACTCTCTAAAACTGACCTAAAATCATAATCCACTGGATTAAGATCGGGACTAGACGACTACCAGTCTTCAGCTCTGATGAAGTCCGAAACGTTCGTTTCCAACCAAGACCAAACCGACTGAGCTTTATGACCCGGCGCCAAGCCTTGTTGGAAGGACCATTATTGCTTATTGAACTTGATGTTGAACCTTAGAACTTCAGGCATAAATAAAACCATTTTGTTTTGTAAAAAAAAAAACTCACCCGTAAACAAACATTTTTTGTGACCTCCCTTTGCGTACCGCTTCAGTAGTTGTTTTAATTTTACCACCCTTTCTTTTTTAAATTATCAGTTAGGAAATAACCAGTACGTCTCTTGTAGACTGAAAGTCCTAAGTCATCATTAAAAATACGCGATATGGTTCTAGGTGCCATATTTATCTCGTGAGATAAAATCTTTTACTTTCGAACCGATTTTTTTCAAATTCTTTCTCTTACTGATTTAATCACCTTTTTCGTACGAACACTGCGTGGACGGCCAGATCTTTTTCTGTCACAAGCAGAGGAGGTCTCATTGTACCTATTAATGGCCCGGACTTTGCGTAGTGTATATATTCTTTGCCCTAGGCTCGGTACATAAACATTTTACTAATACGAAGCATATGGAGAGTTTTAAAAATGATATTGGACTCCATAGTCCATACCTACTTTGTGTGATGCAATCACAGCGATTTGGTTCTTGTGATCACCCCACTCCATTTCAGTATCGCAAAATATTGTAAAATACATTGGCGCCAAAACAAGAAAGCTTCGCTCGGTATTCAAAAATTTCAAAAAACACACATAAAATGATATTTTATGAAAATGATTCCTAGCTAGATCGATTGACGGCGACTATTGTTTGTGCAACGGGATAGCGATCGACGTTGCCATGGCGACATACTTATTTAATATTTAGTTACTTCAATAAAATAATATGGGCGAAATACTTTATATTATGGCAAAGCAACGTTTGCCAGGAGAGCTAGTAAGATATAAAAATTACAGAATCCAAATTCAAATGTAATATTTTGTTTATTTTAACTAGTAACAGTTTTTATGGCCAGACTAAGTATTTTGGGCCTCCGGTAAACTCACTCACTCGGCGAAACACAGCGCAAGCGCTGTTTCACGCCGGTTTTCTGTGAGAATGTGGTATTTCTCCGGTCGAGCCAGTCCATTCGTGCCGAAGCATGGCTCTCCCACGATGATCCATGCGTTGGATGGGCATGTAAAAAGTCGGTCCTGCGCCTGATCTCTCACCGGTCGTGTCGGTCTTCCGTCCCACTGGGCTATGAGAGTAAAGGAATAGAGAGCGCTCTTGTGTACTGCGCACATACTGGGGCACTATTATTATTATAGTACTAAATGTTTTAGGCAGTATGGAAAAATCTGGCAAATAGAGGTGAATACATACCTATGTACGACACAGATGTTGAGGGACTAACCGGTATCAAGGCACAGGAGAAGACTGATAGAAGAAGCCAACAGAAAGAGACAAAAGCAAAGGTAAAAGTTTAGATGCGTCAAATCCGACTGTTATTTAAATTCATTGCTGTCAGAAACCAGTTCATGTCAGTTCTAAGTCACAGGTTACACGATCAAATTTTCATCAATCTGATCCATCAATCTGATTGACGGAATATTGACGGTTATAAAAATTTCATATTAAAAACCGGCCAAGTGCGAGTTGGACTCGCCCATGAAGGGTTCCGCAGCAGCAATAAGGTTTATTTTTATAAAATTAAAAGGTTTTTGATTTATTTTTATATTTTAGTTGATTTAATGAAAGTTGAATTAAGGTTTACCATTTATGACGTATAAAAAAAAGATGGGTATGACGTATATAAAAGAAAATGGGTTGCACTCCGGGAGTGCCGGCAGAAGTGAAAACTTGATTATTAACGTTGTGCATTATTTTTTCAACCCATTTTTTATGAAAATCGATTTAAAAAAATAAAATAAAAAAAACGATCGTTTTAATTAATTAATCGAAACCCTTACAATCGATTAAAAAATATCGACAATCGAAAAAACAGCTGCTGTCAGACAGACTGTCAGACACTTCTCGCGACAGTTGTCTTGCAGGTGGAAACGCGGCCTTAATCAGCGCATCTGCTAAAGAACTCATTTCCCCGGCTGTACATTTCTGCTAAACAACTAATTTCCCCGACTGTACATTTCTGCTTAGCACAATTTTCCCCGACTGTACATTCTGGTAAACAACTCATTTCCCCGAATGTACACTTCTGCTAAACAACTTATTTCCCTGACTGTACATTTCTGCTTAGCACAATTTTCCCCGACTGTACATTTCTGCTAAACAACTCATTTCCCCGACTGTACATTTCTGCTAAACAATTAATTTCCCCGACTGTACATTTCTGCTAAACAACTCATTTCCCCGACTGTACATTTCTGCTTAGCACAATTTTCCCCGACTGTACATTTTTGATAAGCAACTCATTCCCCGACTGTACATTTCTGCTAAACAACTCATTTCCCCGACTGTACATTTCTGCGAAACAACTCATTTCCCCGACTGTACATTTCTGCTAAACAACTCATTTCACCGACTGTACATTTTTGCTAAACAACTCATTTCCCGGACTGTACATTTCTGCTAAACAACTCATTTCCCCGACTGTAAATTTCTGCTAAACAACTCATTTCCCCGACTGTAAATTTCTGCTAAACAACTCATTTCCCCGGCTGTACATTTCTGCGAAACAACTCATTTCCCCGACTGTACGTTTCTGCTAAACAACTCATTTCACCGACTGTACATTTCTGCTAAACAACTCATTTTCACCGACTGTACATTTCTGCTAAACAACTCATTTCCCCGACTGTACATTTCTGCTTTGCACAATTTTCCTGACTGTACATTTCTGCTAAACAACTCATTTCCCCGACTGTACATTTCTGCTAAACAACTCATTTCCCCGACTGTGCATTTCTGCTAAACAACCCATTTCCCCGCTGTACATTTCTGCTAAGCAACTCATTTCCCCGACTGTACATTTCTGCTTAGCACACTACTGTACATTTCTGCTAAACTACTCATTTCCCCGACTGTATATTTCTGCTAAACAACTCAATTCCCCGACTGTACATAGAAATGTAAGCAGAAGCTTAGCACATTTTTTCCCGACTGTACATTTCTGCTAAACAACTAATTTCCCCGACTGTACATTTCTGCTAAACAACTCATTTCCCCGACTGTATATTTCTGCTAAACAACTCAATTCCCCGACTGTAGAAATGTAAGCAGAAGCTTAGCACATTTTTTCCCGACTGTACATTTCTGCTAAACAACTCATTTCCCCGACTGTACATTTCTGCTAAACTACTCATTTCCCCGACTGTATATTTCTGCTAAACAACTCAATTCCCCGACTGTACATAGAAATGTAAGCAGAAGCTTAGCACATTTTTTCCCGACTGTACATTTCTGCTAAACAACTCATTTCCCCAACTACATTTCTGCTAAACTACTCATTTCCCCGACTGTATATTTCTGCTAAACAACTCAATTCCCCGACTGTACATAGAAATGTAAGCAGAAGCTTAGCACATTTTTTCCTGACTGTACATTTCTGCTAAACAACTCATTTCCCCGACTGTACATTTCTGCTAAACAACTCATTTCCCCGACTGTACATTTCGTTCGAGTTCGAGTTCGAGTTCGAGTTCGACACAAAACACCACTCTCCAACCGTCTTACGCGTTTTGTATAGTTTTTCGATCAACACGAAAATCTGGCGCGAGTTTCACAGTTTTTACCCATCCTACAAAAATGCTCAACGCCGTTAAGAAGTTTTCACTTCAAAAAACGACTTGTTAGATCTCGTTCAAACCAATAATACGAGGAGGTAATATATTTGGCTGTATATATATATATATATATATATATATATATATATATATATATATATATATATATATTTTGTATGTTCAACGATTACTCAGCCGTTTGTGGTCCGATTTTCAAAATTATTTTTGTGTTGTATAAGGTTTAACTCGAATTTGGTACCATGTTCACAAAAGTGGTGATCTGATGATGGGATCCTTGAGGAATCGAGGGGACTCCTTGAAATTTGTATGGAAACATATAGTGATTTCGATTTTTTCCGAAGCATTCGAGGTAAATGCTACCAAAAAGTAAGACTTCGCACCAGGTTATACCCTGGATCCGAAGGTACCGAACAGAACTTTTGAATGCTTATAGGTACAGGTTTGGGGATTTCGGTGTTGTTTTAAACAACTGAAAGCATAAGCTAATACATCAATTTGATTAATCATCATCATCACAACCATAATTATACCATGAGTCATCACACTATGACCCAATTATTGGTACTTTTCGTGATATTTTGCATAGAGGCAGATGTTTTTGATGATGATTTCGCTGTTTGTAGACCGATTTTCAAAATTATCGTGTTGTATAGGATGTAATCTTAATTTTGTATAACAATTACGAAAGTGGTGAGCTGATGATGGGATCTAGTAAGTAATGTATGTAATGTAATGTTTCTAGTAAGTTAAACATATGTTACGAATAAGAGAAATTTCATACGAAGGTGTCTCTTGGTGCAAAGGCACTGAACAGAACTCCTGAACTTTTAAAGATAAAATTTTGGAAATTGCGGCATCGCTTAGATAACTGCAAGCATTTACCACAATTTCGCTTACAGTAACATAACGTGAATAGTTAACATTCGTATTGGGGTTTTACTCATAAAGCCTGATTTTATAGATACTTACTTAACTAAAAAGAGTGAAATTATTATTTTTTAACAAAAAATTAAAACCGACTTCCAAGGTAAAAACAATAGTAATATGAACTAAAAAGTATTAAATAACTCTTACTCTTTAATAGCACGCCTTTTTCAGAATTCGTCTAAATATCAACAATTTCTGTACATAATATACTACAGTCTTCATTACTTTGAAGTCGGTACCAGGCCCAAAAGTTTCAGATATTCTGACATTACTGAACTCACGATTAAATTAGCTGGCACCGACTTCGAAATAATGAAGACTGTAGTATATGTACAGAAATAGTTGATATTTAGACGAATTCTGAAAAAGGCGTGCTATTAAAGAGTAAGAGTTATTTAATATTTTTTTGTTCATATTACTATTGTTTTTACCTTAAAAGTCGGTTTTAATTTTTTGTTAAAAAATAATCGTTGGTAGTTTTTATAATAATGTACGTCATATATTTTTTTTGGAATTATCATGCCTCTACTTTAGAAGTTAGAGGGGGGGGGGGGGGGGCGCACACATTTTACCACTTTGGAAGAGTCTCTCTCACAAACTATTCAGATTAGAAAAAAATGATATTGGAAACCTCAATATGATTTTTGAAGACCTATCCATAGATACCCTATACTCATAGGTTAGACGAAAAAAATTTTTTTTTGTTTTAGTTGTACCTATGGGGACCCCTAAAATTTTTAATCATTTTTCCATTTTTGTATTAAAATCTTAATGCGGTTCACAGACTACATCTACTCACCAAGTTTCAATAGTATAGCTCTTATAGTTTCGGAGAAAACTGGCTGTAACATACGGACGGACAGACAGACAGACAGACAGACATGACGAATCTGTAAGCGTTCCGTTTTTTGCCATTTTGGCTACGGAACCCTAAAAATACGATCAATATATCAATACGTGGCGTACACGATCAAATTTTCGTCAATCCGTACCGGATTGATGGATCAGATTGATGAAAATTTGACTAACTTAGATACGCAGACTAACTCGCTAACTTAGATAAGCAGACTGGAGAGTGGAGACACACCTTATAATTTTATTATGTTTTATAAACTTTTTATAGCCTAAATAACAGTCTGAAGCGTTAAATATGCCAAAGAAATATTATATTATGTAACATTTTTTTTTCTTACGAATTAGGAGGATAAGAAAGAGAAGGCAGACGATAAGAAGTCAGAAGACAAGGACGGCAAATGCGCTGAAGCTCGTGAGCTTACTCAGACCGCCCTGAAGTCGGCGCTGAGTGTGCCGCAGCAGACGCGATTGCTGGCGCTGCTTGACGCTCAGCCGGACCTCGTGTACGAGATAGGTGTCACGCCATACCAGGTGAGAGAGAGACAACGACAGCAAACTGCTCTGAAGTCGGCGCTGAGCTGGTGGGCATTTTTGTTACAAAACTTCGTAAAACTGAAAGAAAAAACAGTTTATCAATAGCACATTTTGGCGTTATTGACACTAATTGTTTGTAGTTCATTTAAAGAGGGCTGTTTTTTTCCTTAATCAATAGTAGGACAAAGTATGATATTATATCGCCATCTGGTGGCAGCAATAAGAGTGAAAGTAATCTGTAATACTACCATGCAGGAGAATTATTTATTATCAGGTAGGTAGTTTATAATATATGGTTATGATTTTAATCAATAATAATAATCAATTGAAGACTACAATGTAAGTTTGGCACGCTATCACTGACCTCCATTATACAAGTACGCTGGACCTTATGATACCCAGCTGTTTTTTGTGCCTATTTGAAGCGGAATCAGCGCCCCCAATGCGGGGAAGAGAACTAAATCTTACGTAACTTGCAAATGGCCGCTCAATCGCTATAATTGGTTGTAGGAACCAAAGAGAATTATAATCACTATGGTGGTAGAAACTAGTATTAGTTCCAAGTACTGCCACTACTGCTATCAGCGCCAATATGGCGACTTTTAAACGTCATGTTTACGTCAGAACTTTACATTTCATCACACACACGTTAACAGCTTTCTCAATTTTTCTAATACCAGTTGCCGGACCTGGTGGAGAACAATCCGATGGTGGCTATATCGGTGCTGCTGAAGCTCATCAATTCGCAGCACATCACTGAGTACTTCTCTGTGCTGGTCAACATGGAGATGTCGCTGCATTCCATGGAGGTTGTCAACAGGTCAGTCAGTATACAGTACCAAACAGCTGGCCTGTCCTACTCCCGACAGGATCGGAATCGAATCGAGAATCGAATCAGCTTGATCTCAACAGCTTATCCCACTTCTGACAGCTATAGTAGCGCACGCTCGTGCTGCGGCTCAATTTGGAACTAATCAGACTGGTAAATAAAAGTCGTAACAGTTTTGGGAGTTAAGGTACACGTTGGAAGCCGGCTATATGAAACTTCCGCCGCGGAAATTCGGCATAGTGTGTTTAGACACTAAAACGACCTGTCTCTTTCCTTACAGGTTGACAACATCAGTAGACCTGCCCGTCGAGTTCGTGCACCTATACATCAGCAACTGCATCAGCACCTGCGAGACGATCCGCGACCGCTACATGCAGAACCGCCTCGTGCGGCTCGTGTGCGTGTTCCTGCAGTCGCTCATCAGAAACAAGATCATCAATGTCAAGGTAGGTGTACACTACACAGTTCGTACACCTGTACATCAGCACCTGCGAGACGATCCGTGACTGCTACATGCAGAACCGCCTCGTGCGGCTCGTGTGCGTGTTCTTGCAGTCGCTTATCAGGAACAAGATCTTTAACGTCAAGGTGAGTGTACACTATACAGTTCGTGCACCTCTACATCAGCACCTGCATCAGCACCTGCGAGACGATCCGCGACCGCTACATGCAGAACCGCCTCGTGCGGCTCGTGTGCGTGTTCCTGCAGTCGCTCATCAGGAACAAGATCATCAATATCAAGGTGGGTGCACATTACACAGTTCGTGCACCTGTACATCAGCAACTTCATCAGCACCTGCGAGAC